>ONZH01007217.1:0-569674 GCA_900303285.1 Rhinella marina | reverse complement strand
CCCTCCCCCCTCCAGTTAGCTACTTTTCGCACTGCTGGAGCTCCACTCTGGCCAAACAGTTAGGGGGTTAAAGAGGTTTTAGATATTGATGGTGTAACCTCAGGATAGGTTGTCAATATCAAATCGGTGGGTGTCTGACACCCAACACTCCCACACGATCAGTTGTTTCGGGGCAGATGCTGGCACTGGAGACTATACAGAAGAAGAAGGCCCCATCCCACTGTGTATTAGCTGTGATGATGTTCTGCAACTCAGGCCCCAGAACAAGCTGCGGTTGTAGAAAGTTCTAGAAAGTACATGGTGGATGGGGCCCTTCCATCCACACAACACCGTTTCCATTGCATGCAGCTGTCGGCTCCCCACCGATCTGATGATGAAGACCTATCTTGAGTATCCGAATGACCCTTTAAAGGGGTTCTCCAGGAATTGAAAATACTTAGATATTCCCGCGGACCTTACATTAGTTATAATGGCTCATTTTGTCTGAGGAGCAATCATTAGAGAAACAAAATGGCCGCTGTCCTGTTAGTACAAACAAAAACCTGTCCTAATCACACAGGAGGACAAGTTACTTCACAACACTGAGGTAAAGAGCTGCCTCATCATCCTCCTCTCTGCTCTCTGCTTGTCAGGGATTATGATCCCAAATACAACTGATAAGATCTTCAGCTGAGTCTCTGTAGGAATGGAGATCATGAGGAGACATGAAGTACAGAGAGGACGGACAGGACAGACTGTGGTAATGGAGACTGCATACAAGAGCTGCTGCTCATCAGCCACATCCTCACCTCCTCTGTACTTCATGTCTCCTCATGATCTCCATTCCTACAGAGATTCAGCTGAAGATCTTATCATCTGTATTCAGGACCATAATCCCTGACAAGCAGAGCAGAGAGGAGGATGAGGCAGCTCTTTACCTCAGTGTTGTGAAGTAACTTGTCCTCCTGTGTGATTAGGACAGGTTTTGTGTGTACTAAATAGGACGGCGGCCATTTTGTTTCTTTCGAATGATTTCTCCCTAGACAAAACAAGCCATTATATTCATCATGAAGTAATATTTAAGTATTTTCATTTTCTTAATTCCCGGAGGAACCCCTTTAAGTACGATACAAAGCAATTGGGTGGCTCTTGACTTTTGACCCACAGAACTAAAGATAATAATCAAGAATATGTTCCTTACCATGTTCTCCTACTAGATGATGGATCTTTCCATAGGACTCATTCAAGCTGACCGGGCTGTTCACCAAGCTGGCTGGAGTACTGCCGCTTCTTTTCCCTTTTGCCACGGTTCCGAGGCTGGCTTTACTGGTGGGTGAAGGCAGGATGGTGGGATAGTTCATGTTGGTGTGGTTGAGCCCAACATCCAGTTTGGTGTTTGAGGAAGCATTGGAAGACTTACAAGATTTCAAACTGGTGTCCTTCAAAGTGGCAATCCGCATGGTAGATGCTGTGGACGGACTCACTTTTGGGTGATGCGTTCTGATGACTAGGGGATGGTTGGTAGAAGCCTAAGTTGACTTTTGGGCTTCATGATCTTCATCTCCATATCGCATATCTCGGGACTTGACCTGGGCCCACGAGAGACTACCATTAGTGATGTGATAATGATGATGATGATGGTGGTGATGAATTAAGTGATGGATGGAAGTGATTCTTCGTTTGCACTTGCGGCCCCGGCCCTGTCCGTTCATGGGTACTGTTGGGGTTGACTTTTTTCCGCCGCTTGTTTTGCCAGTTATTATATAGCCTTAGCGTCCGCCTCTTGACTTTCCTAAAGATGTGGCAGATGTACTTTAGTAACTCCTCGTAGCAACTTCCCGGCTCGGAGAAGCTGGCGATTGTGCTGTCGTTGGAGAGGTAACGAGCCCGCTGCTCCTGCATTAATTGATTCTCCCGCTGTTTCGTTTCAGAAAACTGTGTTGCTATCACAACCAGGCACAAGTTTATCATGAAGAAAGAACCCACCTAAGGGAATAAACCATTGAGAATAAAAATGGCTTTGAAAGGAGATCCGAGAACACAGGGCACGATGTTAACATTACAATATGATCGAAACGCGTGGAAACATATCAGAGATTACCCAATGGAGGGCATATCCTTTCACTTTGGTGTAAGCAACATGGTACAAAGGGCATATTTGTTAAGAGATGATCTTATCGAATAGTGGAGGACAGGGCTGCAGGTAGCCTTAAAGGGGATGTACACCTTTGAGGGAAATTTCTTTTTATTATTGCATTGTACTCATTTTGAGCTAAAAATAACTATTTTAATTGCTCTTTATTAAAAATATGTAGCCCTTTTTTCTGTAAAGAGCTGAGATGCTCTAGTAGCAGCCTTTGGATTTTTTGTCTTTTCCGTCAGCCCAGGAACTGATGGACTCCTTATCTCTGCTCTCTGACCTCCTAAACACTCATTATAGCTCAATTCTTATCTTACTGATAAGAATGTGGCTTAAATAAGTGTTCATGTCCTCTCAGTAGTTTAGAGATAAGGGTGTTAGATGACCAAGGTGAAGGATACCGGGGTATGAGTCAAAATAAATTTACAGAGACGCACAGTAACGTGGCCCTATTAAATGCCCTAGAGTATTGTATAATTTCAAAAAGTACAGCACAGTCGATGAAAGTAAGAACAAGTTTGAAACAGCACCGCTGTGTGTGTTGATCAAGTAATGTCTTAAATATATTTCCTATATAGGGGTAATGGATTGAGAAAATATATATGATTTAGAATGTAGCAACATGGCGACGCAGTAACAATAGGGGACATGCTAATCTTATAATGCATGATAAATTAAAAAAATTCACTACCTCCGTAGCAGACACAATAGGCCTTTAAGGCCTAGGCAGCAGATCGTGAATAAGATGCCATGCCATGCCTCGCGTCAGCAACGTACTGAAAACAAGACGGTGGGTAATTTCTCAAAACACATAATTCTCTAATGAAATATTCATGTACGGAATATAATTTTCGGCAAAGAGAAACCAGCCAGTCATAGTATACGACAGTCTCGTCGTCACTGAATGATTGCCGCCTTACATTGTATATTTAAAAGTACAGGCGTTCGAAGAAACCACATCTGCGCCCTATGTAGTTCATAACAATAGCAGGCATAATAGACCTATTGACCGGTAGGAGCCATTATTAGGCCAAAATACGCGGTGGACTCTCTCTCGGAGAAGGTTATTGTTGGAGGAATATAGTTTTCTAAAACAATGTCAGAATTTGAACAGAGGTTGGTATTCAGTCGGTCACTCTATACCTTCATATTGGGTCTCTTAGATTTTGTGGTTTTGTTATTGGTTTTCTAAAGTTATACAATTCAAGAGATGTGTTAAGAGTTGTTAAGCAATGAAAGCCATCGACAGCCCGCCGCTGACGCTACCTCGCGCGTTGCGAGCTATCGCTTTACCACCCGGTGGCCGCTACAAACAGGCCTCCTGCTCGCCTGCATAGGTGAGGTGGAGCATAGCACTTTATAGTCCCAAGAGATCTCGCATACCAGGTAGGCTTATGGCCTGCTTACCAGCCAACAGGCTGTCGTCCCTTATTCAATCGGTGCTCGCTAGGGGATGCTAATGTTAACTGTATATTCCTCTCAAAGTACTACCGGCCTCGTTAAGTAGGATTAAGCTGCAAACAGCGCACACCGGATTGGCTTGGCTAAATCCCTTGGTGGTACCATAGGCACCACTCCAGTGGTAGTGGAGGATGGGATATACATTTTAATCGAGCAAAGACCACAAGGGTCTCCTAGCACCGTTACCTTACTCGTGTCGCTCGTGAAGTGGTTTGTAATAGTGTGGTAGGTTTGATTGCTAGCACTGGCTAAAGCGTCACGACTTTCATGATGTTCAGCTGGTATGTAACGAACGATTTGACACTTCTGGGTCTGGGGCCTATTCCCAGCCCAAAACCCCCTTGACACGGCTTTATGTGTAGATTTGCTGTTTTTAGGCACATGAAGGCCAGTTAACCCGGACAGATATTCTAGTTTAGGTTGGACAGACATAGACATGTAGATATCTTTCCACGTGTACCCCTGCTTACGCCGGTGTTAGTCTTGCCTGGAGAATCCACTCGCGGAGTTGGTGCTTACTTTTGACCCTCGATGGTCAGAAGGTATAGGTGGACGCACTGATACTTAAACCCATGGCACGCACCTGGTACGATTGCGTATACTCTAGAGAGTGTAGGCGCTAGATATTGAAGGTCCAAAGGTGACGTGTTTAGGGCCCCGTGTAGGTAGACCTGGGCTAGCGACCAAACCGGTAGGGAAGTCGCTCAAGTATTCACATGCTAAGCCAGGCAATGGGTGGGAGAACTGAGGCATAATTTAACCAAAGAACTGACCCACAGGTACCAGTGGGCCTATTTGAAGTGCCTAGTATAATTGGTCATCACTTTCCAAGTACAACAGCACGTGTCACGTCACAGTCATGTTACACGTACCCGGTGTAGAGTCATTTACTCTAGCTCTACGACGTATTCCACTGCCTGAGAGTTAACAATTAAGAATCACTTAGCCAAGGAACGCTTACGCATACAGTGGCCATACCTTAATCTGACTAAACACTGTATTACTTTTTGTATAAAAAATGTCAGAGGAGGATACAAACACCTCGTTGAGATATATGGGATAGGGCACCGGTGGGTATTTACACTTGGGTATACCATCTAGACAGCCTGAATTCATCAACCACACGGTAGTATCGCAAGAGCTCAACAGCCGAACATGGTGCCTCATACCACCATCAGAGCCATAAACTGTAAATTTATGTGATAGAAATCAATATATATAAGTATAACAAAGACCGTAAGTTAGCTGACAAGTACTTAGATTTGGGTGGCATAAGTCACAAGTCTACCTTTAGTTTAACTAATACTTATGGGTTTTTGTGCAGTGTCTGTGCCTCCTAAAAGGTAAGGTAGACTAGAGAACCAAGTAGTGGACCCAAAAATATAGTAATTTGCGATATGTAGGCAGAAGAGATGCGCCTATCCTATTAGCCTTAACATTGTTTTTGACGGGCAGGAAATCCCCACCTAAAATAATTAGCAATCTCTCTGTGCCCATGACTCGTACTCTGTTGCAGCTTATACCCTCAGGAATACGCAGCGAGAACACACGTTCTTCTGTAAATGTCGCTTTGTGTATTTATTGTCTCAGATAAAACAGTAATTGTCTTAATCACACTGAGAAGTCCACTGTAGTAGCCCTGATATGTGAGAGGTGGAGGGGCCAACCGGGGCCCTCACTACTTTAAAATCCCACGCGTCAATAATCCTGGCTCTGTCCAGACGCCTTAACTATGTGGGTCCACACTATTCTCGACAGCACATCAATGGTCACACCGGTGGACTAAACGTCTCCAGCGCAGCATAGGTGCGTGAGCAGACGAGAGAGTCTAGACACGTTTTTAATAATTACGAAGGCTCTACATGGTTTACTCAGCCCAATAACCATGTGATGATCGCGCTTTCCCTCCAGCGCTGCCATGTCATGAGAGCATCAGTCGGGGACTGTCAATAACCTGCCCCTCTCAGTGTTTGATTGGGGGTGGGAATATATGAAGATGGATGCTGGCAGGGGACAAGGTGGGCAGGGGAAACGACAATTCTATATGTGCCAGCGATATCTCAAAGGCCGTATAATCTACCTCCCGATTGGATCGGGAGTATGGCCCGAATATCGTAGTATTCGATCGAATATCGGCTCGATCGAACACTACTCGCTCATCTCTAGACAGGAAGTCTAATTCTCTATGCATTCCTATGGGAGCCTCACTTTCAGTCTCATAGGAATGAATAGAGAAGTGACTGGCTTCCTGTCCTGGGTCAGTTGGAGGTCAGGGTATTGGTCACATGACCCAGCTACAATAAGAAGGAAGTGGATAACTCTCAATTAGAGTCCCTGATAAGAAGATTGCATTCACTACAGATTATATCGTGCACCTTTCTAACAGGTCAGAGAATAAAAATTTTTGCTGAAGTTCTTCTTTAAGCATATCAGTTACAGTTCTCAGGATACATGGACTGGCAGTTTTTACTCAATATGCAATTTCAGACGTTAAAGGGGTAAAAGGGTGCAATGTTTCTCTTTCACTATGCAACCAGGGGTTAACCCTCAATGCCACACTGGTTGTTGTACTCACAATTAAAGGGGTTCTCCGGACTTTTAATATTGATGACCTATCCTCAGGATAGGTCATCAATCTCAGATCGGCGGGGGTCTGACACCCGGCACCCCAATCCAGTCATTTGTATGAGGAGACAACGTGCACAGTGTGCACGTTCCGTCTCTCTTCTTGCTGCTGCTGCTATGTCTATGCCAAAGTAGCAGTGAGCAGGAAGAGAAAAGGGAGACGGCACGTACACACTGTGCTCGCCGTCTCCTCATACAGATGATCGTCGGGGGTGTCGGGTGTGGGACCCCCGCCGATCTGAGATTGATGACATATCCTGAGGTTAGGTCATCAATATTAAAAGCCAGGAGAACCCCTTTAATGGTACAACAGGTTTCCACTGCGGGATGTAGTATAGTGGCCATATTCGGATTCTGCCTTCTTAAGTCTGTCCAAAGGCCAGAAGACCTGAAATTCCTGAACAGGTTTGCTGTAAAGCCTATAAGCTTCTCTTTAATCCATTTATCTCCACAGAGCTTCTACACTCACCTTCTCTTAACATTGGAATGCTTTTCCAAAATATTTTTCTCCATTTAGCTGGTTTTCTGCATTTGCTCACTTCACTGTCTAGACATCAACTGTCTCTACACTGCATGCTCTGCACTTAAAGGGAGTCTTTCACCTGTTTTGCACCAACATAACTAAGAGAACTTCCCCATAGAAGATTGCAGACACATCCCAGACATATCTGTGTGCACTTTGTGTCTGTATTACATGTCCAGGAAAAGCACTTTTATTCTGCATTCCAAGCTTTCAAATGATACCAAAATCACAGCATTATCCAGTATATCAGAAGATATAGCTGTTAGAAATCGAGTCGGGAGACAAAGCTGTTTTAGTTTCACTTTCAGCCGGGCACTTAGGAGCTGTTTTCCTGCAGAATAAAAGTGCTTTTCCTGGACATGTAATACAGACACACAGTGCACACAGGTATGTCTGGGATGAGTCTGCAATCTTCTATGGGGCAGTTCTCTTAGTTATGTTGGTGCAAAACAGGTGAAAGACTCCCTTTAATCTAAACTCCTGGGAGAGTGACACAGCTCCACCTAGTGATGGTGGCTACAGCCTATTAACTCCTTGTGTACCATAAATACATGAAATGCATAAACCACATACATACACATTTTTGAAGTTTACCACTACCGTAGTAGTGGGATGCTGAGCTTGCTTTGCTTTACACTGTATACATGCTTGGTGTTAGCAGGACCTCAGTTGTCCCACTTACTGCTAATTTGCCCTACTACATGGTCTTCCAAATAATACTTTATGCTCTATATTGTGGTCAAAAATGCCCAAATGTAGAACTTCCCTCTCACTTCCGAATGCAACACTAAAAAGTCCAGATTAATAGCATCACCTGTGTTTTGCAGCGAATTTCCCATAAATGTGTATAGTAAGCCTTCATACTGTAATTCTATATGCTGTGATAGAAGCTGCTGCTTTATTGCAGAGAAATTTCCTGTTTAAGGGCTGCAGCATTCTGCATTACAGAGAAGATCTGGTCACCTTAACTATTAATCATCCACCTGCGCTGAGAACACTCTGCTGCATTACTGTCTGTTCTCCCTCTTTTCATTGTACATTATTAGTGATGGCTTCCGTACACAGTGGGGAGGGAAGCAGATCTTAGCAAGGCCATCTGTCCCTCTCCTCTCCTGCCATGTGACCTTATGGATGTTATTTTCCAGAATGGCAAGTGACAATATTCACTCTCCACTCTGCTTTACTGCATTTTCATGATAATAGCAGGACTCATCTTCTTCTGCAGCCTCATAATTCATAGAACAGTGCAGGTGCCACTAGTCTGTGTATACCGGAGCTTGCAGCTCATGGCGGGGACTAGTTCTAGTGAAATAGCTAACACTGTATAATATGTTATACAAAGAAGTGCAGTACCCCAGACCAGGATGTATCTGCAAATGTAATTTCTGTAATTTTGTATGCTGCATTTCCCCAGTATAGACTTGTTTAGTACAGGATTCTAAAAATTTCCATGTCTCACTTTTCTTTTTATACAATTATGTCTCTGGCTGTCAGCTATGTTGGTAAATTAGGTGGTCATTAGTGGTCATTGTTATAAAGGTTCTCCAACTATGGGTTCCCTTTGTCTTAGGCCTTGTTCACACTTCAGTTTTTTGATCAGTTATTTCCATCAGTTATTGTGTGCCAAAAAAATTTGTTTCACAATAGCTGATGGAAATAACTGATGAAATAACTGATGTGTGAACAAGCCCTTATATGGACATGCTGGTTCAAGATGCTCTTCGTAGCTGTTTTCTGCTCAAGATAAGAGATGGATACCCTGAACATAGGATTCCGTAAATGTTTCTTATATCAGATGACCTCTTTAAATTTCTAACTAGGGTTTAATTTTATAATATATCTTTATAGGGCCTGATCATCAGTTTTTCTTTTACAGAGCTTGAATTGCTCTGCTCCCCTTGGCACACCCAGAGGGTCTGAGGGTGCTCCATGGCAGCAATGCTCCATGGAAAAACGTACAGTATTTTTCGCTTTATAAGATGCACTTTTTCCCCCCAAAAGTAGGGGGAAAATGGCAGTGTGTCTTATGAAGCGAATACTAGTTATGGAAGCGCTCACTAGTACGCATTAGGTGTGGGGAGCAGGGAAAAAGCGCTACAAGTGCTTAAGATACTCACCCTCCTGCGCCGCGGCTCTGCTCCGGGTCCAGTACTCCCCTGTCTTCTCCTGCCGGCGCTGCACTGTCCTGACCCCGTACAGCGTCAGGACGTAGTGTGCGCACTGTGACCTGATGCTGCATGCAGTCAGGTGACAGCAGGAGAAGACAGGGGAGCGCCAGACCCGGAGCGGAGCTGCAGCGCAGGAGAGGTAAGAGGAGTTTTTTATTTTAGTCTGATGGGGTCTGAAAGGGCTGATCTGAGGTCTGATGGGGGTCTGAAAGGGCTGATCTGAGGTCTGATGGGGGTCTGAAAGGGCTGATCTGAGGTCTGATGGGGGTCTAAAAGGGCTGATCTGAGGTCTGATGGGGGTCTGACAATGTGGGCTGATCTGAGGTCTGATGGGGGTCTGAAAGGGCTCATCTGAGCTATGATGGGGTCTGAAAGGGCTGATCTGAGGTCTGAAAGGGCTGATCTGAGGTCTGATGGGGGTCTGAAAGGGATGATCTGAGATCTGATGGGGGTCTGAAAGGGATGATCTGATGTCTGTTGGGGGTCTGAAAGGGCTGATCTGATGTCTGTTGGGGGTCTGACATGGAGGGCTGAAAAAAATATATTTTTTTCTTATTTTCTTACTGTAAAATCTGGGGTGCGTTTTATCATCTGGTGCGTCTAATAAAGTGGAAAATACGGTGCACAACATAGCTCTCCTCCAGGAAGAAAGAAAACTGTCTCTTATAGGATAGCTACCTCAAAAAAGTGGCACTAGAAAGACAGTCGGACCCAAATCAAATTTTACGAAATTCACTCTTTTTACATATAAAGTTTCAGAAACTTTGGCAGAAAAATACACAATAATTCCCTTTGATGTGTTGTTATCATTTTTCCTCCTCCCAAACTCCTCCATAACTTGCAACTGAAAGCTGCGACATCAATATGATCAACCACTTTCATTCCAAATTCTATCCCATGCTCATTATATCTAAGGTAAATAGATTCTTTATATGGTCCTATTCTCACTTGCCCTCTAATTCGAGTTAATTACAAGTTTAAGTTAATACTAGGTAAGGAAACTAGGACGACTGGTGGGCATCTACAGTACATGGCGCTCGTGGGCAGCCTATCACCCACCACAAGAGACAGAGCAATAACTATACTTTAGTATAGGATAGTCTAGAAAATATTTCCAACCAAATGAGTTTGGACAAAGTTCAGCTAATGAAATGGCACCATACGGACACTGGGTGCAGGTGATAAAACGTAATTGCTTTTGTGTGCATACCGTGATGACCTGATTCAAGGAAAACCTTTAAGTAGACCACAGGCTAAAGTAAATTAATGGAGTATACAAGAAAATTGGGGCAATTACTTTTTATTTTAATAAGAAAATGATCAGAAGCTCTTGGGGAAGGTTATGTTGTAGTTGTGGTAGGAAGCACATGTGCTTTTTTATTTTTATAACTTGGACTATCTCAAGGCCTGGATCATAAAAAAAAAAGAAAGAAAAATAGTAGATAGTGACATGGAAAAAAAAAACTCAAATCATTCTTAAAAAAATTTTTATTTTTAGAGATGAGCGAAGCGATTCATCGATTTGTTGATTCGTATCGAATCTTGGAAATTTTCAGCCATGAAGCGAATTCAAATTTCCTTGGATTCGCTTCGTATTTGTTTGTAAACGTACGCACAATTTTACATGCTAACTATACGTACGATACGTATGAAACGTACGAAACGTACGCATTATGCTTGAGGCGGAACAATGACGATACGCCCACGCAAGAGCGGGAAAGTGAAGATACGCCCCCCTCCGAACTGGAAAAAAACAGCCCACCGGGATCTAACTATTTTGCACGTATAGGGAGTGAAGACTCCTCCCTCAGTACTCAATCCTCCTCTGAAGCCACTCTGAACCAGTTTAGACCAGCGCTGACTTTAGAGCAAGCATCATGGCTAAGAAACAGCTGCGTCCAAATTGGCATGAAATGTGCTTTGGGTTCGAGTTTCCTGTACCACCGCGTGCTCCAGACATCAGGGTGTCACAATTTCAACTCTGCCAGAGAAACCAAGCTTCAGTATCTGTGTTCTTACCACCTGCTGAAGTTGCTGCGCCTGCGACTCGTGAGGCGGCTGGAGCATCTAGTGCGGCTGGAGTGTCCGCTATGTCTCGTACGGCAGAGGCGGCTGGAGCATCCACTTCTCCGCCCAGGAGGAGATCCACCCCTTCCATACACCAGAACCCAATTGTTCCACCATCTGTGACGGCCCATGCACAGACTCTCTGGGACTATAAAACCGCAGTGGAGGACTGGGTCATACAAGTTCTTGACCACCCTAGGCCGGCAGATCCTTCGTTGGAACGCAGAAAGGAAACTGTGCTTTGGTTCTCGGTTGGGAGAGGGTCTGGCTTCCTGCAGGATGACGAAGATGGAAGGGAATATTTTGGGGGCCGCAGGTTGGTGAAACGGCATACCTGCCACAACATCGTCATAGCCTGTATGTGGGGGAACAGGTGGAGTACACCCCCATGGCATCCCTGAAAGGCCCATTTGCGACCAGGTTTACCCTCCTGTCAAAGCCTCTGGTGCCTAAAACGGAACCAAAAGTGTGGCCAGATGAACCACCAGGTCCAGGACGCTTGCGCTGCCTGCAGGAGTTCCCAGATGCTGTCCTTCGGTTCAGGGAAAAGCCACAGCCTCAGCCAGAGCCTCTGATTCCTGGACTGCCAGCACCACCACCTCCACCACAGTCCTTTCAGCTGGGTCAGCTCACTGCATCATGATTCACCTTCCAATCAACGGTCATCCACCAGTACCAGCTGTCATGGAAGGTGAAGCCAGCAGTAGCCGGGGAAGCTGGGCCTTCTTCCCTGGATGCAACCTTGCCTCCAACGCTGCAGCCAGAAGTCCTTACCCGCACTGTCCCAGTTGGAGGATTCGGAAAAGCGCAAGTAGCTGCAGCACTCACCAGCGTGACCACCACCCGGACCCGGACAAGTCCAACTGAAGGAGGAAGAGGCTGGAGTTCCACCACTGCAGCGAGCATGGCCTACAAGAGACAGGAGCGTCCTCTGATGAGCTTCAGCAGCAGCTCAAGTGAGGAGGACTTCAGGTCCCTCATCTGAGGAACCTACTACTGGCTGCTGTCAAGGACACTGCAGGAGGACATATGGGAGCCACACCATGGACTGCACCTGACGGGTGAGAGCTAGTTGGCACTTTTATGTTTGTGTGTTTGTTTGTATTGCCCCCGTTTGACTCTCACCCAGATGGAAATGGCTGTCAGGACTCCCCCCATTCTGCAGAAAATTCCCTGTTGTGCCGAAGTGCGCCTATTCTCCTTTTTACCGCCTTCTCAGGTTATTTGGGAGCCCCTTTTGCAAAAAAGGTTCTCTATTTGCTGCTATTCTCTATTATCCATGTGGATTACACATTACCTGTTTGGATTACAATTTTACCTCACGTGGATTACAATTGAATTTTGGAATATGTGTTCCAGACAGACTGTTTTATCATTGCCAAGCCAACTAGGATCCATAAGGAGAGAGACTCAAACGTATATCTGAGCCTCTTATGCTTGCAAATGTGAAATTGATTGCACTAAAATGTTTGCATACTTATGTCTTTGCTGTATTTTAGCTACACTGTTGTTAATGGTACAGCACTTTAGCCCATAGTGTGTATTCTTTTTCTGGTACTGCAATGTGTCTTATTAATGCACTTATTGTACAGTGTTTTTAGTAAATTATTCACTTATTGAAAGCTAGCAGCAGTGAGCACCTTATTTTTCTAGTTCATATAGTCTGCCTCTAAAGACTGTAGGCTGCAGCCTATCCTCGTGCATATGACGCATTCGCGCGTCAATGGTATGCTAAGTATTCGTACGCACTTTTGTACGCTAATGCTTAAGTATTACGTACTTTTAACTACGCTGACTGTACGAACGTAATTTGCGCAGAAATGTTCGCAAAACAACTATTGGGTTTTTTTACGTAGATTCCACGAATACGTTCGTTTAAATACGAATCTTGTCAGAAATTCGGCGAATATTCGGCGAATAAAATTTTGAATGATTCGCTCATCTCTAGTTATTTTATATTTTCTGCTTACACATTTCCACTAACACAGTTTTACATGTGAAGCTTGACTTTCAGAAGGTCTCTGACAAATGGAAGGGACTTCTTTCACCCTTTGAAACTTTCCCTGGTTGTTATAGACTGTTCCTAAGGGTGACTCGCATGGCACTTTCTATGCTCTCTTTTCAAGTCTATTGCAGTCTCTGAGTGTCTCCCTGACCCCTTGTATATATGACCAGATTCCTTGCAAGGTCCTGAATCCTCCTCTATAACTTCAATGTGTTTATCGAGGTTGCCCACATGCAGGAACATGGCTGTCAGCATAATGTGTGCACCACATACCAACAAGTGATAGAAGCACCCAGTTTTCCAGCGCTAGGGAAAATAGGAGACAGTTTTGAACCAAATCAGGTAGTTGTGCAGTACCCAGTGGGACACTGTAAAGGGTTAACTATTGCTACTGTTATTTAGTGCAATGTTGTGAATTATGGTTAAATACTTGTTTTTACTTAGTTATGTAAGTCCTATAACAAGTGCACAGGCAACTATTTGGTCAACCTTTGTTTATCAGGGTAATGACCCCAGGTCTGCTCCCTGTTTAGTTAGTTAGAAGTCTAGTCTGAGGAGAGATATACAACGGATGTGTGATAGAAGCTCTGCAGACAAGGCCTCACGTTCCAGATAACTGGTATCTCTGAGACTTCAATATATTGTAACAAGGAACAACTCTAATGCTAAAGTACGTCTGAGAGAAGAAGGACAAACATCTTGAGAAGGTCTAGAACCCGCAAGGTCGTACAGACTGTTTATGGCAAGGGACCTAACTGGGAGGCATTCATTGCTCAAGCACCTACCTGATATGGACTGGCCATTTGTGTCTTAATCTGCACCCTTCAGTTCCTTCAGTGCTTATGGATACTTAGAAAGACTGTATATAGAGAAAGAGACTGGAAGCACATTATCCACAAAGCTGCAATTCTGGAAATTATTGCCCTAAGATACTTCTGAAAGGGGAGTTTGCAGCCAGTTGTACTAGAACTCACATCATCCACTCAGTAAAGACACTTTCTTTATTGCAAACCATGTGCCTATTTCTGTTCATATTTTGCTGTCCATGCATGTACCCTCCTGTCTTGCACCTGTAACACCCCACAGTGGTGTTACCACTCCTACACCCTGCTACTATCTTTAATGGTATAACCTAAATGCCATCTTATATATTTCTGTCCAGGTCCTTCACACTGTGCTTTCCTAATCTTGTTATACAACTGTTTATTACATGTAATGTGCCTGGTTCACCAACAGGTGGCAGTGCAAATGGCAGAGCTATACTTAGAATGGAACTCACCATTCCATTCTCCCCCTTTGGGCAGAAGTAGGCCAGTCCTGCTTCCCATCAGAAGGAAGGGTTGCAGTTCTAGTTGATTCCAGTTCAGACTCCATGTTGGAGCCGAGAAGACCTGAAAGAAGTAGCAGTCAGAGGAAATTGTTCTTCAGCTGAAAATAAGTTGTTTACTGAGTGTCAGGAGGGGAATAACAGTTGACGGCACCCCATCCAAGGATACCAGAGCAGATCAGAAGTACAGAAACCAGACTAAAGCAGAATTTAGTGCAGCATAAAGAAGAAAAACAAATTTATTAAGCAAGCCTGTCAGTACAGCAGAGAAAGCGAGAAAGCAGAGTTGAGCTTGCCTGCCAGTTTATGCTAAAGCCTGCTGAAACCAAGACAAAGCCTGCAAATCGTTTGGATGAACATTTATTCAAGTAAAGCTGCCATTGAATTTCATTACAAGGTCTGGATTCAAGTTATTTTTCCTTCATCCCTCAATTATTCCCCCTTCATTTTGCTTTGGAGGTAAAGCCTAGTGTCCAGCAGTATCCAGGTAGGAGCACTGTGACATATAAAGAGATATTTAGGCCGCACTACACCACTCGGTATCCCTACTACACCTGGGATGCAATAGGGGCCCTGGGTGATGGCGTGTTGTACACCCTGCCCAAATTCCGACCACCAGTGGTACTCCAGCTACTATCAGACAGGAGCCCCAATATGAAGGTGTGCCCTTAGCGAAGAAACGGTGTGCTCTCCGTTCACTGCATGGCCCCAGGGAGCACCAAAGGGAGGACTGCTACAGTGAACTTTGAGTCCTACTAAACTCTCAGGGCCACAACCACCACTCCCATCCTCACTGTCCTGCGCCTCACCTCCAGGTTGCTGCAGTTGCAGTTTCAGAAGCTCCAGTAAAATAGGTTCAGTCAGGCTTCGTCGTGTAGTTCAAGTGGGGGCAGAAGTAGCAGCTAAGGGGAACCAAAGGTCTATCTGCTACATAAGAAGACACCAGTATTTTATATAGCTCCTTTACAGATTTTTTGCATTTTGCCTCTGGTCATGCCGACCTTGTACTATGATTCCTACAGCATGAGTCCCATGCTATAATTCTCTAGACACCATGGGCAGATGGATCTGGGTAAGTGAACAGCTTTAAGCAATAGAACAAGGATGCCTCTGTTATTTTGATGTTCTGGGGAAATCATATTGGGATGAACTTTATAAGAGAAATGCAATGTTTACGGCATTCACCGAAATTATAATGTTTTAGACACTTTTTATACCTACCTTATGACTTGTGTATTAGTGTATACATATGTATACACTACATGCCATGTGCTCAATTTTGATAAATTTGACAACATTTCCTCCCTTTTCCTGGCTTGTAAGCTCAGACACATTAGGACATTATTCTCCCCCACTGTTGAAATGGTCTGAGACACATCCCCATGACACAAGGCTGAATGTACGATAACAGCATCGAGCACGTGCCTATACTATATATTGTCAAGACCTTGTTCGGATTGTCCACGCTCTAGTAGACAATACAATCTTCCTAATATATATTATACGTCAGATCTTTGAACTTGTATTTTACGATTTCCCCACCGGCAGCAAATACAGAGCAGGTTGGGTCATCTGGAGGGGATGAAGACAAGGGTGAGAGAGATTGGCAGGGCGCTTTCACAGAAGTCGTAGTCATTTTTTCCTCAGGAGCTAAACTAGACTTTACTTACCACTGCATCCCTTTGAGACACCGGTTACATTATCGCCAGGGCAGCAGTGCAATGTTGGACAATATTAGCATAGCAGAAGCTGAAAATACGGATATTTACGCAGCCTTTATAAGTTCTGTTGAGTCTATCCAGCAGTGAGAGAGTTACTACCCTCCAGCTAGCTGTGCTAAGTAAAACCATGTCATAAAAATCGATGAAGTATGTTAACGGCATTCAAATAAGGCCTCAGCGTAGACAGATTCAATCACAAACACAATCTCATAGAGTACTCTTCTGGCATAGCTACGGCTGCAAGCTTCAGAATCATATTGCTCTCTATACAGTATGTCACAGGCAGTTACTGATGTTCAGCCTGATGACTCCTATGCATGCTGATACTCGGCGGCGGCCTTGTGTGCGTAAAGTATATTAATGATCTCTGTAGAACAGAACAACTATATTCACCCAAATCTGTTGTGATGAGAAATATCATGGACCATGTGCACAAGTGGGCTGGAGGAGCTTTAAACTTAGGCTGGTGGTGAAGGCCACATGTCTCAGATGGTCTGAGATGATTTTTCGAGGACTTGCGTCCTGCAGTTTAACCCATGCCAGTCATTTTTTGCCTGCAGTGCTTATCCACTCAATATTTATCAAGACGCTCTTCTATTTCATGACTGGTAAGAACAGTATACCGTATAAACAGAAATCTTTATAAGCATTTCTGCTCACTGACCCACAAACTTCTCCTTCAAAAATGTCAGATGCTTGATTTTCAGATGCTTACATGGAGCTAAGATGTTAAAAACATGTTTTTTTCAGTAGTATTGGTGGCATGCCTATAACAGTGAACCAAGGTTGCTTGCTTGATTGACACGGAACCAGAAAAGCCATTAGAAAAACATCACCAGGAGTCATAATTCTGTCTTGGTGCTTCTGTTATGATTTCCTTCCTTGTACAAAAAAGTGGAAAAAATGCAGATCTCCTGGTAAACACTATCTTCAAAGATGTTTACACTCCAGACACCACCGCACCTCTGGCAACCATTGGTGCTCTGTAGACATATTCCTCCTTGTCTGGTCTACTGAGGTTCTCAGTGTTGGTGATACATCCTCTTGGGTCATGGTGATGTGACTAATTCACATTAAAAGGACGTAGTGCGCGCACTATGACCTGATGCTGCATGCAGTCAGGTGACAGCAGGAGAAGACGGGAACGTCAGACCCAGAGCGGAGCTGCAGCGCAGGAGAGGTAGGAGAAGTTTTTTTTTAGTCTGATGGGGTCTGAAAGGGCTGAGCTTAGGTCTGATGGGGTTCTGAAAGGACTGATCTGAGGTCTGTTGAGGGTCTGAAAGGGCTGATCTGAGATCTGATGGGGGTCTGACATGGAGGGCTAAAAAAAAAAAAAATATTATTTTCCTACTCTGGGGTGCGTCTTATCATCTGGTGCATCTTATAAAGGTATATGGTACACAACATAGCTCTCCTCCAGGAAGAAAGAAAACTGTAGACGTAATTCTCCTTGTCTGGTCTACTGAGTTTCTCAGTGTTGGTGATGCATCCTCTTAGTTCATGGTGATGTGACTAATTCACATTGAAAGAACCAGAAACTTAGAAATATCTACATTGTCCAAACTACTGGACCATGATGCATTATGAAGTTATGGAATGAGTTGGGGTTATGGAATGAGGACAGTACTACTACCAGTGATCAGACAAAAAAGGGGAGTATATTAAGATCGGCGTTTCTAATGCCAGTCTTGATCTGGTTTGCATGAGGGTTATTAAAGGGGTTTTCAAATACTTAGATATTGATGACCCATCCTCAGGATAGCTCATTATTATCAGACAAGACGGTTGAGGGAGGACACCAACACACCAACTATCAGCTATTCATGGAAGTCATCCTGACTGAACAGTGGATGGAGCCATAAACAGAAGGTTCAATCTACTGCATAGTTTCCAGTAACCAGTGCACTGCAGCTCAGTTCCCATGGCACAGCCATGATACAGTAGACAGAGCCTTCTGGCTCCATCCTCATTTGGGGTTGCAGGTGTCCTTCCAATCAATCCAATTTTGGTTTAAGATGTGCATGCCTCTTAATAGTTTGGCAAATCTCAGCAGGCCTGCATTCCAGAGCTAGGACTTGTCAGAGATATCAGGTGTACCTTGGGCCAGACAACTGACATAAGCAATCTTAAAGGGAATCTGTCAGCTCCAAAACACCCTCCAAACTAGGGTAAGCTGTGTATAGTGTAAGGAGTGCTGAGTATGATCCTGTAACTTTTATCTTCATACTCACTTGCGTTCCGATGCTGTGCTCCCACAAACCAGCAGTAAAATGCATTGAGAGGACTCCTGATTCTACAAACACAAAGAAGAGTCCTCTCAGTGCATTTTACTGCTGGTTTGTCGGGGAAAGTGAGTATGAAGATAAAAATTACATTGCTGGACTCAGCATCACTTGCACTATACACCGCTTACTCTAGTTTGGTGGGTGCTTCAGAGCTTACAGATTCCCTTGAAATTTGTCAAGCCATAAACTCTATTGCTTCTTGCCACCTACTATCCACTTTTTACAAAAGTAGAGAGCAATGTGTAAAAGGACAAACATTTCCTCATTTTTGCGCAAATTTTGCAACTTTTCTACTGCAGAAAACTGGCGTAGAACCTTTAACAAATTCTTCCCAAGGTGTGTAGCTGGCCACCAGGGCCTTACTTAACCGACTACTAAATAGCATGGATATGGACAAAAGACAATATACTGATCGTAGGACACTGACTGGACCACAAGGCATCAGACAATAATTGTTTCACAGCAGTCAGTTACAACCTGATCTTGGGGAGCCTCTACTTGCAAAAGAACTACGGAATAAATGAACATCTACTTGGATGGATCTGTGAGAGTGAGTAAAGCTTCTTTTTTTAACCCATTCTGTCCCTACTTGAAAAAATGTTATCCCATCGGAACACTCATTTAGTGGAAAAATTGGAATGGACAGATAGACACAATTTGGTAGATAAGGCTAGGTTCACACAGACATGAATTGCCCACAGAACCTATTGACGACCAGTTTAGGCCGCTGTGGTGCCTGAGGAGGCCTAAAGTCCCCCATGTCACATGGCACAATGTCACTGCCATTTCAGGAAAAATTGATTTGTTAACATGAAGTGTGAGGACATTTGTCTTCACAATGAATTAAATTTTTCCTGAGATTTGGATCAAAGTCCACTTTGTTAACTTCAATTCGCTCAACACTAGTGTTGGTGATGCGATGTGGTGTGCAAGTAAGGAGATGGAGCCAGTGGAGACAAACAATGATCTTGCTGGCTCAGGGAAACAAGTAAACTGAACTTTACTAAAGAGACTTGCCAGTTGATACACACAAGTGTTTGCAGGATTAGGCACAGTCTTTAAATGCTGAATCAAAACAGGGACCCTAGGCTGTATATAGGGCAATAGACAGTATTGTGGTCCCCTCTGAGTCCCTGTCCAGATGAACTGTGCAATCTTTCCCAATTCTGCCAAGGAGGTGCACATTCTCTCTGTCTTTCTTTCTATCTGTAATTCTACAATAAACTCTGCAGGGTGTAGTCCTTTAAATGATGGTCAGTCTATCTCTTTTGTATGGAAGGGAGCCTGAAGCTTCTAAGGCCACTTTCACACTAGCAGCAGCATGGATCCGGCGGGTGAAGGGATCTGTGCTGCCGCAGGTGCACGTGTGGGGCCTTAACCGCGTTCTGGCCCCATTCAGTGTAGTGAAGATTTCGTGTGTGTCCCCCCCCCCCGCCAGGAGGAGGGAGAGACCGGTGATGTGAGCATTACCTGGAGTCTTGTCCGCGGGAGAATAGTACAGCGGACCCCAGAGTGGGAAGATTCCAGAGCAGCCTGCACAGCGCCACCTGCTGGACCTCCAGAGGAAGTGCAAGGTGACGGATCCGTCATGAACTCCAGTGAAAGTCAATGGAGGACGGATCTGTTTGCTAGTGTATCACACCGAACGGATCCGTCACCATTGACTTGCATTGGGGGTCATGACGGATCCGTCTTGGTGCGGATGCCCAGACCGGAGAGCAAACCGCAGCATGTTTTGTCCCTATTGACAATGAATGGGGGCAAAACTGAAGCATTTTATTCCGGTATTGAGCCCTTATGATGGAACTCAATACCGGAAAAATAAACGCTAGTGTGAAAGTAGCCTAACCCAACCACAAAGTCCATATCCAAGATTCATGCATTATCTTCATGGCTTGTATTTCCTGCACTCTTCCATGTAGTGGCAATGTCATAAAAACCCTAGCAAATCAGAAGGTAGGCGATTTGCCCACGCAAAGTGGATGGACAGATGTGTAATAAACCGTTTACATAAAGCTGCTCAGAAACATCTATAGTACAAAGCGATAAACACAGGAGAAATAGAGAGAAAAAAATAACAAAACCCACAAAGGTTTTCTAAGCTCTTCAAACAAGGCTGTTCTAATGTAATATCAATATTAATCAAGTCTAAAATCTCAGCTAATATTCTCTCAGGTGCCGAGGTGATTAAACAATGAAGTGCAGACTCGAGCCGTCTGAGCCGCTCATGCCAGGATTTGGAAATTTTGTTACAATACCTCGGTCTTCTTTCCTCTCCAGAGATAATAGGATCAATCCTGCACGATAGGTAACAAGGTCCTTTAAATCATAGCCGTCGCCTTCTCTTACAATAGTTACATGCATTTCCTTTTATTGGTTTGGCCTAATTACAGTGATATCTGTCAATTATAATCTCCTGAAATAGCAATTTATTAAATTGGAGAAGCAAAAGCGGAACTATCACAAAATACAACCGGAGCCCGCTAATTAATCTTGTAAAGGGATTTTTATTCGCAGGTTCTTTATTCTTATGTTCATTATTTAATACAATTCTTAATGGTTATAGCTAGGCTTTTAGGCACCTAGACCAAGGTTTGCTGACCTAGTCTTGTATCTAAATACCTTGGAAAAGGTGGAAAAGCTAGTTGATGTCCCAACTGGCACCCAGCACTTGGGCCAATGCCCCCCCAAAACCTCCTTAAAGTTAGCCTGTCACCAGGAAATTCACTGGTAAACCAGGCACAATACCTTGTAGGGCTAGCTCAACAGCTGAATGTACTGATGTCACTCAGCAATCCAATTCATTGCTGGTGAAAAAGTACTTTTAATCCATATGCAAATGAGCAGTTAAGTGCACAGAGGGAGGGCCGAGCCACTCTGTGCACCCTTGCTCTTCCTGCTTCCTAGGACCCCTCCTTCTGTTTCTTGATTGCCATGACCAGGCCAGATGACTATGAAAAGCCCCTATTCATGCAAAATGCAATGAAAGGGATGTATGGTGGCATAATTCCCTTAAAGGGGTTGTCCAAGTTATTTTTTTTTTGTTCTTTGTATGTTTCTAACTAATCAAATGTAAAGGATTTTTAATTCACTCCCTTCATCTGCAGTGGCTCCTTTCTCAGATTTCATTGAGGGTCACATGACCTGTGATATCAGCTTCCTCCCTGCTCTGATGAGGTTTCATGCACTGAGCAAGCCTGAGAGAGCAGATCTCTGTCTGTACACCAGATGTCACTGTGCTGGCCACACCCACCTTCACTGTTGTCTGCCTTGTGTCTCCTTCTCCCGGGATTCTTCAGCAAACTTTAACCCTTTCAGCAGCAGAGAGGGATGGAGGCTTTGCTAGAGTAGCTGCAGGCAGTGAGGAGACAAATGCTCGGCACAGGAGCCGACAGACTAGAGGAGTTCTGCAGAGCATTGCACAGGAACAGGTAAGGGGAAGATCCTGTGTGTATCAGCAGTATCATTGTAAAGCTGGGAATTGTAGTCCTACACATAAAAAATGCAGCCGAGTCTCCCAGCAGTCAGACATGTCACTCAGGGCAGCACTGTTTTTCACTCCCTTTACAGAGCAGGGAGAGGGGCACAAATATTTATGAGGAAAACCTCAGTTTTTGTCTAAAACTTGCTTAGCTTAGTTATATATTGCTGACCATCAGATTTACAGTGCTATATAATTTTTTCATAACTCGGACAAACCCCTTTAATTATATTTTGCATGTTTTTTATTACACATATTATTGATATTACCTGTAATAGGTGTGCATCTTCTGCTGAATCCTGCTGCTTGGCTCAAGGAAGAAAGATTAAGCTGTTTGGTTTACTGCCAACAGTCGTCTGCTGAGACCTATAAAAAATAGAAATAACATTCCCGGACCTGAATTCACAAACTACTATTTGTGTTCCTTTATTAATTTATTTTAATATACTAATATTAATTAAATGTATGCCAGCCAGGCCCTGCCAATCAAGAAGGAGAGGAAGGGCTTCAAATAGGAAGCAGGAGGAGCAAGGGTGCCCAGAGTGGCTTGGGTCCATCTTCAGTGCACTTAACACTTAAAGAGGTCCTTTCATGGGTCCAGACATTGGTCTGTAAGTAGCAGGTTAAGTAGGGCATCTAACGTGGATGTAAGTGATCTTACTATTTTTCCTGGGGCGCAGTGGGCGAACGGAGCGGCACCCAGGAAAAATAGTAAGATCACTTACATCCATGTTAGATGTTCCTACATAACCTGCTACTTACTTACCAATGTCTGGACCCATGAAAGGTCCTCTTTAACTTAAAAGTACTTTTTCTCCAGAATGAAGCAATGGATCACAAAGTGAAAGGTATCATTACATTCAGCTGAGCTAGGCCTACACAACATTGTGCTGGATTAAACCTCAATTTCTTGGTGGCAGACTCCCTGTAAGGAGGTGTTGGGGGCATTGCCACAAGTGCTGGGTGTCATTTGGGACATCAACCAGCCATTCCACACTGTCCAAGGTATTTAGATAGAAGACTAGGACAGCAAATTTTGGTCTAAGTGCAGGAACGACTAGCTATGACTTGCTATTATGCCAGGGAGACTCGTTCCCATTACGGCCTGCTCACTACGGTTGCTCACAACTACGGTTGCTCACCCCTGTCCCGAATGTTTTCATTCGAGCGACGAGGAGATGCAGTGGCGGCCATGCAGGGATCCGGAGCAACGCAGGTGCCAGGGAGCAGGTAAGTATAATGTATACAAGGGGCCCGGGCATTGGTGGCGGGTCATTATAGGGGTTGGATAACCCCCTTAGCTCCATTGCGCCCAGCGCCGTAATAGTACGGCGCTGGGTGCGTGTTGAAAGATGGAGCCCGCTCCTGAGCAGAGCAGGCGTCATGGCCGCGGGTGGACTGCTGATTACTACAGCAGACACCCGCGGCTGATGTCCGCAACCAGCAGTAATGCCGATCGTGGACATTTAACCCCTCGGATGCCGTGGTCAATCCTGACCGTGGCATCCGAGCACGGCAAACACCGGAAACGCGCACTTTCGGTTTTGCTCCAGCTCCCCCGTGTAGCTATCGGATGAGCCGGAGCGTGTCTGCAGCAGCCCCTGTCTTTGTGAATGGCACAAGGCTGCTGCATAGTATTTCCTATGGAGCCCTTGTGTGTAATAGGGCTCCATAGGAAACTATTAAAATCACCATAGACTCCAATGCAATTGCATTGGAGTCTATGATATGAGCAATCAGATGATTGCTTGTTATAGTTCCCTATGGGAACTATAAAAAAGTGTAAAAATTAAATAATATTAAATAAATAAAGTTTTTAAAAATAAAATATAAAAAAACATAGGATTATGGTAGGATTATGGGGGTGCAGAGCAGGGGGATTATGGTGGTGCAGTGCGGGGAGATTATAGGGGTGCATTACAAAGGAATTATGGGGGTGCAGTGCGGGGGAATACGCAGGACAGTTGTATTATTTGATCAGGGACTATAATTTACAGGGATGCTTTCTATACATTTATTACACCCCAGAATATTTAAGGGGGTCACTAAAGCGGGGTACATACTTCTATGGGGTGGGCGCCATACTCTGCCCCATTGTACCAGCACCCCCTCTGATGCAGACAGCCCATCTCCAGTAACTTCACTGGCCAGGAGCCCAGGAGAGAAGTCCTCTGTCATCTGCGGACCCCTGAGCACAAGACGCATCTCTGCTCCCTGAGAGCCAGAGAGCTGTGTTCACACATCCATTCAGTGTGTGGCATGAGGCGGCATCACTGCAGCGGGGAATCTGCGGGGACATGGAGCACTAGAGCCCGGGAGCCGGCAGACAGCGGAGGCCGCCACCAGCAGCAGCAGGATACACGGAGCTCCCGGCGGGCTCTGCCGCGACCCTTCCCCGCCCAGCAGTGTGGAGCGCCGGCAGGGGCTAAGAATGATGAAGCAGGGAGCCGACGGACGGCTCTCTACTTCATCATTATAGGCAGCTTTCTCTGCTTCTTATGGAAGCAGGGACAGCTGCCAGAAAGTGGGACATACCTCCCTGGGACCGCGGGACAGCCACTGCAATACAGGACTGTCCCACCGGATCTGTGATGTTTGAGAGGTATGGGTTGATGTCTCTCAGATTCCATGAGGCATCATTTCTAATTCTTGTTTCATAATTTTCTCCTCTGTGGAAGGGGCTTTGTTGCGTGCACCACCCACTGACCTGCAAATACTGAGAGATAATTGCTATGCAGCTGACTCAGTTCCTGGCCTTAGAGTCATGGAGTCATAGAGAGAGAAGCCACTTGATGCTGTGATGTGGAAAGTATGTACAGTGCATTAACTGGAAACAGCAGGGAGCAGAAAGCTGGAACAATGTAAAAGTACGCAACACATAAAAATACCAAGTGATGACTGATTTTTTTTTTTGACTGGAGTGGTCCTTTAAGCTCCAAATAGCAACCCTCTCAGGCAAATGGAAAGTCTCTCTGAAAGCAGGAATGCTCTAATCTCCCAGAAGAAGCAAATCCAGTAAAACAGAAAAGAAACAAAACAGAACTTGTGCTATTTCAGTTATATGAACTTAATTAGTCCAATTTTTGTATATTTCCAACACTATATTGACAGTATGGATGGGACCATATGGACAATCATTCATTTAACTGCCCTCCGCCACACTAAAGGAAAGATGTCACAGGACCCCGGCACTTCCCTCATCACCTTTGTGTCTAATTGTTTGCACATAGAAATTTAAAGACAGGTCATTTTTTTTAAATTCATAATTTGGTTCCTTTGTCAGAGGCTTAGGTGGCTGCCTACTCTGCCTAAGGCCCCTTTCACACGACTCACTAATGTGAGGAGCGACAGAGACACTAATGTGAGGAGCGACAGAGACACTAATGTGAGGAGCGACAGAGACACTAATGTGAGGAGCGACAGAGATACTAATGTTAGGAGCGACAGAAACACTAATGTGAGGAGCAACAGAGACACTAATGTGAGGAGCAACAGAAACACTAATGTGAGGAGCAACAGAGACACTAATGTGAGGAGCAACAGAGACACTAATGTGAGGAGCAACAGAGACACTAATGGGAGGAGCAACAGAGACACTAATGGGAGGAGCAACAGAGACACTAATGGGAGGAGCAACAGAGACACTAATGGGAGGAGCAACAGAGACACTAATGGGAGGAGCAACAGAGACACTAATGTGAGGAGCAACAGAGACACTAATGTGAGGAGCAACAGAAACACTAATGTGAGGAGCAACATAGTTTATGCTAAAGCCGGCTGGAACCAAGACAAAGCCTGAAAACTGTTTGAAGAAATGTTTATTCAAGTAAAGCTGCCATTGAACGTCATCTCAAGGTCTGGACTCAAGTTATTTATCCTCCGTCCCTCAATTATTCCCCCTATTAATTGCTTCGGAGACAAAGCCTGGGGTCCAGCAGTATCCAGGTAGGAGCACCGTGACACACATAAAGACACATATATAGGCCGCACCAAACCACTTGGCATTCCTACTAAACCTGGGACGTGATAGTGAGGGCCCTAGGGGGAGGTACACGTTACATACCAATGCTGTATACTATTTTTTTTATTATTTTTATATTCATTTATATAGAGCCAATATATTCGGCAGTGCTGTATAATGTCTCATCACTCACATCAGTACCTGTCTTGGGCTCACAATATAAATTTCACTGTGCATCAAATTGCTACCTTTGCATATAAGGAGATCAGACTTTACAGAAAGGATCTTTTGGACCTGAGTTGGCCACTCCCACTCTAGGAAGGCAAACCAATGGAACTAGCAAAAATATAGAGTGCAAAGATCGGGTGATACCCCAGATAGACTGTAATCCAGCCTATCTATTTCTCACCATTGGGGTTGTGATCAGTCACAACAGCTTAAACGCATGGTATACCCCTTTATATGGGGTAGGAGGCTTGCCAGCTGGACCCAGTGATGGAACGGAATATGAACAAAATGTGGAGAAGATGCAGAGTAGGAATACAATAGAAGAAAGAAGACTTTCATACAGTGCTACCTGAAAAAATCATACACTTTATTAAAACCATATTGGGGGATACATAAAAAGATAAAAACAATAAAGTCTAAATAATGAGTTTCAGGGCTATGCCCCTGGCTCTGTATGCCCTGCTCTACTCTAGGAATCAGAATGAATCATATGGACACAGTTGTAACTTAAAGTGAGTCTTTCACCTAATTTTCACCAATATAACTAAGAGCACTTCCCCACAGAAGATTGCAGACGCATCCCAGACATACCTGTGTGCACTTTGAGCCTTTATTCCATGTCCAGGAAAAGCACTTTTATTCTGCTGGAAAACAGCTCCCAAGTGCCCGGCTGAAAGCAAAAACAGCTTTCATTCCTGACTCCATTTCTAACGGCTATATCTTCTACTATAATGGATATAATGCTGTGGTTTTGGTATCGTTTGAAAGATTGGAATGCCAGCTTTCAAACAAGGTCATATTCTAGTGGCTACCAATCCCAAGATATAAGCAACTAAGCAGCCCTCCCCTCTTCAGTCTGGTTTGCTTTGGGCACTTGCAGCAGCAGAGCCGGGCACTTGAGAGCTGTTTTCCTGCAGAATAAAAGTGCTTTTCCTGGACATGTAATACAGACACAAACTGCACACAGGTATGTCTGGGATGTGTCTGCAATCTTCTGTGGGGCAGTGCTCTTAGTTATATTGGTGAAAAACAAGACTCCCTTTAAGGTGGTTTTGCTAATCTTACATGGGGCGAAAAGCTTAATGGTTACAATCTTACAAGAGGCAAGCCCTGTCAATCCAGGTGAGTGGAGAGTGCCCAGAGGAGAGGGTGTTACAAAAGCAGTGCTGCAAGGGCTCAGTCCAGCCCTTTGTTGCTTGAACCAGCTCATTTGCATATTACTAAAAATGTCAATATCTCGGCACAGTTCTACCTACAGACATAACAAAGGTATCTTTTTAACCAGCACAATCAACCCTACCAGGCAGCAGTTTAATAGGGTTGGTCATGCAGACAGATGATCTTTAAGCCGTTTAAAAGGATGTAGTAGTGTCAAGTACCTGTAAATGACTGCTATATCCATATATTGTTAAGCAATCAGCTCACTTTTTCATCCAACAATATGCAATTAGCACCTAAGCTCACACTAGTGATAACTGCAGGCAACAAGAAGTTTGGCGTTTGACTCTAGTAGGGAATTTATAAAACGCTCTCCAACAGTGTTGTGGCACAAGATACACCTGTCACGACAGGGGTAAAGTGAGCCCTGACTTGAGCCCCACCTCTGTCCCTACCTACTTACATGGCCCATTCTAGGTAACGGCGCGTAACTGGGCGGCAAACCCTAGCCTAAATAAGTGCAGGGGTGTACAGGGAAGGGTTAAACAGGACAAAACAATAAACAAATAACAAACCACAGACAAGTCGTGCAGCCAAGGTCAGAACCAGGAGATCGCTAGGTACACAGGGGAGAAACCAAAAACACAGTCCAATAACACGCCGAGGTCAAGCCGAGAGAGAGCGGAGTACAAGGGGAGAACCAAGAGAGTAGTCACACAACAAAGCCAAAGTCACAAACACAAGTCTCCGAAGCAAACGCATACTCAGGTAGTAAGACCAATCACAGGCAACCTGTGGCCAGCATGTGCCTCCTCAGGGGGGGGCCTTGCGATGTTAATCATCGTGGGAGTTCGGACGGGATCGGGGAGTGAATGGTCTGGTCAGCGTCAAGTGATCCAAATCAGAAACTTCAAAACACATTCATGGGCATCGGCGCTCAGCTCCCTTGCTGCTTGTTGTCCAGGGGATGGAGGAAGCTGGCCGTGCTTATGAAGCATGCGTCACTGGGTCCTCCCCTCCCCTGGTTTCTAGGAGAAACGAGGACGCCTGCCGTGTTCCTGTTCAGAGCTAGACACGGGAGACCGGCGGCGCAGTAAGGATGAGGCGCATCGCCGGCTCGCCGTGACAACACCAAAAATCTGTGTTAGTTCCTAGCTTGGGTAGATTTCAGATTCTGGAGCATGATCTTGCCAAAAGATGTGTGTCTCTTAATAATTTTGGTGCATCTCATGCCACTGCTAAATAGATCAGGACTGGCATTAGAAATTCTATTCTTCAAAAATTTACCTCTAGGTCTATGCAGGAAATTTGGAGTTATGTATCAGGTAAGGGTAGGCTCACATCACTTTACTTTTCCATTTGAGTTCCTTGAGACCACCAGAGGAAATTATTCTCAAGGCCCAATGTAACACCCCTGCGTGGTGTTACCATTCCTACATCCTGCTACTGTCTCTAATGGACTAACATAAATGCCATCCTGTGTATGTGTATGTAGGTCCTTTACATTGTGCAATGATATGATTATTATGAAACTGCTATGTTCATGTAATATGCCTGGTTCACCCGCAGGTGGCAGCGTAAATGGCAGAACTATCCTTAGATAGAATGGAAATTACCATTCCATTCTCCCCTATTTGGGCAGAAGTGGACCAGTCACGCTTCCTACCAGAAGAGAAGGGTTGCAGTTCTAGTTTGTTCCAGTTTAGACTCCAGATTGGAGCTAAGAAGACATGAAAGATAAGCAGCCAGAGGAAAGTGTTCTTCAGCTGGAGCAGGAGCAACCAAAGAGAAGTAGCTTTACTTTACTGAGAGTCAGGAGGGGGTCAACATCCAAAGGCACCCCAATCCAAGGATACCAGAACTGACCAAAAGTCCAGTAACCAGATCCAAGCAGAGTTTAGAACAGCAGAGAGAAAGAAAGCAGAGTTATTAAGCAAGCCTGTCAGCCCAGTAGCTCAGTTGGGTTTCTGTTACCGTTTCTGCAATCCTACCTGACAAAATACCATTATTTTGTCCTGCTTTTTGCATAAATCTGCAAGAAGACTCCACAGATTTGAACCTAGCCTAAACAGAGCATCGACTCTTATATAGATAAGAAATGAATTTCCACACGTGGCGATCTAGTGGACATCCAATTTAATTTAGCAAAATGTAATGCAAAATATTTCAAGGTTTGAGCTCTGAAGGACATGATGCAGCAGAAGGTTCAAGCTACAGTTCTGAAATGTAACATAATAACATCTCCTAATATATTCTCTGTAAATTATTTTTGTTAATGTTCTAACATTTCCTGGGTAATTTATTCCAATTCAGTTTCTATCTCTGATTTGTTTTATGTATTGTGTTGAAGTTGAGCCCAATCACGGAAGCTTGATGAAGTCATAGGTCTTCTTATAATCTCTTTAATGATAGAATGGGTTGAGGGAACAATATACAAATTCTCCATTCACTGCCCCAATACCCCTCAGGGGCAGCATGCACCGAGCAGATCACATGATAGCAGCGGAGACAGCGTGTTCTTTTGGAAATTCTAATTAAAAAGCTGGGTTAATTTTCAAAATGAATTAATAATGAAACTGCCTTTACTGATTAAGACTGGCAGATGAATCCCAGAGAACAGGGAAGTGGGAAAAAAAAGCACAGAGAATACTGAGCCATTTAAAGTCTCCATAGCTCCAGGGCCACACAACCAGTTAATGTCCTGTGCTATCACTCCCCAAATCTTCCATTTTCTGCTAACTGCTTTTGACTGCACCAGAGATCTGGGATTCAAAGTTTATATCCCAGCCACAACAATTCTAGTGCACTGCTTTAAAACCTATGTTATAGCAGCATAGATTAAACATACTGTACATCTTTATGGCCTAGTACTGCATTGTAGGGAAGTCCTCAAGGTTCACGGGTCAGGATAAAGATAGGCATTGTGGCAGACAATTTTAAGGAAAATAACTTTCTTGCTCTTCTTGGTTCCCTTCCCCCTTATGTATGCACCATTAAAGTAAGGCAATGTTGGGTTGGCTACATCATTTATTACATTAGCTCTGATGAATGTAGGCATCCTTTCCTTACAACATGCTGCTATCAATATTACATAGCTCTCAACTACATGTAGAGAAAACCTTTTGCTAAACCACCATGTGGGCATGTGAAAGCTAACCCAATATGACAACCCAGCCATAAATTAAAAACACCACTGCAATTAATCAACTGGGGAACAAAGTAAGTCAAACACTTTTTCCTGTAGGCACCCTCCCCCATTTTAGCTTTAACATAACCTCTCCTGGCTACTCCTGGAGCCAAGATCCTCATAGACTACTCCTGAAACCCCATCTCAAAGCCTCAACTCATATGTTGACTTGGAGCAATACTGATAAAGATTATCACTAGTGAGGAATATGGAGTGGAGTAACTACCATAGCGGCAGACCATGCGAATGATATGGGGCCCAGGGCAAGAGGGGGCCCTGTCTTAGTTGGGATTATCTCCTCTTCTACTGGAGGTGAAAACTTGGTCAGGACTCTACCCTCTAAAGGAACAACTTTTAACAAATAAAGCAGTGGAAACCTGGCCCAAGGGTCATTGAAAAGGCTTTAGGCAGAAACTCTTCTGTCCTGTGTGGGAGGCCTAGTTTGCTCCTTGCTATGGGGTCCTTACTTCTCTATGTAAACCACTGGGAATATGTAATATAATTCTAACAGATAGAAAAGGTTAGTTTTACAAACCAGTAGAGATGAGCGAATCTATTCGCCGCTTCGTAGATTCGTATCAAATCCTCAATTTTTCCTACTTCGAAGCGAATCCGGATTTTGTCAGATTCGCTTCGTATTATTCGTAAATATTTTTAAAATTTTGAATGCTACATACGCAACGTACGCATTCTTCTTGCCCCCTCCCCCGGCCCCCCGAAGCAGGAAAATGACGATACGCTCCCTCAAGAGTGGGAAAGTGAAGATATGCCCCCCTCAGAAGCGGGAAAAACCAGCCTGGCCCAACTATTTGCATGTGTAGGGAGTGAAGACTCCTCCCTCATTACTCCGCCCTCCACTCCAGTTCAAGCCAGCACTGAACAAGATCCAGAGTCAGACCACAGCAAACAGCATGGCAAAAGAACCGCGACCCAAGTGGGGAGAGATGGTCTTTGGGGACAAGTACCCTGAACCACCGCCCGCTCCAGAGATCAGAACGGAACAAGCGTGCAAGAGAGTCTCACCGGCTCCTGACTCCATATTCGCCTTGCTGGCTGGTGTGGCTGCTGCGGCGGAAGTGGCTGGAGCATCCACTTCGCCACCCAGGAAGAGAACAACACCTTCCATTCGGCAGAACCCGATTGTGCCAGTATCAGTGACGGCCCACGCCCAGACCCTATGGGACTACAAGAATGCAGTGGAGGACTGGGTCATCTAGGTACTGGACCATCCAAGGCCGGGAGACCCTACACTGGAGTGGCAAAAGGGAACCGTCCTGTGGTTTTCTGTGGAACGAGGCTCTGGCTTCCTGGCGGATGATGAGGACGGCAAGGAGTACTTTGTGGGCCGCAGGTCTGTGAATCGGCCGTACCTGCCCCAACCCCGTCACAGCCTGTACGTGGGGGATCAGGTGGAATACACCCCCATGGCATCCTTGAAAGGCCCCTTTGCTACCAGGGTAACGTTATTATCAAAGCCCCTGGTACCTGCATCACCATTGAAGTTTGGCCGGAGGAACCACCAGGCGACGTACGGGTGCGCTGCCATCAGGAGTCAACAGATGGCACCCTCCGTTTCAGGGAGAAGCCACAGCCGGAGCCTCTAATCCCTGGAATGCCAGTGCCACCACCATCACAGTCCTTTTAGCTGGGTCAGCTGACAACTTCATCGTTTACGTTCCAGTCCATGGTGATCCACCAGTACCAACTACCCTGGAAGATGAAGCCAGCAGCAGCCAGGGGAGCTGGGGCTTCTCCCCTGGGTGCAACCTTGCCTGAACCGCTGCAGCCCGAAGTCCTTACCTCTGCTGTCCCGGCAGGACAATCCGAAAAAGTAAAGGCGCAAGTGGCTGCAGCACTCACCAGCGTGACCACCACCCGGACGCGGTCAAGTCTGACTTCTGGAAGAAGAGGGCAGTGGACTTCCACCATGGCAGTGAGCTTCCTCTGATGTCTTTCAGCAGTAGCTCAAGCGAGGAGGACTCCAGGTCCCTCATCTGAGGAACCCTACTACTGGCTGATTTAAAGGACACTTCAGAAGGACCTATTGGAGCCACACCATGGACTGCACCTGACGGGTGAGAGCTAGTTGGCACTTGTTTTGTTTAGTTTGTATTGCCCCCTGTTTGACTCTCACCTAGATGGACATGGCTTATCAGGACTCCCCCCCTTCCATTCTGCAGAAAATTTCCATTTGCGCCTAAGCACGCCTATTTCCCCCCCTCCCCCTTCTCAGGTTATTTGGGAGCCCCCTTTGCAAAGAGGGATTACACGTTACCTGTTTGGATTACAAAATTACCTCAAGTGGATTACAATTGAATTTTGGACTGTGTTCCAGTGTTTTATCATGCCAAGGAGCCACGAGGAGAGACTCAAACGTATATCTGAGCCTTTTATGCTTGCAAATGTGAAATTGCACTAAAATGTTTACATAATTGCCTTTGCTATATTTGACCAATAATGTTTTTACAGTTCAGCAACGTACAAGCACTTTAGCTCATTGTGTGTATTCTTTTTCAGGTACTGCAATGTGTCCTATTATGCACTTATTGTACGGTGTTTTTTAGTAAATTATGCACTTAGTCGGATACCTAGCACCTTACTTTTCTACCTCATATGGACTGCCTCTAAAGACTGTACGCCGCAGCCTAGCCTCGTGCATATGACGCAATTGCGAGTCTATGGTATGCTAGGGAATCGTACGCATTTTATACGGTAATGCTTACGTATTGCGTACTTTTAACAACACTGGCTGTATGTTCGTAATTTGTGTAGGAATGTTCGCAAAACAACGATTATTTTTTAACGCAAATTCGACCGAATAAATTTGTATAAAGAATGAATCTTGTCAAAAATTCGGCGATTATTCGGCGAAGCGAATTTTGGATGATTCACTCATCTCTACAAACCAGTATGACAAACCAAGGCAAACTGGGCTGGACTGTAAAGGTAATGTTCTGTTCTTCATGTAATGTAATACAGAATGTTCCAGCATGAGCTAGATGTTGTAGGACTAATATTCTGGCCGAGCCCTCTCTACAGCTTTAGGCGTGGGCTGGTCCCTCCCCCTAGTTCCAGGAGAAGATTCTAGTTGTACGAGGAGTAGGCATTGTGTGGACAGGCTTGGAGAAGGCAAGAAGAAAACAGTAGGTGTTCCTCTTCTCAGGCATTCATCTTCAATGCTTCTGGAGACTAACAGATCCCTGCGTGTTCTCCACTACCATCAGAGAGAGAAAGAATTGAGTAAAAGCACTGGCCTATGTGCATTCCCATAGTCCTGACCACCAGAGAGGCTGGTGCTTTTTCTTATAGTGTGCAAGCATGACCACCACTGATGGATTGCAGGGTGGTCATAACCATGGATACAAGCAGTGTATAATGTTATGTAAAAATGAATCCATTCAGCAAAGGAACCAATATGGACAATCACAATACATTAGTAAGTGTCTTGTATTAACTTCCTGTACATGATAAATGCCACTTGCTGAAGTGACAACCCCTGAATGTACGATTATATCTATCTAGGTGTATTTTTTATATCTGGCCATAGACTGACATTTACTGGTGATTTATGTAATTATTATTTTAAAGGGTCAGGCGTAGTCATGAGACCAGATGGACCCATGCTATAATTTTTACAAATCATAAGAGCCACTTGACCCAAAACAGCGGTGAGTTCATAACATGTATCAGTCTTTAACTGGAGCAGCCTTCATTTAAAGGATTACAATTAAAACAGATGAGTCTATTCAGAGCATTCACATTATCTGTTATATTGTATTGTGCTGAACAATGAATGACTTTTTACTTCTTCATTCTTCTAAGATGAGCTTTGTAAAAGACAAGAAACAATGATTGCACTTATCTGATCCTTCTCTCTTTCAAGGTGTGCTCAAGATATATGACCTTCCCAGCAAAACGCAAAAATGCAATGGAATGCTTCTTCGTGGCGAGAAGCGTGTATATGGATGAGAAGGTTGTGAAAGCGTGTGACCCGTTGTCCTTGTATCAAATCCTTCTTTATTGTTTACTCTTTCATATCTATTATACGGTAGTATCTATGGTCAGTAAAGGGACTGCCTTGCAATGTAAACCCCCCTTCACACAGGCCGATTATTGGGAAAGAATCTTTGTACGAATGCTTGTTCCCCAATTATGGACCCATATAAAGGTGCCAACAACATTCAACTCCAATAGACCTTCTGACCTTCTACAAATAGCCTCCACTGCCCACAAGTCCAGTAAATTCATATAATTCTTTGGTCAAAATCTTTTAACTCAATAATCACATGTTCACACTACTGCATTTTCCCATTAGATGATGTTTTGTACAAGATGTTTTAATGAATTTCAGCTAATTGAGAGATAAAGTAGTAGCGCCGAATATCTAATGTATATGTATGAGGTTATGTGCAATGGATTATACTTGTCACGGCGAGCCAGCGATGCGCCTCATTCTTACTGTGCCAGCTCTGTGTCTAGCTCTGAACAGGTTGTTTCCCCTAGCAACCAGGGTACTGGAGGACCCAGCGACGTGTGCTTCATAAGCATGGCCAGCTTCCTCCATCCCCTGGACAACAAGAAGCAGGGGAGCTGAGCGCCGACGCCCATTAGTCAGTGCTTATGTGTTTTAAGTTTGTGAGTTGGGTCACGTGACGCTGGCCACGTCACATGACCCATCTTCTGGGCCTATTTAAGCAGGCAGCCTGCTGGCCTCAGGTTGCCTGTGATTAGTCTTCTAAGCAGTGCTGTGATCGTGACCCTTGCTATTGGATTTATTGGTGTATTTGGATTTTGGCTTCGGACTTAGGGCTCATGCACACGTCTAAGTAGCGGCCGTCACACGGCCATTTTTTGTGCCAATGTTAGCCTATGGGGCTATTCACATGGCCGTTTATTTAACGGCCAGTGAATAGTGTCCGTCCAGAAATAGGACATGTCCTATTTCTGGGCCGTTTCCACGGACCGACTGCCCCACTGAGATCAATGGGGCCGTTTTTAACGGCCGAGTGACCGGATTGCTCCCGTCTAACGGCCGTTAAAAAAGGGTACCCTGTGGCTACTCACCCTAGCCACTTGCTCGCGCAGGTCAGTCTCTTGCTTCTTCATTGAGCAGGCCCCGCCGATGGACCTGCGTTATGAGCGGTGACGTCATCACGCAGGCGCGTTCTGTGACATCATCGCTCACAGGTCCTTCGGCAGGTCCTGTGTGTGAGAGAAGACTGCTGCAGCGTGAGCAAGTGGAGAGGGGGCATTTATTTAAGATGGGGGCCTACATAGGACATTATTAAACCTGGGGACATTAAAATAAAAACTACACTATGGGGGGCATTATTTAAGATGGTGGCCTACATGGGGATATTATTAAACCTGGGGACATTAAAATAAATACTACACTATGACTATGACTATGACATTATGGGCATCATGGGGGTCATGATTATAGTTGGGGGCAAGAAATAACTGCCAATCCAATTCATCAATTTTTTATGTCCGTTTTTAACGGACATGAAAAACTGATGCAAAACGGACATTAAAAATGGACACACGGCCAGAAAATGGATGCACACACTGATGCAAAATGGCCATGAAAAACTGACAGTGTGTCCGTTTTTAACGGACGTTTTTTTTCACTGTCGTGTGCATGTAGCCTTAGACTACGCTTTTGCTATTCCCCTCGGTATTTGACGTGACCTCCTGTTTCTGACTTGGCTTGCTGACTATTCTGTTATTGTGCTGTGTTCTGTCTGTGTTTGTCTTTCCCTGTGTTCCCCTTCCCTGCCCTGTGCACGTATGCAGTATAGGGACTGCCGCCAAGTTACGGTTTTGCCGCCTAGGGCATCTACTGTAAGTAGGCAGGGAAACAGGTGGGGTTCAGACAGGGCACACTATCCCTTGTTCCCCTGTCGTGACAATACTATTCTTAAGATATATAATAAAGGTGATTACATCATTAAAGAGGACACCTGTTTGGTATTTAAACATGCATGGAAGCAGCACCACACATGCTTGAGAAAAACGTGACTATGCTGACCTTCTTCCCTGACCCCTGTGAACGGTCTCAATACTACAGAGCCACACAAAGTATATCTGTTAATGCACCGTATATACTGTACTGCACTTCAGTGATTTTTAAACAAGATACCTGTATTCTGGACATCGCATTATGGAAGATTTGAAGCTTGACCCATGCATCATATGAATGTACCATACAAAGGTGCCACCAATCACCCTGTGAACGGGCAAACCCTTGTTTATTCAGGAGAAGCATTGTTGATGCAGACACCTTTATCTTCTTTGGGATCTGCTGCCCAGACAAAATGATCTTTTTGGGGATCAGTGATATAGAGGGGATTATTGGTGTACGTAAATACAGCTTTCTTATCTCCCCTGATGATCAGACAATTAGCAGTTTGTTTCCGATAATTGCCTGCTCAGTCAGCTTTTGTAAAGAGGCCTTAAGTGGCAACTCCAGAGCTGCAGAACACTGCAAAGTGCAGAAGAGGGTTAACAAAGTGTATATGCTTTGATATGTACAGTACAGTCATGGCCAAAAGTTTTGAGAATGATACAAATATTAATTTTTACAAAGTCTACTGCTTCAGTTTTTATAATGGCAATTTGCATATACTCCAGAATGTTATAAAGAGTGATCAACTTAACAGCAATTACTTGCAAAGTCAATATTTGCCTAGAAAATGAACTTTATCCCCCAAAACACATTTCAACATCATTGCAGCCCTGCCTTAAAAGAACCAGCTAACATCGTTTCAGTGATTGCTCCATTAACACAGGTGTGGGTGTTGATGAGGACAGGGCTGGAGATCAATCTGTCATGATTAAGTAAGAATGACACCACTGGACACTTTAAAAGGAGGCTGGTGCTTGGAATCATTGTTTCTCTTCTGTTAACCATGGTTATCTCTAAAGAAACACGTGCAGTCATCATTGCACTGCACAAAAATGGCCTAACAGGGAAGAGTATCGCAGCTAGAAAGATTGCACCTCAGTCAACATTCTATCGCATCATCAAGAACTTCAAGGAGAGAGGTTCCATTGTTGCCAAAAAGGCTCCATGGCGCCCAAGAAAGACCAGCAAGCGCCAGGACCGTCTCTTAAAAGTGTTTCAGCTGCGGGATTGGGCTACCAGCAGTGCAGAGCTTGCTCAGGAATGGCAGCAGGCAGGTGTGAGTGCATCTGCACGCACTGTGAGGCGGAGACTCTTGGAGCAAGGCCTGGTCTCAAGGAGGGAAGCAAAGAAGCCACTTCTCTCCAGAAAAAACATCAGGGACAGACTGATATTCTGCAAAAGGTACAGGGAGTGGACTGCTGAGGACTGGGGTAAAGTCATTTTCTCTGATGAATCCCCTTTTCGATTGTTTGGGACATCTGGAAAACAGCTTATTCGGAGAAGACGAGATGAGCGCTACCACCAGTCTTGTCTCATGCCAACTGTAAAGCATCCTGAAACCATTCATGTGTGGGGTTGTTTCTCAGCCAAGGGAATCGGCTCTCTCACAGACTTGCCTAAAAACACAGCCATGAATAAAGAATGGTACCAGAATGTCCTCCGAGAGCAACTTCTCCCAACCGTCCAAGAGCAGTTTGGCGATCAACAATGCCTTTTCCAGCATGATGGAGCACCTTGCCATAAAGCAAAGGTGATAACTAAATGGCTCAGGGAACAAAACATAGAGATTTTGGGTCCATGGCCTGGAAACTCCCCAGATCTTAATCCCATTGAGAACTTGTGGTCAATCATCAAGAGACGGGTGGACAAACAAAAACCTAAAAATTCTGACAAAATGCCAGCATTGATTGTGCAAGAATGGACTGCTATCAGTCAGGATTTGGTCCAGAAGTTGATTGAGAGCATGCCAGGGAGAATTGCAGAGGTCCTGAAGAAGAAGGGTCAACACTGCAAATATTGACTTGCTGCATTAACTCATTCTAACTGTCAATATAAGCTTTTGTTACTCATAATATGATTGCAATTATATTTCTGTATGTGATAAAAACATCTGACAAACACACATAAAAACCAGAGGGCAGCAGATCATGTGAAAATATAATATTTGTGTCATTCTCAAAACTTTTGGCCATGACTGTATACTGCCTTTACTGTATGTATTTGCACATGGTATTAATAGGCCATATCCACAGCCACCACTTGATGGAGCTGGTGTCACCCTCTATATATATACTCTATAGAGGAGGAGAGAAAATTCTAGTCAGTGAGTTAGTGTCTGGACAGTAAAGACAACAGATGCAAAGATGCAAAAATGCTGACAGCTCAGCCCGTCCTGGAACAGGTACCACCCAGGACACAGCCGTAACAACTACAAAAAGCAAGCCAGATACAAAGAGAGGTACATACGGACGAGGTACAGAGCTAGCTTGTCTGAAAAGTAGTTATAGGCTGTATGGCACATGTGTCCAGGAGTTAGCCTCTGGCGCCTGGATATGCATTTAAGCAGATAGATGAGCTGCATGAGAATCTCCACATCCAACGGTGAATTTTGTGGAAATGTACTGTAGGTACAGCAACTTGTTCAAAAAAGGTGCCGAAGAGTTTTCCTGTCATTGTGGAGACCACCCTTTGGTTGCATTATATTGTATGAAATATACACTCCACATCTGGATGCGTATGTCAGAGTCAGTTATCACGGTGCAGAGTAAGGAAGACTACTTTAAAAAGCCTACTAACTACCTGTGCAGCCATGAGACCGCTAACATCTGCGGAAAAGTGCATTTTGTGAATACCTGCCAGTCCATGCATGCAAAGAACTGTCCTGATCTGTCTGCATTTGAATTCTCCAGTGAGGAAGTGTTCAGCTGCACAACTGCCTCATCATTGCTTCCTGCACTAATATTATGCTGCAAAGTGTTGATGTCATGACAACCAGGACCCTGGCTTGCACCTCAAAACCTTCACAACCAAGGGCACCTCAACCGTCATCAGGCAGGATAACCCCAGATCTGGAGTGCGCTTCGAAGAGAAGAAAAGGTGCACCCTTCCTATCACTGTACATTGGCCCAGGGAGCTTCATAACTGTGAGTATAACTACTACTAGTCCCATCTGGCCACTCACTCACACATGCACCCCTGTGGCGTGGTCACTGCATCTGTATGTGTGCCCCATTTGTATTGCCTGTGTTCTGCCTAGCTGGTGGTGTTGTGTGCATCTTTTCTTGGCTGTCATCACATTCCCATTGCCAGTGCCACGTTCTTATAGTGAGATTTTCTCTGTTTTCTTAGGATCTGTTCACATGGACACCTTTGTGAAACCCAACAGACCCTATTATGTATAAGTCTATATGGTCCATCAGATGACTTGGGTGACTTTTGTGCGACACATCCAATCATTATTAATAGAAGCCACAATTCCTGCCTAACCTAGCAGCCAAAACAGCTGAAAGGACTTTCATAGCTCTTCAGAAAGTCACCAGTATGAGGCTATGACTAGTAAGTAAGACTGATGATTAGCACAAATCTTTGTATGCAGTCTAATAGGCAGTGATATTACTTTTCTTTGTCTCCCTTGTTACCTTGTCTACACATACAATATGACAGTCCTTTGATAGACATACTGTACACTTTCAAATGGCTCAAATAAGAGAACTCTCTTCAATTCCATATACTGTACATAACTATATCAGTTGGAGTCCCCGCAGATGGTTGATATGCAAGAACCAGACAACAGACAGGAGGTAAGACACTCTCCGTTCTACTATAGCCTGTGGTCTGTCACAGTCTGTAGTCTATAAAACCAACCTAACCATATACCTCTTTCAAAAACGGTAATATGGTAACATAGTTTATAAGGCTGAAAAAAGACATCTGTCCATCCAGTTCGGCCTGTTATCCTACAAGTTGATCCAGAGGAAGGTAAAAAAAAACCTGTGAGGTAGAAGCCAATTTTCCCCACTTTAAGGGAAAAAATTCCTTCCCGACTCCAATCAGGCAATCAGAATAACTCCCTGGATCAACGACCCATCTCTAGTAACTATAACCTGTGATATTATTACCCAAAAAATACATCCAGGCCTCTCTTGAACTCTTTTAATGAACTTACCATCACCACCTCCTCAGGCAGAGAGATCCATAGTCTTACTGCTCTTACTGTAAAGAATCCTCTTCTATGTTTGTGTAGAAACCTCCTTTCCTCCGGACGCAGAGGATGTCCACAAGACGAAGAGGATGTAATCATTACAAGTAAACAAATGTAAGGTTATGCATATGGGAAGGAATAATGCAAGTCACCAGTGCATACTGAATGGTAAAATATTGGGTAACTCTGACATGGAAAATGACCTAGGAATTTTAGTGAACAACAAACTAAGCTGCAGAAACCAGTGTCAGACAGCTGCTGCCAAGGCCAATAAGATAATGGGTTGCATCAAAAGGGGCATAGATGCCCATGATGAGAACATAGTCCTGCCACTTTACAAATCACTAGTCAGACCACACATGGAGTACTGTGTACAGTTCTGGGCTCCTGTGAACAAGGCAGACATAGCAGAGCTGGAGAAGGTTCAGAGGAGGGCAACTAAAGTAATAACTGGAATGGGTGGACTACAGTACCCAGAAAGATTATCAAAATTAGGGTTATTCACTTTAGAAAAAAGACGACTGAGGGGAAATCTAATCAGATTCCAGGAAATCCAGTCAGAACAGAGATCTCTCCCATCATCTATTTATCCCCAGGACTGTGACTGTGACGAGGGGACATCCTCTGTGCCTGGAGGAAAGAAGGTTTGTACACAAACATAGAAGAGGATTCTTTACGGTAAGAGCAGTAAGACTATGGAACTCTCTACCTGAGGAGGTGGTGATGGTAAGTTCACTAAAAGAGTTCAAGAGAGGCCTGGATGTATTTCTGGAGGGTAATAATATTACAGGTTATAGTTACTAGAGAGGGGTCGTTGATCCAGGGAGGTATTCTGATTGCCTGATTGGAGTTGGGAAGGAATTTTTTCCCCTAAAGTGGGGAAAATTGGCTTCTACCTCACAGTTTTTTTTTTTTTTCCTTCCTCTGGATCAACTTGCAGGATAACAGGCAGAACTGGATGGACAGATGTCTTTTTTCGGCCTTATAAACTATGTTACTATGTTACAAGTTTTCTACTGTACACCCCCAGAAACACCAATGTCCTTAAAGGACCATAGTTGACATATTGATGCCTGATTTTTTCTGTAATATGGAAATGTCTTGGACAGAAAAGAAAAAACTTTAAACACTGCTGGATGTCTGCTATACAGACAGCCTTGTCCCCGAGCTGCAATGATTCCTGGCCCCTGTTCAGCCAGCTGGTGCTACTATGCTATATTATAACGTGTCCCAGCAGACCACATGCACCAGAAACTCCTACCTATTATTTTAGTAGTGTAAGTACACTTTAAGGGTGTGTTCACATGACAGATTTTGACACTGTCCTAGACTGGAAACCTAGAACTGGAAATACATATGATAGCAACAGGATTTAAGTGCAATTCTTCTCTGACACTAGCCAGGAATCTGGAGGCAGGTTGGATGGTTGCAATTCCTTACTTAGGTGATGCTGGCCCAGTAGTTGTTTTGTGATGGGTAGTTTGGATGTGGTCCTTCACAGCAGTGTCTGTAGATGCTGATATAGCAGTTCCCTTTGCTGTCTGGAATCTCAAGGCTTTACTTGAGGACAATTTGAGTAGTTCTTTCTGAAGAATTTGGTAACAGGGGCAGGAGCTTTGCAAGTTGCTTTATCTCCTTTGCATGACCCCATAGAAATGAATGGGTCAGTATCGTATCAGCAACAAATGCGGATAGCGCATGGATAAAAAATATGGTCGTGTTTATGAGGCCTAACTGATATATCAACCAGGCCTTAGTTTCACTCAGCCACATCAGTCTTCAGTTCAACTCTTCTGCATCAAACCTCCAACTCTGCTGTATCAGGCCTACAGCTTTGCTACACCAGTTCACCCACTTTAATACATCACTACTCCATCTCTGCTAACCTGTCCCCCTGCACCAGTACCCCCTTTCTGTGTTTCTCTATGGAACAAGCAGTCTGGCAGATCCACCATCAGATGAGAACATAAAAGATTTGAGTACCATTAACCACCACATTATACATGACATTAACATGCTTCTAAAGATGTCCACATATAATGTGAAGAATAACTTAGAAAAATAAGTTTGAAAGAGTTGCACACTGCATGCAAATCCCCTGAGAAAAGTCATCTGGCCACCATGCTGAGGAGTCAGGCAATCTGCTCTGCAAACTTGATACTGATCGATGACCCCTTCCCTTGCATGCATACCATTCTGGTTGTCAAGCCTTTACTAAGTGATGGTCAATCCTGAGGATAGGATATCACCAGCCCATGAGCTGTTTGGGTGTAGCCTCCCCACTGTAAGTCAGTCCAGGAAGTACACAGACTCGTCAACCATGTAGTGGAGAGAGCTTGTTACGACAGAACTGCTCCCACTTACTTCTGGTGATGGCACTACACTTGAACAGCTGATTGTCAGGAGTGTGGAGGGCCAGACCCCCGCCGATCAGCTAGTGACGGCCTATCTTGAAGTATAGGTCATGACGTAAAAGCCGGACAATGATTTTACGTGAAGTATACTTTCCATTAGTACATCAGCATACTTACCAACTTTTGAACATTCAAAGAGGGACACTTATGGTTCATGGCGTGAAAGTTCCATTTTTCCTGCATATTTATACACTTCAATAGTTTTCTCTTACCAAATTCTGCAAAAAATATCTTAATATAGAAATTTCTAAAATTCAAATTGCATCAAATAATGCAATACTATACAAGGTGTGGTCAAATACAGATAGGAACCAGACCAGCAGGTGACAGTGTAAATGGCAGAGCTACTTACCATTCCATCCCCCCCACCTTTAGGCAGAAGTGGGCCAGTCCTGCTTGCGACCAGAAGGAGGGGTTGCAGTTGCAGTTTATTCCAGTTTAGACTCCATGTTGGAGCCGAGAAGACCTGAAAGACGTAGCAGTCAGAGGAAATTGTTCTTCGGCTGAAAATAAGTTATTTGCTGAGTGTCAGGAGGGGAATAACAGTCAAAGACACCCCATCCAAGGATACTAGAACAGACCTAAAGTAGAGAAACTAGACTTAAAGGGGTTCTCCGAGTTATAAATATTGATGACCTATCCTCAGGATAGGTCATCAATATCAGATCGGCGGGGGTCCGACACCTGGCACCCCCGCCGATTAGCTGTTTGAAGAGGAGGCGCGCGCCGTATCAGCGCTGCCTCCTCTTCACTGTTTACATGCTGACCAACATGGGGGTAGTGGTGAGTAGGTGTAATTACACCTAACCACCCCATTCATTTCTATGGGAAGGCTCGTTCTCATACAAGTGTATGGAAGCGATTCTTCCCATAGAAATGAATGGGGTAGTTAGGTGTAATTACACCTACTCACCACTACCCCCGTGTCGGCCAGCATGTAAACAGTGAAGAGGAGGCAGCGTTGATACGGCGCGCGCCTCCTCTTCAAACAGCTGATCGGCGGGGGTGTCAGGTATCGGATCCCCACCGATCTGATATTGATGACCTATCCTGAGGATAGGTCATCAATATATATAACTCGGAGAACCCCTTTAAGCAGAGTTTAGTGCAGCATAAAGAAAGAAAGTGAAGTATTTAGGCAAGCCTGTCAGTATAGCAGAGAAAGCAGAGTTATTGAATTTGCCTGCCAGTTTATGCCAAAGCCTGCTGGAACCAAGACAATGCCTGCAAATCATTTGGATGAAAGTTTATTCAAGTAAAGCTGCCGTAGAACTTCACAACAAGGTCTGGACTCAAGTTATTTTTCCTTCATCCCTCAACTATCCCCCCTTTATTTTGCTTTGGAGCCAAAGCCTGAGGTCCCGCAGTATCTAGGTAGGAGCACCGTGACACATAAAGAGACATATAGGCCGCATTACACCATTCTGCATTTCCACTAAACCTGGGACGCGACAGGGCCCTAGGGGGCAGCTCGTTGCATATAGAGCAAAGAGCGACAGAGGGACTTGGATCAAAAAGAGGGGCTGTCCATCCAAAAGAGGAACACTTGGGAGGTCTGCATCTGTTTACTGCGCATTCATTGGCATCATCTTGCTGCTTGGGACATCGCACTATTAATAATATCAACCTGTGTCATAAAAGCTTTCAATCAACATGCTCTTTTATATGCCGGATTGTCAGGTGGCCATTATACCCACAAGGAACATATTGGCTTTGCAGTTTATGGAATTATTTTTTTCCCCTCACTAATAATGCATTTTGTCCATTTTATGCTGTGCTACAAAGATACATCCATCTCTTCAAAATATTACTATACATCACAGCCAACACAAATTGCTCATTTCCTCTTGTACTTAATTTTGTGGCTTGGACGAGGTATCTGGAAGCCATTATTGAACCAGTAATTTCTGATGAGCGTGTTTCAGGAAACTGCATCAGTTACAGCTGTGTAAGGTCTTATTAATTCACTTTATTAGCTTCAAATTAGTTATTTTAGAACAGGCTGCTGAACTCGTAGGAAGAATGAATGACAAAGAGGGAGTCTGGATAGAAAGCTTCTATTGTGCTCCACTATGTTCACATTTCCTTATTTCTCTGCTAAATGAGGTCTTTTGAGGTGACAGTAGGCGAAGAGGCAACTCCGTATTTGCAGAACAGGACCATGAGTCTGAGATTTGTAGCTAATGTTAAAGTGAAACCTACATACTAGTACTAATCGGCAACTTTCAATATGGTCCTCCAGGGCTAGACCATGTCATATACCATACAAAATGGCTAGGGGCATCTACCATTCCGTGCACGGTTGACTTTAAATTTCCCTACAGGAAGTTCATGGAGAATCTACATTATGTTAGGACCAGTTATTAATTAGAACTGTTACCTGGTCACTACACGGCACAGGGACTAGGAGACAGCATTGGATGAGTTCTGTATGGTAGTGTTACTAGTGAATGTTTAGCTTTAGTATTAACACCTGGTATGACATTAAAATGGGAGGATCTTCTGACATAATTATAGATGTGTCCACTTTCACCTTTGCTCAAATTTGGTTAAGGATACCAATTTCTCACAAAACAAACTGAATATCACAACATGCTAGCAAAACCTTTGATAGACTGCAATCTACATTACAACCACTGGGTGGCCACACTTAAATACATACAGCATAGACATCTCATGACAGATTATTGTAAAATCTTGTTGTTGTTTTTTTTTCTAAAGCTGATCATCTCGTGACACACCATCTCAGGGTATATCTGGCCAGGAAGAAAGGTAAGGAAGGACGTACGTGCAGTGTCCCGCTTCCATATCGGTAGTGTATACATATAGGTATTTGTAGTATGTCATTTTATAACATGTATGTATATTGCTGTAATTCCTATAACAGGCTGGTAAACCACCACTTCACATTAGTCACCACTAGGTGGTGCTGGTACTAAAGATATATGTAGAACAGAATATAGGAAGTGTGAGGCAGGAAGGGTAGTGCAGATTAAGTTATGAAGTGCAGCAGTTGAGAGCAGTGCAGCAAGGGCAGCATCAGTTTAGTCCACAGCCAAGGAATTCTACGTCCAGAGTCAGACCCAAAAAGTCATACGCCTCAGCCAGACTGCAGAGTCAGAAAAAAAGTAGTGGTCAACCAAAGCTAGGGCTGGACCTGCTTGACCTGAAGTGAGCTGACAAGTAGCTACCCCTCTGAATTGTGCGCAGACCAAAGGTAGGCCTCAAGAGAAAGATAAAAGTGATCCAGTGTGTTGAGAGAGTATATGGAGAGACTAGTGGAGACGAGAGTGTTACCTCAACCTATAGACTCCATTAGCACCCATATGAGACAGGAGTTAGCCTAAGGTGCCTGTTCACACTCTGTAGTGAAGTACAAGCTGTATGTGGAGCCACATTCCTCTATGGACAGTGTGGACACTACTAATGAAGGAAAATTGTGAGTAATCTAAGGAAGATATATGTATCCTGGCCAGAGAAGTTTATTGATGTATACGCCACACCTGGATGATAGACAGTCAGCCAGAAGTTACAACAGCCTGAGTGTGACCAGAGCTAATACCTCACCAAGAGCCTGTTATTACAGATACCACTAACTTGTGATGTCCTTTGAATGGATTACAACTACCATTTTGCATTGTAATAATCTGTACATCTACCTCAAGGTAAGTGATTCTCAGTTTATTCTGCCACTTCATTTGCACCCCAGGGTGCTGTTGTCACAAACCTCAGGGACCCTGCCTTCCCTGAACCTAAAACCCTATACCACCAAATGCAACTCAACCAACATTTGGCAGGGGATCCCTCAACACCAGAGTGTGTCCAGAAGGAACTCAGTGCCTTCCTTCTCGTAACTGCATACCGGACCAGGGAGCTGCAGAAACGTGAGTACCAACTACTAGACCCATTGGGCCACCAAACTCACACATTGCCCCTGCGGTCATGCTGCAGACACATGTGTACACTGCATTATATTTCAAAGCTCCCGCAACCAGTTCTGGAGAATATCCTTCTACTGCTCAAGTGAATCTTGAAATTCATTTATGATTCCTCAGCTTAACTGATCAATGTAGTCTTGCAGTGATTTTGGAAATGTTATTAGTATTATAACTTGTAACACCCAAATCCCAGTGCAAATTCACTGTTTACATGCTGGCCGTAACAGGGGTAGTGGTAAGTAGGTGTAATTACACCTAACCACTCCATTCATTTCTATGGGAAGATTCGCTTCCATACAAGTCTATGGAAGCGATTCTTCCCATGAAATGAATGGGGCAGTTAGGTGTAATTACACCTACTCACCCTTACCCCGTTATGGCCAGCATGTAAACAGTGAAGAGGAGGCAGCGCTGGTAAGGCGCGCGCCTCCTCTTCAAACAGCTCATCGGCGGGGGTGCCGGGTGTCTGACCCCCACCGATCTGATATTGATGACCTATCCTGAGTACAGGTCATCAATATATATAACTCGGAAAACCCCTTTAATATCATGACATCCTCAACAGTGTTATTCAGGGAAGGCGGAATTGTGGAAACAGTTGAACTGCCGGTGCCCCGCTGTTTCTGTAACTCCTACAACAGTGAATGGGAGCTGCCCAAAAACAACAAGTTGCCGTAACTCAGGAGTTATGGAAATATGATTGCATGCTGTGCTATACTTTTTGCATAGTTCCAATTCACTGCTATGGGAGTTATAGAAACAGCATAGTGCTGGCTGCTGGGATGTTTCACCCTTGACCAGCACTTACTGTGGTTATTCCCATGGAGAATGAGACAACCCCTTTAACCAATGCCTGTAATCATTTGACATTTCATGCTTTCCCCTGTGTCTTTGGATTTCAGATTTCAGTCAAAAAGAGATAAAAGGTTGATGCTGCTTCTCTACTCAAAATACCTTGTCTTAGCCATTGGCCAAAGAGGTTCTGAGAGATGAGATCTGTGAAGCCCATGCTACAAATACCATTACTACCCTGTAGTGATTAAAGCAAACGTATGTCCATACACCTTTAATAGGAGTCCAAAAAATTCTCTTTCAAAGGACAGCTCTTCTTTCCAACTCCCCCATGAATGGTCAGCTCAGGCAGGGGAGAGGGGAGTAAGCTGCTGCCAGAAACCGTTGGCAGTGGCTTATGTCCCTTGAGAACAAAACCTTTGTGCACAGACTTTTGCATCTTATGTCAGCGCAGCATCTGATTAAGACTGGCGTACTACACACTAGTCTTAATAAATCAGCCCCTCTCTGACTTTATTGCATGCAGCCCGATAGTACACGCTAAAGAAAATAACAGGACTGCGCTGATTCAGTTCACAGCCATTTGCCTTAGCACCAGCCTGAAGCACCTTAGACAAACAATAGCTCTGGTATAATCCCATTTCCAATACACATCAGTGGTGTTTCATGTGTGAACAGTGTTAATAAATGATTCATGGTTCGCAGATCAGAAGATCAATGGCCACTGTACAAGCAACACATACATAGTAAGCATTTCATTAAGACTTCTAGGATATTGGGCGCTTGCACCTTGCCTGAGTGCTATCAGCAGATTCTAAGCAGCATCAAACCTATTCTTCTGCATGAAGAACACATGGTCAGACTGAAGATGAACACCCAATGTTTCTCTGTGTACCTGATACCCCCTACCTAAATTATTCTATAGTACCTCCTGGGCTATGATTATTCACTGCGCTGAACCTATTAAAGGGGTTGTCCCACGAAAAATATTCTACAGTTTTCAAACCAGCACCTGGATCTGAATACTTTTGTAATTGCATGTAATTAAAAAAATTTGTATAGCTACTGAGTTATTCAATAAAATGTATCTGTATAGGACCACTTAATTTCTTATTTCTTTGACCTATTAACTGAGAAGGCCGCACATGCTCAGTTTCAACTTTTAAATGCCTCCTGAGCTGTGATAGGGAGAGCTGAGACACTCCTCCTGAGCTGTGATAGGGAGAGCTGAGACACTCCTCCTGAGCTGTGATAGGGAGAGCTGAGACACTCCTCCTGAGCTGTGATAGGGAGAGCATGGACACGCCCCCTTAGCTGCAGCAGAAGAGACACTACCCCTGGAGCTGTCAGCTTGATATAAATCTAGCAGAACAGTGAATATGGAAATCTCTGGACCCATGTGAGGTACAGGGCTGGTTCTAGCTTGTTAAAAAGAGGTTGTCATGTACTATATGATGTCTGATTTTCATTTTTTACATTGTTCACGGGATAACCCCTTTAAGTAGGTTTTCCAGGATCAGCATATAAATGGGCTACATATAGTGGTGGTGCAGGCTGTGAAGTACAGTGCCTTGAAAAAGTATTCATACCCCTTGAACTTTTCCAAATTTTTTCACGTTACATTGACAAACTGTAAGGAAATGTGCTACCAATTTTTTTCTGCCAGTCAAAACCCGATAGTAGCACATCTCCTTTATTGTAATCTGTTTTTATTTTCTGATTGCAGATTTTTTAATTCTATTTCCTGAAAATGATGATGGGGACGGCAATCATGCCTGAAAGAAGGCAACCCTTTGCCAATAAGCAGAGGTCGAGAAAAGTGAAGGTCTTTCTGCCAATAAAACTTTGCTAGCAGAGGTGCAGTGACCATCCACCTGCTTTTGAGCCCCATATGCAGTACAGTTCACTAAACTGTTGTTTTGGGCAGATGTCTGGTAGCCCCATGGTTCAGTTTGGAGGTGAACTGCTCCACTGTAGTGTGTCGGTCAAGGTCCATCCTAGTGCACTTTCATAGCCTACATTCACCTCTCACATCAATGGCGCATGGTGCTCCACCGTTTCCAAGTCTCTTATTTGCAGTGGTGCCATTTGTCCACTCACGATATACTTTCACCACAGCATCGCGAGAACAGTTCACAAACGGCACAGTTTCAGAAATACTGCCCCCCTTGGCCTGAACGCCAATAATAATCCCTTTTTACAACTCTGATAAATCAACCTTTTTACCCAACACAGCAACAAGGGATATGTGTGCAGATAGCCTATCACACACGTTATATACTCACCAAGCCAGCTCACCACACATGGCTACCGTCATGAGCTACACGTTCACAAAAGTAGGAAGTGGTCATAATAATGTGACTGGACTTTGTAATTATCTAGAAGACAGCTGGAGCTTTTACTGAGCCACAGCCATGAGGAACCCTCTGAGGACTGTGAAATTGACTGAATATGTTAGACACCAGCAATATATTTGTAGGCGTAAATGCTATCTGGCCTATGACATCTCTATAAATTTTGGTTCTTTTAATTGAACTCTCATGTACTTGATGAAGGCAACACATATGTAGGATGTCTAGCTTCAAAGTATGTTTTATATCTGCCCAGGTTAAATGGACAAGATACATTAGAATCCACTGCCCTTCCCAACACAAACAAGGGGTAATTGATAGCAAAGCTACTTCAAGGTTAGATAAAATTGCTTATCAATTACACAAGCTTAAAAGGCAACAGGGTTCATTATGGCTCGTGATTAATTGAGGCTCTGCCGAGAGTTTGCTGCTTTTGCAATATGAAAAATGGCATTTTGCAATTTATGGAGATGTTTATAGATAGATTTATCAAGCCTCAAAGATAGAGGGATGCTCTTGCAGAGGTTCAAATCTGCTGGCTTTCATGAGTTGCTTATCATACTGGTTGACTTCACCTGGAAAAGTCAATATTAATGCACCAGTACTACCATGAGGCCGAGATCAGGCCATAATAATTCTATCTATTATAAATTAATAGTCAGACATGAACTGTATATTGCAGAGATGTCCAACTTGTGACTCTCCACCTTTTGCAAAACTACAATTCCTACCATGCTCTGCTGTAAACTGGTAGCTGTAGGCAGTCTGGGCATGCTGGGAGTTGTAGTTTTGCAACAGCTGCAGTTTGGCCATACCTGGTATATTGTATCTTTTGTGTAGACAGTATGGGGGTAAATTCCTATCAGATACATGCCACTTTTTGGCGTATATCTGTTGCATATTGCGCTGCAATCTGCGACTTTTCTCCACTCACGCCAGGTCTAAAAAAGAGGGCATGGCATGAGCGGGGAAGAGGACGGGGCAGGAGGCCTTTTTTAGGTGTAGAAAATTTTCTAAATCTACACTAGCAAGGAAACTGGCATAGATTTAGATAGGTGGTACACATGCCGAAGTTATGTAGAGGCCGGCACCTCTACTTAAATTTGGCTCGTCAACCTCTAGCTAAAGGGGTATTAAAACAGGCATCTAAAATGCCAGCCTGAATAAATGACCCCTATGTTTTTCACTAGCTCTGTCGAAACTACAAAATCAAGGGTTCTCCACATCTTCACATTTTAGTAGGGAAAAGAGTTCACATATGACCCTCAAAAACCCAGATTTAGACACAATTTGAAGCTCTCTGGTCCTGGTACAAAAGCTATGGATTGGTCTACCTACCAATGTCAGGAGTATGCAATGTTCTCAACCTTTAAAAGATTAAAGTAAATAAGAACTCCACCATTGTATATATATATGTATATGGCATGGGGACCTATGAGCAAAGAGTCATAAGAGCCTAATTGTCGTTGCCACTTTCAACCACTAAGGCCTCTTTTACACTAGCGGCAGTCCGGATCCGGCAGGTGAAGGGTGCCGTCGGATCAGGACTGGCGCAGGGACATGTGTGAGGCCGGAACCGCGTTCCGGCCCCACACATGTCACACAGTACCATATACAGACATACACACACATACACATACACACAAACACATACATACTTACATACTCCAGCCAGGCAGGCAGGCCACACGTCATACCCAGGAGGCACGCAGCTATGACGATTCCCCACAGCGCCCTCTGCTGGGCGCTGTAGGGAATCGTCATAGCGGCGCGCCTCCTGGGCATGAAGACGTGCGGCCTGCCTGCCTGGCTGGAGTATGTAAGTATGTATGTGTATGTGTGTGTATGTATGTATGTCTGTATGTGTAGGTGACGGATCCGTCCTGAACTCCATTAAAAGTCAATGGAGGGCGGATCCGTTTACCATTGTGGTCACACCAGACGGATCCGTCCCCATTGACTTGCATTGGGGGTCATTCCGGATCCGTCTTGGTGCGGATGCCTGGACCGGAGAGAAAACCGCAGCATGCTGCGGTTTGTTCTCCGGTCTGAAGACTGAACAGAATGCTTTCAGGAGCATTCCGTTGTCCTCAGTTCTGTTTTGTCCCCATTGACAATGAATGGGGACAAAACTGAAGCATTTTTTTCCGGTATTGAGCCCCTATGACGGAACTCAATACCGGAATTTGAAAACGCTAGTGTGAAAGTAGCCTAAAGCTAAACTACAGGATTCATGAACATTTTATTGTGTTTATTGGGATCATTGTTCAATTATCATGATGTGTTACCTCTATGCCATTTTCTTACACCTCTTTTGTGGACTTCCATGATTTGAGGTTGTATCAAAGAAGCTTTATAAATATGTTAAGAGTAGAAATATAATTTTCTAAAAACTATGAATATGAAATAACAAAATGTACATTATTAAAATATGTCTGGTGGTGGCAATACGAATAAATGCCCCTATACTAAAAAGCTGAATGCGTGTGTATCTGCCGAATTGTCTATCAAGCCTCTTTCCCTTTTACACCAGGTAACATAAACCATTCTGGCACTAAGAACAACGAGAGGTGATGGATGGGTCTGATGAAATGGATGTCATTTCTTGATTAAATCAAACTTTATTGATGCCCGTCGTCTTGTTGTTTATAGCTCCAAAAGGCTATTTCAGCTAGTTGTGAAGAAGCAAAAAGACATTGTAGACAGAACAGGATATGTACAATCTGTAAGGAAGAATGCTGGATATTGTGATTTTCAGGACTTGCTTGCAGTGGTTTTAAAGAGGTAACAAAACCTGGTAGACCATCTGTCACGCTCTGGTGTGGAGGGAATAGCCACACCGAGCGTACGAGGGAAGGAAAAAGACCAAAACCAGGGAAACGGTCACCTCCTGCAGGGAACCCTGAAATTAGGCCCTGACTGACTACCAGTATGAACAAACCTGGGTTGTAGGAAAGTTCATACACAGGAACCTAATAATAAATGCACCCTAGAAAACCCTGCAGCTAGTGACACAAGAAAGAGTAAACCCGTTCCTCCAATAATTAGGACGAACAGGAGACTCCAAAAGGAAAACCACAAAAAGGGGAAAAGACACTTATCTTAAGCAGATATCGCAGCAACCGGATCTCAGCCGAGCAGGGCCGCTTTATCCATAGGGCATATGGTGCATCTGCACCGGGCCCACCAATAGGTCACATGGGGGGGGCCCCTTACAACCGGCCGGTCACATAAATTATTATTTTTTTTTTTTATTTCCCGGAGAGGTGGGGGGGGTTCGCTAGCCGGGGCGCACGCTCACCTGTAAACTTAGGTAGCGGTGAGGCGGTGCCATCCGGCTCCAGTGCGACTCCGCCGGTGGGCGGCGCGATGAAGTGACGCGGGCGGCGCGCTGACGTCATCGCGCCGCCTGCGACGTTCCTCAGGAGACCCGCCAGAAGAGGCTGGCTGGGTCTGCATCGTGGGACCGCGGACCGCGCCAGGACAGGTGAGTATAAACTGCCCTCCTACATGCTGCCCTAAACCTAGCCCCTGCCACCCTATTTCAAACCCCCAATACTGGCCCTGCCTTAACCCTGGCCTCTAACCCTAATATTGACCCCAACCATAATACAGGCCCCTGACCCCCTAATACTGGCCCTGCCTGACCCCTAACCCTGGCCTCTAACCCTAATATTGACCCCAACCATAATACAGGCCCCTGACCCCCTAATACTGGCCCTGTCTGACCCCTAACCCTGGCCTCTAACCCTAATTCTGACCCTGCATTGACCCCAACCATAATACAGGCCCCTGACCCCCTAATACTGGCCCTGCCTGACCCCTAACCCTGGCCTCTAACCCTCAATACTGGCCCTGCATTGACCCCAACCGTATTACAGGCCCCTGACCCCCTAATACTGGCCCTGCCTGACCCCTAACCCTGGCCTCTAACCCTCAATACTGGCCCTGCATTGACCCCAACCGTAATACAGGCCTCTGACCCCCTAATACTGGTCCTGCCTGACCCCCTAACCCTGGCCTTTAACCCTCAATACTGGTCCTGCATTGACCCCAACCGTAATACAGGCCCCTGACCCCCTAATACTGGCCCTGCCTGACCCTTAACCCTAGTACTGACCCCTGACCCCCTACTCTGTAACTGACCTCTAACCTTGGACCCCTAACCCTGATACTGGCCCCTGACCCCCTAGAATCGACCCCAAATACTGGCCCTGTCTCACCCCCAAATACTGGCCCTGTCCCCCCCCCTTCCCTTATACTGTCCCTGTCCTTCTCCCTAATCCCTGTGCTGACCCCTACCCTGGTACTGACCTCTAACCCTGGACCCCCTAACCCTAATACTGAACTCTAATACTGTCCCTAACCCTAATATTGACCGCTAACCCTAATGTACGGTACTGACCCCTAATACTTTCTCCTTTACATCACCATATTTGTTTTGTGATCCACAATTGCGGCTCCACAAAACACGGATACTGGCACATGCCCAGCCCTATGATAAAAATGCCTGTTCTTGTCTGCAATTGCGGTCAAGAATAGGACATGCTCTATCTTTTTTGCAGGGCTGTGTAGCGGAACTACGGATTTGCAGCCCCATTGAAGTTAATAGAAATACGATCATGTGAATGTACCCTAATGTTGCCTCTAACCCCAATACTGGCCCTAAGGGTGCATTCAGATGACCATATTTCTGGGTCTGCATCCGTTCCACAATTTTGCGGAATGAGTGCAGACCCATTCAATTCAATGGGGCCGCAAAAGATGCTGACATCACACCATGTACTGTCCACATCTGTAGTTCCGTTCCGTGGCCCCACAAAAAATATAAAGCAAATGTCCTATTCTTGCCTGCAATAATATGCATTTCCATATAGGGCTGGCACTGTGCGGTCTGCAAAATGTGTTCTGCGGATCCACAATTTGTGGGCTGCTAAACACTTTCGGTCGTCTGAATGTAGCTTTATGCTAATACTGGCCCCTAACCCCAATACTGGCCCCTAACCGCCAATACTGGCCCCTAACCGCCAATACTAGCCCCTGACACCAATAGTAGCCCCTGACACCAATAGTAGCCCCTAACACCAATACTAGCCCCTAACACCAATACTGCTCCCTAACCCCAATACTGGCCCCAAACCCCAATACTGGCCCCAAACCCTAACACTAATGCTAATCCTATCCCTTAAACTGACTGGAACCTTAACTACAACCCCCAATACCTCACACAGTGACCATAATATATGACCGTCCACATATATCTGTATGTACTGCATCTTTTATACCTCACACCTGACACATAGTATACATACAGAGTACTGATACGTCAGGTACAAGGTATAATAGATGCAGTGGGTAAACGTATATAGTATATACAGCAGTGTACTGGTATGTGAGGTATAATAGATGTAGTGTGTACAGATATATAGTATATACAGCAGTGTACTGATATATGAGGTATAACACATGCAGTGTGTACAGGTATATAGTATACAAAGCAGTATACATCACACCTCCCATGTCAGTACACTGCTGTATATACTATATATCTGTACACACTGCATCTATTATACCTCACACCAGGGGCGTACATAGAAATCATTGGGCCCCATAGCAAGAATCTGAATGGGGCCCCTAACCCCGCCCACTACCCCGGCCCATCCCACATGCTGCCCTGGCTCCTCCCATGCCACACCCCCATTTGCCAATAAAGAAATGTATACATAAGCTACTGATTTATTTATTTATTTTTTAAATTAAGGAGACGCTATACTGAATGGGGGCAGCCACAAGGATGGATTATACTGTATATTATACAGCATGGTGTAGGGATTATACTGTATATTATACAGCATGGTGTAGGGATTATACTGTATATTATACAGCATGGTGTAGGGATTATACTGTATATTATACAGCATGGTGTAGGGATTATACAGTATATTATACAGCATGGTGTACGGATTATACTGTATATTATACAGCATGGTGTACGGATTATACTGTATAGTATACAGCATGGTGTACGGATTATACTGTATAGTATACAGCATGGTGTACGGATTATACTGTATATTATACAGCATGGTGTACGGATTATACTGTATACTATACAGCATGGTGTACGGATTATACTGTATATTATACAGCATGGTGTACGGATTATACTGTATAGTATACAGCATGGTGTACGGATTATACTGTATACGGATTATACTGGTGTACGGATTATACTGTATATTATACAGCATGGAGTACGGATTATACTGTATATTATACAGCATGGTGTACGGATTACACTGTATATTATACAGCATGGTGTACGGATTATACTGTATATTATACAGCATGGTGTACGGATTATACTGTATATTATACTGCATGGTGTAGGGATTATACTGTATACTATACAGCATGGTGTAGGGATTATACTGTATATTATACAGCATGGTGTAGGGATTATACTGTATATTATACAGCATGGTGTAGGGATTATACTGTATATTATACAGCATGGTGTACGGATTATACTGTATTATACAGCATGGAGTACGGATTATACTGTATATTATACAGTATGGTGTATGGATTATACTGTATATTATACAGCATGGTGTACGGATTATACTGTATATTATATAGTATGGTGTATGGATTATACTGTATATTATACAGTATGGTGTATGGATTATACTGTATATTATACAGCATGGTGTACGGATTATACTGTATATTATACAGTATGGTGTATGGATTATACTGTATATTATACAGTATGGTGTATGGATTATACTGTACATTGTATAGCATGGTACAGGGATTACAATATATACTGTACAACAAATGCATGGCGGTTACACCATGCCGGACAATATAACCCCTGTGCCATGCTGTACAATATACAGTATATACACAGTAGAGGTATAATGTATATTGTCTGGCACAGTATATGCATATACCCACACATGCATACACATACATACACACACACACACACACATACATACATACATACACACACATACATAACACATAAAAACTTACATTTACTTGTCCATTGTCCTGACGCCACTCTGGAGGGGGCTGGGCCTTGGTCTTCTTTCTCCTCTTTCGCCGCGCTGCAAAAGAGTCCAGTAGCAGCCGGCGGCATGAGGGAGGAGGCGGGGCAAGTGGGAGCGCACAGGAACGTCCGGGTTGCGGCGGTGAGCAGAGGTGAGGGGGCCAGGAGAGGCCCGGAGCGCAGGGACAGGACACATCTTAATGATGCAGAGTAGGGGGCGGGGCCTCCCGTGCGCTCCGTGCCCCCCTGTGCAGCGGGCCCCATAGCAGTGGCGTGGTCTGCCTCTATGGGCGGTACGCCACTGCCTCACACATCAGTACACACTACATCTAATACACACCGTATCTGTGTGTAGCACTAATGCTGCTGTTATATTCAGGGCACAGTATGTGGCACTGAGATGAGTCTGTGTCAGTCTGCAGGATGTGTTGGTAAAGTGTGAAGATAAAGAGATCTTCTCGGCAAAATCTGCAGAGCTGAATTGTGGACGGAAGAAGTCATCATGGTGGTCTGAGCCAGATGGGGAAGAACTCAGGAGAAGACGTCACCTGTAAGTAACTAAATGGAAATGATTATTCTGCTACTGACTGTGTATGATGAGTGTTGTAGTCACCGGGATGATCTACAGCTAAGGGGTTGTTCACACATCAGTTATTTGATCAGTTATTGCCATCAGTTATTGTGAGCCAAAACCAGGTGCGGGTCAAAAACACCAAACAGGTGCAGATCTTTTCATTACACCTGATCTCTGTTTAGTGTCCACTCCTGGTTTTGGCTCACAATAACTGATGGAAATAACTGATCAAAAAACTGATATGTGAACAACCCCTTAGGCTACTTTCACACTGGCGTTTTCAGGATCCGTTTGTGAGATCCGTTCCAGGGTCTCACAAACGGTCCTGAACTGATCAGTTTCCCCTAATGCATTCTGAATGGATAAGGATCCGTTCAGAATGCATCAGTTTGCCTCCGTTCCGTCTCCATTCCGCTCTGCAAGCGTTTTGGTGTCCACTTGACCAAGCGGAATGGATGCGGATCCGTCTCCGCTCCAATGCAAGTGAATGGGAGCGGATCCGTTTGCTAATGCACATTAGCAAACGGATCCGTTCCCTATGGGACTTTCAAACATAGGCAAAACATAGGCAATGCTGATCCGTTCTGAACGGAAGCAAACGAATGCATTTTCGGGCGGATCCGTCTGAACGCAAGTGTGAAAGAAGCCTAATGATGGGTGGTAGCATGCTGTTTTGTGCAACAACAACTCCCAGCATCCCTTTGCACATGTTCAGGCCATACTGGGAGCTGTAGTTGCACACCCTACAAGGTCATATGGCGAGGGATGACCTGACTACTCAGATGGTTCTGGTGCTGTATTTATGTAGAGAACCTGGTTCTGGTGCTGTATTTATGTAGAGAACTTGGTTCTGGTGATGTATTTATGTAGAGAACTTGGTTCTGGTGCTGTATTTCTGTAGAGAACTTGGTTCTGGTTCTGTATTTCTGTAGAGAACTTGGTTCTAGTGATGTATTTATGTACAGAACATGGTTCTGGTGATGTATTTATGTAGAGAACCTGGTTCTGGTGCTGTATTTATGTAGATAACTTGGTTCTGGTGATGTATTTATGTAGAGAACTTGGTTCTGGTGCTGTATTTATGTAGAGAACTTGGTTCTGGTGATGTATTTATGTAGAGAACTTGGTTCTGGTGCTGTATTTATGTAGAGAACTTGGTTCTAGTGATGTATTTATGTACAGAACATGGTTCTGGTGATGTATTTATGTAGAGAACTTGGTTCTGGTTCTGTATTTATGTAGAGAGCTTAGTTCTGGTTCTGTATTTATGTAGAGAACTTGGTTCTAGTGATGTATTTATGTAGAGAACCTGGTTCTAGTGATGTATTTATGTAGAGAACTTGGTTCTGGTTCTGTATTTATGTAGAGAGCTTAGTTCTGGTTCTGTATTTATGTAGAGAACTTGGTTCTGGTGCTGTATGTAAGTAGAGAACATGGTTCTGGTGCTGTATTTATGTAGAGAACTTGGTTCTGGTGATGTATTTATGTAGAGAACTTGGTTCTGGTGCTGTATTTATGTAGAGACCTTGGTTCTGGTTCTGTATTTATGTAGAGAACTTGGTTCTGGTGCTGTATTTATGTAGAGAACTTGGTTCTGGTGCTGTATTTGACTTATGGGTTTGGTTTGGTGCTGTGTGTATGTAGTGATCTTGGTTCTTGCTCTGTATTTGTGTGTTAAACAGACATCTGATGCTATACGTCTAATACTATCCATTCACATTTGCGTTTGGGTCACAGATTCTGTTAAAAAGACCGGACAGAAAAGTTCTGCATGCATCATTTAAGCAGCATATCATTATATGTTTCCAGCAAGGCCTTATGCTGTGTTTTTACCATATTGAGGCAGCAAAGGCCTTGCTGGGTAACTTATTTAACCCTATGCTGCATCAATAACTAATGTAGCCTAAGGGCTATGTTTAGATACAAGCAGCATAGGGTTAAAAAGGTTACTTACCAAGGCCTTTTGCTGCCTCAATATGGTAAAAACAAATAAAATTTAGTGTTTATTTATTTTTTTAAGGAGGCAAAATGCATGTGGGGGCGGGGCAGGGGTGGAGCGTGTGGGGGCGGGACAGGGGTGGAGCGTGTGGGGCGGGACAGGGGTGGAGCGGGAGAGGGGTGGATCGGGGGGGGCCCACTCTTGATCTTTGCACTGGGCCCACCAATGTCTTAAAACGGCCCTGCAGCCGAGATCCACACCACACGCTACTAAGAAGGCAGAAAGTTAATTACCACAGTGGCAACAGCTGAGGGGAAGGGGTGTGGTGAACAGTAACGAAACCAAGGGAAAAGCAAGTCAAATGATGTCACTTTAGAAAGCCATGCAGAACGTCTGATACCAGACGCAAGACCACTCGTGACACCATCACTCTAAACCCTGAATGACAATTTGTGACCCATGCTGCATGATGTGTGAGCCCAAGGTAGGTGATAAGCAAGGGATAAAGTGAGGAGAAAACTAATTTATAAACAGGTTTGTAAGAATCACATGAGAAGTAGTCTGTCATGACTTAGAAAAGTGAGCCATCAGGACCAAATTCTACAAAGGGCAATAGGGGCAAATTCTTCCACAATCTTGGGCCCTCCACCATCCTCTTCAGGAGAAGCCAACTACTGTACTCGGCCAGCCCAATAGAAGTGAATGGAGTGGTGGTTAACCATTTGCACCCAAGCTTCATTTTCAGCAGAGTTGAGCTGAGTTATAGTGAAGGGATCGTGCCTGGAGTATCTTCATGCTGGACCGATGTTTTTGTGAGATGATAAATAGCAGTGCCCTGCAGACCTCGTGATCAGATGCAGTACTCTATCACAAATGAAGGCCAGCTTGGGAGAGACAGCGGAATACTGTGTGGCAGTTAGTTAGCAAGTAGAGGTGAGTGATACCACCTCAAGGCTTAGATAAGGCAGAAAGAAGCAGTAATACCCACAGCAGAGAAGAATAGCTGGGGGTAGGGGTAGCTGACTTACACTTCGTAGTTTCCACACCCTGGGGCATCCAAGCAAACACAACTTGCCCAGATATCACAGCAACAATTGGAATTCTCTGCAGACACATAAGCAAACCATGTCAAAGAGACTGGAACACTGTTCTGAGAGTTCTAAGGTATCTGAAAGCAACTCTACAATTTTGAAAAACTCAAGCCAGCCATGGGACTAACAGGATAAGTATTTGTTGAGTGGGGGTGTTGAAATAATGCTTATTATTCCAACAGTAATCAGGGATGTGGTACTGATGATTAATAGAACTGAATAAGCAGAAAGACTGTGGTATTTCCTTTCCCATTCACTTTGTATCGGCTTGTGTAATAGGCCAAAGCAAACGCGCCGATCACATTTTTTCTCTTGAAATATAGCAATATGACAATGCGTTCCCCAAACAAACAAAAAAAAATTGTGTACCCGTGATATAGAGTGTCCATCATTTCAAAGAGATGCTGAATCCAATTCCAACTTCAGATTTCCAAAAACAGCCTTACACTCCTAATATACATACAGTAGTCCCTTGCAGAAGAGTCTTAATAATAATAGTAGTTCTTCATAGAAGAGTCTTAATAAAATGGTAGTCCGTCACAGAAGAGTCCTAATAACAATAGTTGTCCCTCACAGAAGAGTCTTAATAAAAATAGTCCTTCACAAAAGATTCCTAATAACAATACTGGTCCGTCACAGAAGAGTCCTTCTAACAATAGTGGTTCCTCACAGAAGAGTCCTTCTAACAATAGTGGTCCCTCACAGAAGAGTCCTTCTAACAATAGTGGTCCCTCGCAGAGTCCTAATAACAACAGTAGTCCCTCACAGAAGAGTCCTAAGAACAATAGTAGTCCTTCGCAAAAGAGTCCTAATAACAACAGTGGTCCTTCACAGAAGACTCCTAATAATAATAGTAGTCCCTGAGAGAACAGTCCTAATAACAATAACAGTCCGTCATAGAACAACCCTGTGTACTTTTATCACTACGATATCTATGACTAAAAACTGTAAGGTTAATACAATTTCATCTCAGGAACAAATTATACAACATGTCATATTTAGTTCCACCTAACATCTCATAAATTCTCTCCTTCCAGGTTCTGTTGAATCTGTATTATTTATGAAGTCTACCATGACTTCTATATACAGTGCAGTGAACATCCAAAAAATCCAGAGGAGGAGAAGCTCAGAACAATTTTATACAGCAAGCTAGTAATCTGAAGTGCACTGGCCACTCCTGAATGGTGCAAAAGAAACAAAGTCAAAGTATTGGAGAGGCTTATTGAAAAGTCTTTGCCTAATTTATCAAAAGCTCTTTAGGGTAAAACTGCCTTTTATAACTCAGATTTTAAGAAAGTTTAAGAAATGAAAACTGAGTTCTGATTAGGCAACAAAGACAGTTTTACTATAAGGGTAGGGCCATAAGTGGGAAATTCTATTGCAGATTTTCAATTTATCTCGATGCAGATATGCTATGAATTTCACCCTATGCCAGGGGAGTAACTACCAAAGCGGCAGACCATGCGACTGCTATGGGGCCCAGGGCAAGAGGAAGCCCAGTCTTAGTTGGGATTATCTCCTCTTCTACTGGAGGTGAAAACTTGGTCAGGACTCTACCCTCTAAAGGAACAACTTTTAGCAAATGAGGAAGTGGAAAAATGGCCCAAGGGTCACTGAAAGGGGTTTAGGCAGAAACCCTTCTGTCCTGTGTGGGGGGCCTGGTTTGATTCTTGTTATGGGGCCCTTACTTCTCTATGTACGCCACTGCCCTATGCCTTAAAAAAGGGTGAATTCACGATACAAATCCCATACTTGTCAACTCGGAACATCCAAGGGCTTCCGCAAAAGGGGCTCCTGGAAGAGTTGCCAAACACAGCATGAAGGGAGTGTGGGATATCTGCAGCATAAAGTGTCATGCTGAGCATATAAAACCTGCACCGCAGGTCAATTTTCTCTGCTGATTTTTTTTCACAACATGTAAACGTAATTACTTCAACATCTCATCCACATTGTTATAACTATCATAGGCTGGTACATGCAAATCCATGGTGGCAAATCTGTTGCACCTCCGCCCCATGTAGCTTTAGACAATTTTGATAAATGAGAACAGAATGTAGCTCGGACTTGAACCCCATTGAGATGTTTTGACAAGACTTTAAATGGTCAGTGCTCAGAAGACTTCAGCATGGCTAAATTAAAGCACATAGGCCATAAAATGCCCATGTCCCATGCTTTCAGTGGATGAAGTACAATATAACAGGTAGTCATCACAGCGAAAGGAACACTGACGGGCTGCCACCTTTTTGGTTCTCCGTCCCTGTTGGCCTTTGCTTCACAGTAGGCTTGAGCACCACGAATGACACGTGTTCTCAACTGATCATACATTATTAATCTGGGCAACATAAACAGATTTATGATAAAGGCTTGTGTTTTTCTTTAGATATCTTGAAAGTCATTTAGATTCACATAAAAAATGTGCTGCAAAGAAATTGAAATCTGCAAAACAAAGATTGATTTCCTGAAGTGAGTAGCAATTCGAAATGACTATGAGCAATTCTGAAGCAAAAATGCCCATAATTTGTTCATTCAGAAGCTATCATACATGACAACAGGTACGGCTTCTATAGCTCTGGAAAGCAATATATTCAATCTGGCCACATTACAGAAGGTCACATTTTCTATATGAGTCATTGGTATTAGTTAGAATCCCTTTGCGCTTCCAGTATCTTCAATAATAATGTTTAAACAGAAAGTTTATTGCGCTGTGTGACCTTTAACCCATTCTGTGTTACTAAGGATTTCATATATTATTCAGGAATCCTATCAATAAAGTACATGGGCAAAATAGCATACAGAACATTACTTTCTTTTGTTCATGCAAGTCACATATATGACAGACCAGTAGATGGATTTCAAGAGTGTGCATTATTTTCAGGAAAATGTGCAATAAATATAATGTAATATATGTCAGGAAATGAAATTAGTACATACATGAATCTACCACAACAATAAGTCACTTTTGGACCACCAAAACAGTTCTCACCTGTCAAGTCATGACTTCCACAAGGCCTGTGAAGGTGTCCAATACTAACTTTTTCTGCAATTTTGTGGGATCGGACCAGATGGTTAGCCTTTGCTCTCTATATGCATCAATGAGCCTTAGGTGTGGCCAGTTCATCATTGTCCTCCCTTGAACCACTTTTGATAGTTACACCTACCCCTGCATAGGGTTTTTTTTTTTAATACAGGGCCCAAGTTGCCAATTTTTATGTAATTATTAGAATTTCTCATTATGCAACTGCAATTTTGGCAATTTCCTTTAAAGGGGTTGTCCGAGTTATTTTTTTGTTCTTTATATGTTTCTAACTTGTCAGGTATAACAACTTTCCCATATACTTTGTGTTTCTAAAGCTGCTGGTTTCTCAGAGTTGACTGAGGGTCACATGACCTGTAATGTCACCTTATCTCCCTGGTCTATGATGTTTCGTGTACAAGCCTCAGAGTTCAGATAAGAGTCTGTACACGAGACGTCACTGGCCACGCCCCCTTTCTTTGCCAGGCTCCTGCTATCTGATCTCTCCCTGGATTCCTTCAGATAAAACATTAACCCCTTCAGCCAGAACACACTGAGGGCTCAAGGCTTTACAACAAATAGTAGCTGCAGCAGTGAGAGGAGACAAATGCTGGGCAAGGAGCTATAGAGGAATTGTACAAGAACAGGTAGGGAGAATTTCCTGTGTGTATCAGCAGTGTCATTGTACACCTGGGACTTGTAGTCCTACACATACAACATGCTGCTGAGTATTCCAGCAGGCAGACATGTCACTCAGCACTTGTATTCACTGCCTTTGCAGAGAAGGGGGGAGGGGCAGAGATTGTTATTACTGCATGTAAACAAAAGCCAGAAGAGAACCAGGGAAATGAGGAAATATAGATTTTTTTGCCTAAAACTTGCTGAAGTTAGTTATATATTGCTACCCATCAGATTTACAGTGCTATATTTTTTTCCATAACTTGGACAACCCCTTTAAAGACACAATGAACTGAAGTTTCCATCTTTTTCAGCACAAAACTTTTTCTATTGCAACTTACTTCCTAAACTGTACTTTCTTCAACTTACTTTAACCTATTTTCCTTGATTTTCACCCTAAATCCCCCTGACTGCCGTTTCAATTTATCTTCTTGCCCATGTACATGATATCACAGTTGTAAGTGAGAAGGGATTGTGAATGTGTACACATGGAAAGGACATAGCAAATCGTACAGGTGCTGCTGCTGCCTGTGGCAATGCGAGCTGAATGAATATTGTAATGGACAGAGTGAGCTGAATTTTCCTTGTCCCAATCTCAACCTGCAGAGCACAGGGACAGAGAAAAACATGGCAATCAAGAAGAAAACTATTTATTCTATGCTTGTTAGAAGGAGTAGGAACAGAGAAAAGTTCAAAGAAATCACAAGTCCTATGAGTGATAGGCGAGGTGTGACAAAATGTCATAAACTGACAGACGGTAGGGATGTTTATTGGGTTAGAGAAAAAGAGACAATGGGGCAGAATTATTAACCCTATCAAATATGAGACAGAGAAAACGTTGACCAAACAGTCCTGTGCTGGGTTTACATGACCCAAGGTCGATTATGAGGAACAAACATTCGTACAAAGACTATTTCCCGATAAGGGGCCTGTATAAAGGTGTAGCAGACCAACCTGTGAACGAGGAAAACATTCATTGGGTGGAACAATCATCAATTCATACAATTAAATGATCATTTCTGGGCAGCAGATCATGCTACCTAAAGAGCACTCTGCTGCCCAGAAACAATGCAGCTGTATGAGCGATAGCCCTGGAACAGGGGCGTAGCTAAAGGCTCATGGGCCCTGGTGCAAGAGTTCAGCTTGGGCCCCCCCCCCCCGCCTAATACAGCGCCCCATACCTCTTATATCCAGTATAATACAGCGCCCCATACCTCTTATATCCAGTATAATACAGCGCCCCATACCTCTTATATCCAGTATAATACAGCCCCATACCTCTTATATCCAGTATAATACAGCCCCATACCTCTTATATCCAGTATAATACAGCGCCTCATACCTCTTACATCCAGTGACGTCTCCTCGGATGTAGATCTTCTCTTTCCTCATCTCCTCCTTTCAGACCAGACGCCATTTTTCAGCCATTTCTCATCTCTGCAGTTTGACAGAAAAAAATCTTAGTTTACTACTTTTCCATCATCCTCCCATCTTCTGGACAAATCATCCTACCACCCCCAGTACTGTGCCACTAGTACCACACAGATAGTGCCCTTCAATAATTATTGGCACACAGTATCCTAAAATAACTGCGCCCAGCAAATAGTGTCCCGTAATAGTGTGAACATAACGTCCCCCAGAAATAACTGCGCTGATACTGTGCCAGGGTGCCCCCACAGTAATAGTGCCCCCCACAGTACTAATGTCCCCACTGTGCCCCAGAAGTAATAATGCTTCCAATGTGCCAGTAAGAAGTGCTCCCCACCCATAGATGCCCCCCAAATTATGTGCCAGTAAGAAATGCCCCAATAATGCGCCAGAAGTTCCCCCCATTGATTCCCCCTCAAAATCATGTGCCAGTAAGAAATGCCCCCAGTGCCCCCATGTGCCAGTAAGAAATGCCCCATGCCCCCATGTGCCAGTAAAATGCCCCAGTGCCCCCTTGTGCCAGTAAAAATGCCCCCATGTGCCAGTAAAAATGCCCCCAGTGCCCCCATGTGCCAGTAAAAATGCCCCCATGTGCCAGTAAAAATGCCCCCAGTGCCCCCATGTGCCAGTAAAAATGCCCTCAGTGCCCCCATGTGCCAGTAAAAATGCCCCCAGTGCCCCCATGTGCCAGTAAAAATGCCCCGTGCCAGTAAAATGCCCCCAGTGCCCCCATGTACCAGTAAAAATGCCCCCAGTGCCCCCATGTGCCAGTAAAATGCCCACAGTGCCCCCATGTGCCAGTAAAAATGCCCACAGTGCCCCATGTGCCAGTAAAAATGCCCACAGTGCCCCCATGTGCCAGTAAAATGCCCACAGTGCCCCCATGTGCCAGTAAAATGCCCACAGTGCCCCCATGTGCCAGTAAAAATGCCCACAGTGCCCCATGTGCCAGTAAAATTCCCACAGTGCCCCCATGTGCCAGTAAAAATGCCCACACTGCCCCCCATGTGCCAGTAAAATGCCCCCAGTGCCCCATGTGCCAGTAAAATGCCCCCAGCGCCCCCATGTACCAGTAAAAATGCCCCCAGTGCCCCCATGTGCCAGTAAAATGCCCACAGTGCCCCATGTGCCAGTAAAAATGCCCACAGTGCCCCCATGTGCCAGTAAAAATGCCCACAGTGCCCCCATGTGCCAGTAAAATGCCCACAGTGCCCCCATGTGCCAGTAAAAATGCCCACAGTGCCCCCATGTGCCAGTAAAATGCCCACAGTGCCCCCATGTGCCAGTAAAAATGCCCACAGTGCCCCCATGTGCCAGTAAAATGCCCACAGTGCCCCCATGTGCCAGTAAAAATGACCCCATGTGCCAGTAAAATGCCCCCAGTGCCCCCATGTGCCAGTAAAAATGCCCCCAGTGCCCCCAATTAGGCTACGGTCGGTGACTGCTACAATTAAAAAAAATAATAATAAAAAAAAAATAACACTTATACTTACCTCCATGGTGCTGACAGCGATGCGATGAAGCCTCTTCCGGCCTGTGTCCCGCGATGTACGGCTCAGGCGGCGCGATGACGTCATCGCGCCGCCTGAGCCGGCCTCTGATAGGCTGCAGGCCCAGTTCCTGCAGCCTATCAGAGGAACGGGCAGGGGAGACGCCTCTCCCTCCCCTGCCCCAGTACAATACAGGCATCTGTATCGCCGTCCTGAGGATGGCGATACAGATGACTATGGAGATGAGCGCTTCCACAATGAGCGCTTCCATCATAGCAGGTGGATGTGCACATTACTATACAGTTTTAATACCAGGAGGTGACACTATTATGAAGTAATGAGAATATCTCATTTTAGATGTTAAAAAAGTGGCAAATGTACTCTATCCCCTGGCGGGGTAGAAACTGATGGCACCTTTATAATAAATAACATAAGACTTTAGACTGAAAAATCCCTAGATAATTTCGGCGACAAATTTAACTAAAGGCGTGCAACCTTGTCTCACAAAAAAATGACTTGAAAAACATGCAGACGCTCCAAAAAACTTCAGACATTATCCTGATAAAACATTACCCCCTAAATATTAGTATTAGTAAATCTGCCTCACTGCATGATAACTAGTCTGTGGGGTCAGACAGGTCTTTGAGTCCTGGAGTCATGCCAGGTCCTCCTCAGGCCTGCACTAAGCCTAACACAGTGTGCCCCATTCACCTAGATTGTTAAGGCATCTTAGAAACCTCTAGAAGATAGAAATACGGACAGAGTGATAGATACAGTAAATGTCGACAGATGCACAGACCGTCAGAGAGACATGAGAGCGGGACTACGTCTGTGAAGGACACTATTGTCCTCCTCTGCTTCCAGCTCTGTGCTGTACAGGTGCTGCCGGATGCCTCATTGCATTAGATATGGGGATTTAATGAGTTCTAGAATCTAGAGCCAGTCAGATGAGCACGTGTCATCCCTCACCCACCTGAAGGACGTCCAATGTCACGTCTGCTTCAAAATGCAACATCGCTTCACCTGAGACTCCCCGACCTACTAGGAGGAGGTAGTTCCTTGCTTATTTTACGTCATTCATTATAAAAATAAAACTTGACTCGAAATCTATTGTAAACCTTCCAAAATGATGAGAAAATTCACCGTTTTCATGTTCTTTTTGAATTTTATTTTTTTTCAAGCCTACCTTCACCCAAGCTAATATTGCAGCTGAAGATGTTCCTGTACCCTCTTCTCCGCTTCCATTAAAAGTGACAGCGCTGACAAGAGCGAAAAAAATATACAAAATGGACCTTAATTGCATCCCTCCGAGTGTCTGGGCAGACCACGTCTCAGCTTTTGTGTGACAGGGATAGGAAATAGGATTAATGCACCTGAATTTGGGAAAATGCAATTGTGTTACAGTTCTATTTTCTGGCACGCTGCTTACATTCCCACATGTAGCACGCGATTATTTTATATTTTATTACAGGAAAACGAAAACGCTGCTTATTCTGTATAAGGTATATCCGAGTATTCCTAACACATAGCGGGGTTCAAATGCTGCAGGTTAAGTGATAGTTATAAAATATAGCTACAGCCACAATTACTCAAACACAATCGCTTCAAGCCTCGGGCAAACAGGGCTATGACCTAGAGCACCACTACAGGGACATATTTGTGTTCCCGCCATGTATTATGTGTAGTATACCTATGTATAGAAAGCAATGGACGATGCTGCCTGCTCTTTAGAAACCTGGCAAGCACAGGAACAGGGGAGGGTGACGCTGGGGAGCTTCCTCTTATACATTCATTGTGTACGGTCAGAGTGGATGAGGCATATATTTAACTAGAAGAGCACTCATCCCAAACTGCTGACCTGCTACAGCCCATAATAAAAACTCCCACATGAAGAATTAAATGCACACTTCTTAATTAAACTGTTAACATAACTGAGCATAATGGCAAACCATGCATTACCGGATAATACATATAACAAATATAATAGATGCATAATATATAATGGCCTAACTCACCCTAAACCTGGAAATACAGATTTTACTGCAGTTAAAGGGATTATCCCATGATTGATATAAAAAATAATAATCAGACATCATATAGGACATGATAATCTCTTTCTAACAAAGCTAGAACCAGCCCTGTACCTCACATGGATCCAGAGATATCCACATTAATTGCTCCAGTTTCCCTTCTAGATTCTGGCACCTCAGGGGCGAGTCCTTTCTCGGGGGGTCTGTCCTTTCTGCTGCAGCTCGCTCCCTATCACAGCTTAGGACATGTGTCCTCTCTGTTACTGCTCTCTCCCAGTATCTAGGGTTGAGTGAATTGAAGTACCTGAAGTGGACTTCAATTCAAATTTCAGTGAAAAGTCGATTTGCCGCGAAGCTGAATTTCCTGGTAATGAATCAATCCTCCCTGAAATGGTGGTAAAATTCATACTCACCTCATACATTTGAGCGGGAAGAGGCTACTGTGGCCATCTTGATTGAAGATCCTACGTGAAATCTTGTGCTTGGTGACATATGACGTCACCATGCACCGCACAAGATTTCAAATGGGATCTTCAATCAAGATGCCCTCCTCTTCGCGCTCAAATGGATCAGGTGAGTATTTTTTTAAACTGATTAATGCCTGAAAGTCCTCATTTTTCATCTCAGATGCCGCAATCAGCAATGAACAATGCATCTAAGGGGCTTAATGATGGAGATGGTGCAATCACCGTACCCCGTCATTGCGGCTGCTGCTTACAAAGAAATGCACTTCAAAGAGAAATTCGGCGAAGCAGCCAAATCGAATTTATGTAAACTTTGCTCATCATATAACAGTCACAGCTTCTAACAATAGATGTGGCAAGTGGCAGTTGAAGGATAGAACTGAGCATCTGAGACCATCACAGCAGGTGGACATGCACATTACTATACAGTTTCAATACCACGGGGTGACACTATTATGATTCCACCTTTCATTTTCCAAAGGAGCTGTGAAAAATTAAAGTTGGAATCTGATTGGTTGCTATGGGAAACTAAGCCAGTTCTACTTTACACCACTTTAATAAATGACCCCAAATATGTTTTTCTATTTTTTTTTATTGAATCTCCTCACCTATGCTGTGGATACCAGCAGAGTTTTCAATAGTCCGTCTGGTGGGAGGAAGGGGAGGGCGTTGTAAAAATACTGTATATGTGTGTCATTCTTACTTATAGCAACTAGTGCCCGACCCCAACGGGCCTCTGCCCAAGGCACTGGACATCTGGTTGTCTTGTGACTGCCGAAGATAGGCACTGGGAAATAGTTGTCACCAGTGAGCAGTTTACTGGAGTTCGCACATTAAGTTGCAGGTAAAGCTACAGATATACCAAGTTCCCATATTGAAGCAAATCTAGGCAGAGAGAATGCCTTGTTCTCACACCTCCCAACAAGTAGCTACTACCCCTACTCTCAGAGATATCCAGAAACACATGCACCCCTCCCCTATCCGTACTATAACTAGCAGAGGGCCAGGGTTTACTACCCCCTTGAAGCCAGGGCCGTAACTACCATAGCGCCAGACCATGCGACTGCTTTTGGGGCTCAGGGCAAGAGGGGGCCCAGTATTAGTTGGGATTATCTCCTCTTCTACTGGAGGTGAAAACTTGGTCAGGATTCTATCATCTAAAGGAACAACTTTTAGCAAATGAGGCAGTGGAAAAAAATGGCCCAAAGGTCATTGAAAAGGGTTTAGGTAGAACCCCTTCTGTCCTGTGTGGGGGCCTGGATTGATCCTTGCTATGGGGCCTATGTATGCCACTGCTTGAAGCACAGCCAGATTGCTGAGACCCCTGTAAAGTGTAGATATCCCAAACCTAACATTTCCTGAGGGTTACAGAGGTCATCAGCACACCTTATCTCTGGTACCAGGGAGATGTGAAGACTATCATTAAAGATGAGTAAATTTTTCAAAAATGTAACTTTTCACAAAAGAATTCATTTAGTGACAAATTACTTTTTCACGAACCGCATTTCTTTGTAAGTAGTGAGCGCAATGACGGGGAGCAGTGATTGATCCGCTTCCCTTCATTGAATCACTCATTTGCCACGTTGATCGCTGATCGCAGCATCTGGGACTAATAATGAGGGCTTTCAGGGGTTAATACGTTAAAAAAAATTAATAATAATATTCACCTTATGCATTTGAGCCTGAAGAGGCAGCCACAGCCATCTTCATTGAAGATCCCACTTGAGTGGTGCGTGATGACGCCATAAGTCACTGTGCACGAGATTTCGCATGGGATCTTCAGTCAAAATTCCCATGGCGCCTCTTTGTGCTCAACTGGATGAGGTGAGTATGGTTTTTTTTTTAACATCATTTCAGGGAAAATTGATTTGTTACCACGAGGCATGAGGAAATTTGGTTTCACAGCAAATCGAATGTTCCCTGAAATTTGGATCAAAGGCCACTTCAGCTCAACCCTAGCACTACAGGGGTGAACCTAGCATTTCTGCTCCCTGAGGTGAAAACTGAAACTTTACCCCTTTGCCACACTGAAACCACTCATTCCCCATGGCCCTTCCGCTGCCATCCTCTTCCCCATACCTGGAGCTGCCTGAGGCGATCGCATCACCTGGCCTCATTGGTGGTGCACCTCTGACTACAACCCCCAATATCTAGTACAACACACACTGACTAATAAAAGAAGCACATATACAAGGTTATGGGGACATGACACAGTCTACTGTAACATTGATGCCTAGTGGTAAATTTGGCCTTGCCAGGAGGATCGATTCTCAATCCAAGATGTCTCTTCCACAGTCATATTAACCAAGAGACATCGCTATGTCGCATCTCAGATCCAATACCTGCTTGTTCATAACTGAAACATGTCTACATACAACATATCTGTCTCCAAAGGCCTGGATTTCATATTTTATATGTTGTGCTAAGTTTAGAAACGAATAGATTTTCTATAGCTGCTATTTGATATCTACTTTGCTGACATGAACTAGTATTTTATTCTAAATATGGGTGACATTGTAATTAGGGGCAGTCTAATAATACATGTGTTAATTAAAAGATATCCTAAAATACATGCATGCATCCCAATATTCAAAGCCCAAGAATATTCCCCTGGGGATTTAGAGACTTTTAAGCAGCCAATTTTGCTCTGGGTAAGAAAAGAAAAATAATGATTTATTAGTGAGCCACGTGTAACTTCTAATTTTACAAAGAGAATTATTTTTGTAACATTGTTGGCAATTAGCGCTCAGTGGGATTATGGTAAACTTGTAACTATCACAGTGTGCAGGGAGATTAACACCTACATTGTCCTTTGGCTAATGGCCTTAACCCCTCGGTGTCAAGACGGCTGCACATTTTCCATTATCACTGACTACAAAATGAAGATTTCAAAAGAATCCACCATGTCTAGAAGTTAAGAATCCCTCTCACTTAGAACATACAGAACAAATTGCTTAAATAATTAATTTATCAACCTCCTCCAGAGTATTCAGTGGCGTACATAGAGAAGTAAGGGCCCCATAGCAAGGATCAAACCAGGCCCCCACACAGGACAGAAGGGTTTCTGCCTAAACCCTTTTCAATGACCCTTGGACCATTTTTCCACTGCTTCATTTGCCAGAAGTTGTTCCTTTAGAGGGTAGAGTCCTGACCAAGTTTTCACCTCCAGTAGAAGAGGAGATAATCCCAACTAAGGCTGCTGTCACACTAGCGTTCTTTTTTTCCGGTATTGAGTTCCGTCATTGGGGCTCAATACCGGAAAAAAAACCTACAGTTTTGTCCCCATTCATTGTCAATGGGGACAAAACTGAACTGAAGAGAACGGAATGCTCCTACATGCATTCCGTTCAGTTCACTTGCGTCTCCAGACCGGAGAGCAAATCGCAACATGCTGCGGTTTGCTTTCCGTCCTGGGGATCCGCAACAAGACGTCATGACCCCCAATGCAAGTCTATGGGTACGGATCCATTCTGTGTGACACAATAGAAAACGGATCCATCCTTCACTGACTTTCAATGGAGTTAATGACGGATCCGTCCCAGAAATGTTAAAGATAATACCACCGGATCCGTTCATAACCGATGCACACGGTTGTATTATCAGTAACGGAAGCGTTTATGCTGAGCCCTGCCGGATCCAGCAATAACGCCAGTGTGAAATCAGCCTAAGACTGGGGCCCCTCTTGCCCTGGACTCCATGGCAGTCGCATGGTCTGCCGCTATGGTAGTTATGCCCCTGCATGAGATACAAATTCCTGAACCACCATCCTAGAGATCGAAAGTTCACCTGTATATTCATTAATGAATGCATCATGAGGCTACAGTTTCCATCCTACACAATTAGGGTTCTCTAATATAAAGCTGGAGTTAGATAACACAGAGTCTACCACTGACAATAGGTGATGGACACATCTTACCTTCTCCCCCTCCCTGCACAGTGACCAATATCTAAAGGGCCCGATACCCGGGCCAATTCTTGGACAGATGAACACTAACAAGCATTCATAGGAACGCCTGTTAGTAATTATTTGGCAGTGTAAAGGTGCCACTGATTACTCGATGAACAAGAGAAATGCTCATTCAAAAGATTATTCATTTACAAAAATTGTACTTCGCAGGCAGCAGATTTTGCCGTGTAAACACGCTCTGCTGCCTGCTCGGCAAACAACAAGTCTGTATGGGGAGGAGCGATTACATTAGTGATCGCTCCTCCCCATACTGTGGAGGAGATCGCCTGACGAGCAGGTGCAAACGCCTCCAAAATTGGCCCGTGTTAAGGGCCTTAAGTCACAGAGCATGCTCACAAAATTCTCCTCTAGAAGTAAAATGAGTTATCTCCTGATGGTTTCCTAGGGTCCATTCAGCTGCTGGAAAGGAGATCTCTGAACTGCTATTAACAAACCAGAACAGAAGTTCAGACAAGATGGCTGCCCCCATAATCATATACAGAACACAGAGTAAAAAAAAATCTAAAATCAGAAAATAAAAACAGATGAGAAGAAACAACTATAGGGAATGCACTAAGCTATTTATTCCAGTCTTCTGCCATACAAAAGTCTCAAATTTTGGCATAACTTTTTTGCCAGTCTGTGTTTTTTTGCCAAAATGCATGGCCCTTATGTAGTTGCATGATTATGTGACATGAGCACATGAATGTGAAACCTCAAGGATGATACGTATCACTATGACCACAGACTTTGAGCACTGGAGACCAAAGAAGCCACTGCAAAGTAGTGTTACTCACAAACCATTCAAAAGAATGGCTATCCATGTAATACATGAGTAAGATGGTGGAACAAACCCCTCGGGATAAGACCTCTTAGGCAAGATTAGTGCCAGTGTGACTTGGCACCATGTGTGAACTGTGTCTAACATGTTTTTCCAGTGCATCACAGCTCTGACTTTGATCATTGTTATCATTTTGGTGCCTGTATTGTACAGGTTGTGGTGGCTCTTGCAATCCAAGATGACCATGGGGAAGTTGGTTGGGAGTGACATGTGTAGCCGAAGCCTAGAATCATGAAAATGTATAGGTGTACTGACACTGCGCTGCCCTTCCCACCAACAGGAGTAGGAAGTTCACTGACAAGTTCCTGTGTAGGCTACATCTGGAGATTTGATACAGCAGGAGTAGAAGCTACAATCATTTGGAGAGGGGCTGCAGAGAATAGCTGGAGACAAGTTTTTCTGCAAACATAGTGGAGTTGCCAGGGAGCTTCCCCACAACAATACCAGAGGATGCATGTGCACCTTGAGTTGACTGGCAGTGCAGACCAGCTAAACGTATCAAAAGGTACCCCTGTATATCGGAGGATATACAGCCCATTAAACCAGGAAGGAGAGCCACCATTGCCCTCATAACCCTTACTGCCACAAATCCCTTCACTGAGTTGGTTCATGTATACCTGTGCCATAGTTGTGCAAGATCTCTACCTATTGGTGAGAACCATGAAGTTTAATTGTTCCTCTAGCAATTATTGCATGGGCTACATGGCAATCATGGCAAAGATCACCTTGAACCCCTAGCCTAAGAGAAGTTATTTTGCAATTGCCAATGTCATTAATGTAAGACTTTTATTGGAGTCAACACCATTTTGGTGTTGACTAACCCTCATACCTTACTCCCAGTTTGACCAGTTACACATGAACTGGCTGGATCCACCAAAACATGAGTGATTGATACTTAGGGGCTCATCACACAGTTTACTCAGTGAGACTACTGCCTTGAGAAGATGGTATAGAGTACAACCCATGGAAACAGACTTTCTTCACCCTCCAGCCAGGGTCAGTTCCTGAAATTATTATGCACCAATGACACCATTTATGTCAAACTTTGGTAAAACATGACACAAAGATGACAACACTATGGGACACATTTATGAGAACTGTCTAAAACAGAAAAATTGTCTTTGTTGTCCATAGCAGAACCAATCACAGCTTTCGTTTTACCAGTTTAAGACAAGTTTAAGAAAGTTGAGCCTTGGTTGTTATGGGCAACAAAGACAGTGCACCATATTACTAACATTTGACATCAAGCAAAAACTCTTATCACTGGCATATCATCGCTACAGAAATGTTATGTCTAATTGTTTCATTGGTTTATATTAATAAAGTATGATATTGAGTACCAAATATTATTTAAACAACACACATATATGACAATGTTTCTTAAAACAGTTGTACAGTTTGTACAACCTCATCCATAAATTAAAGCAACCTTTGTCATAACAATGATTTTTAAATATGACCTGTGCATCCGGTTCAGGTTGCCTGCTAGCATGAGGAGCTGCAAGTTCAGAGCTCAGAAGACATTCCCAGTGAAGCTCCTTTCTTTCTCAACTCCCTTGTCTCAATGCATAGTCCTGTGTAAGTGTGTAAACAGTGCATACCTGTGCTAACAAAAGATTCACATCTTGATTTCTTATGATTGGTGATGGGTCAGTTGGAAGAAAGACATGGAGGAATTGTAGGTTGCAGGAGGGGTTGCAGTGCGCAGAGGTCAGAGTAGGAGCTGTATGCAGAAAACAGTAGAATAATTTTCAAAGTGCTATTTTTTATTTTAGATGAATTTGGTGCATGCAGCTTACTATCTTTATGTGCAGTCACTGGGTGCAGTCTGTTTTTGCAATCATCTGTTTTTGTTCCAGACTTCTATAGTCTACATAGACTACTTCCTATAAGCCATATTGGCCCTCAATAGATCACATCTTGGTCCCACCATGCAATAAAGCTCTAGACTGGTGTAGTCAAACAGCTCTGCACTAGTTGGTAGTTGATCAGTAGCTAGTAGGTTACTCCTTTCCCTTGAATAAAAGTCCCCTTAAAGAGGTTTCTGAGATTTTGATATTGATGGCCTTTCTTCAGAACAGATCATCAATATTAGATCAGCGGGGAAGTCTGACTCCCATGGCCCCCACCTATCAACTGTTTCAAGAGGCCACAGCACTCACAGGAGGCCAGTGATGTCACATTCATCGGTCATATGGCCTTCACATAGCTCAGTCTCATTGAAGTGAATGGGGCTGTGCTGCAATACCAAGCATGGCCGCCATCCAATGGACAGAACTGTATTTGGTAAGCTGCAAGGAGGCCATGGCTGATCAGTGGGGATCATCAGGTCAATGTCAGAACTAATATGACCAGTGCAGCACAGACACCGGCACCAACAGTATCAAGGAGGAATGGGTGAGCATCTGGGGTTGACATACTATTCTCAGGACAGATTTGGGATATTATGGAGGTATGTGTACCCAACTTGCTGTTATAGTGGCATCTATGGCGCTAGGAATATAGGCAAATCCGTGGCTGGCAAATGGTATTTTGGAGCATCAGTGTTAGGCACTTACATATGTAGCATTTGAGACTGACAACATAAAATGTGTGTCCTGTACAATGGCTGGCCCAGTGATTTGTTAGGCTTTACTTCATTTAACTGCTGGATGGTATCACTTGGCGGGCCTGGGAAACCCAGTTTTAAACTTTTATAGTATGTTTCACTCGTATTTCCATGACTGCTGACTGGCAAAACGTTGCAAACCATTGTTGTCAATTTGGAATATTAACCCATTAAGTTTGATGCACATGACTGCTTTTTATCATTTCTTTTTGACAGCACGCTGACCCACTCTTTTCTATGGGGACATGCACACATCTGTGTTATTTGTGGATCTGCAAATTTTAGAGCATGTCCTATTCTTGTCCATATGGAATGCACATGGAAAATATCCGTATTTTGAAGGTCCATTGTTTGAGGACTGAAATACAGAAATAAATGAAGCCTTAGGCTACTTTCACACTAGCGTTTTTATTTTCTGGTATTGAAATGGGGACAAAACAAACAGAGTGATCCAAAATGCATTCCGTTCAGTTTGGTTGTGTTCCCATACAGGAAAACAAACAGCAGCAAGCTATGGTTTTCTTTTTCTCAGGGGATGCGGAGCAAGACGGATCCATCACAACCCACAATGCAAGTCAATGGGGACGGATCTGTCTTCGCTGACACAATCTAACATAATAGAAAACGATCTGTCTCCCACTGACTGTCATTGGTGTTCATGATGGATCCATCTTGGGTATGTTAAAGATAATACAACCAGATCTGTTCATAACGGATGCAGATGGTTGTATTATCAGTAACGGAAGCGTTTTTGTTGAGCCCTGCCGGATCCAGCAAAGATGCTGGAAAAGTAGTGTGAAAGTAGCGTTCGGGTATATGTGAACATTCAAAACATACATTAAATAATACAATTGGGGATGCCCCTGGACATTGACCACATCAATGTGCATGTCATTTGATATGATTTAAAATGTGAGATTTTGTATTGAGCTATAACCAGTGGTTATAGCTGAATTTGTGTGATGTCCCCTATAGGACCCATGGACTGTAATAGGACGTTTATGGGTTTCACAGTAATAGTTCATAGAGCTGTATGAGGATTCAACGGGGATTTCATCAGTGCGTGAATGACAGGAATTTACAGCAGTATTATAAGAGTCCATGTTTCAGGACCATATTCAGTAGACTACATGTGAGAATGATGTCATCACCTTCATTAATTAGTGCAAAAGCTAATTAGGATGTTTCTAGCAAAGGTATTAAAAAAGACTGTGTTTCTCTATTTTCCTTTCCTGCTTTCTTTATTAGATTGCTGTCCTTCCAGAACCTGCTTCCCCAAAACCTGACATGACACTGTCACTTAGCTAAATCATTATTTTCATTTGTGGTGCGAGAGCGCCACCCAGTGGTCTGTGCCTGATTCTGGTTCTTGTTCATGCAAATTGAGGATTACTATGTGACAGTGGTGGTCTATACTAACTGCAATCAAGAATAAGGATTGTTAGATTATTATTTATGCCTATGATTATTAGAAGCTTTAAATTATAGCCATAGCCTATAGAAGAGGGGACGTACCACAGCAAAGACCAAACTGGGCCTCCTATTATGGTACCAGTTTTTGTCACCCATGATAGGTCCCCTTTATGTCCTTTCCATGACCCTTAGGACAATTCCCCTTTGTAGCAGGGAGTCCTGTAAACTTATTGCCACCCTCAGTTGAAAAGGGGACAGATCCAACCAGGTCAGTACCCCCTAATACAAAGGGCCCCATAGGAGTCACACAGTTTCCCTCTATGGTACATACACCCTTGTCTCTTGCACGACATTGCCCTTACATAGACCTCCAATTGCGTAAAGAAGAACTCCCGCAAAAATTTTTATTCCATGTCCTGCTAGAAATGTACATGATGTAATCTGTAGTGAATGTCATTTTCTTACCAGGAGCTGAATTTTTGAGTTATATCTCCCTGATGCTTCTCATCTGTGTCATGTGACTAGGAATTAGACCCACCAACTCACACAGCACCGTATGTGTGGACAGGAAGTCTAAGTTTCTATGCATTTCTATGGGAGCCTCACCTTCAGTCTCATAGGAATGAATATAGCAGTAACTGGCTTCCTGTCCTGGGTCAGTTGGAGGTCAGGGAGTTGGTCACATGACACAGCTACAATAAGAAGAGAGGGGATAACTCTCAGTTACAGTTTCTGATAAGAAGATTACATTCACTGCAGATTATATCATGCACTTTTCTAACAGGTCAGAGAATAACAAATTTTTGTGGGAGTTCTTCTTTAAAGCAAAAAGATTGGTACTGACAAAAAAAATTACACAGTTTTGGAAACCCTACATAAAAATGATGCCAATATACATTACAATAAGTGGGTCACTTCCAATTATATATGAATGATTCATACTGTATATGAAAGCACTCATGTTCCCAACAGAAAAACTGGCCTTGTTGCCCATAGTATCCAACCAGCAAATATAAATTTGCTCTTTGACAGACCCCTTCTCCTAGGGCCAATTATAGGCAGAAGCCTATTATGCCTAGTTAACGACAGAGACATCAGGGAGATTCTAGATGGGGCTATAAAGCATCGCTGGGAGCGCATTGCACTGAATATTAGGGCTTTTTACACACCGCCCATTTATATAGGACACATCCCAACATTTGAGTCACAAATAGTACATACCAGACCCCCTGAACACATACACAGTCTTAACCCTCTAAATACTTACAGACGCCAGACCTCATAAACAAAAAAGATCCATGAATAAATGCAACATTCTCCTAGATTCCCAATCACAAATAGAGAACCCAGATATCCTAAAAAGACCCCCAAAAAATACCGAACCCAGACCAGACCCCACCAGAAATACAGACCCCCTAAAAATACAGAACCTGGACTAAACCCACTAAAAAACTGTCCCCTGACCTCCTTAAAAAACTCCACTCATTTACAAACTCAGACTAGACCCCAAAATACTCCTTTACAGACCTCAGAATAAGCCTTCAAATTTTAGTCACCTCTCCCCATGAACATCATCTTACTTAATTGTTTCAATCTTCGTTTTTCATTCTCATCCTTTAGAATATGATAATGTGGAAGCAAACTTCCAGTTTAGAGATGCAGAAGTGTGTATATTTAGAAGCAGCATTATTTGCATCAAGTGCCCAGCAGAAGCTTCCTTAAAGAGGACCTATAACCAAAAGAATGTAGTACAATATGACAGCACTGTGTTATACAGCAGGAGAAGCTAAGCAGATTGATATATAGTTTTGCAGGAAAAGATTCAGTAAAACTTGTAATTTATACATTCATATATTTGCTTTTTTCATTTCCTGTGAACAGCTATCGGTACAGGAGGGAGGGGTTATCAGTGACTGACAGCATTGTATCAATAAGTGTGTATACAGAGATAGCTGTCAGTCACTGATACCCCTCCCTCCTGTGCAGATAGCTGTTCACATGGCTGCAGATATAAATATAAAAATCAAAAGTTTTACTGAATCTTTTTCCTGTAAAAAAAAAAGTGTGTGTGTGTATATATATATATAATTAATCTGCTCATCTTTTGCTGTAACATACTGCCTGCAGATTTGGTGACAGGTCCTCTTTAAATCAGTTTTCCTACAGCATCTCTCCTACATCCACTCTTCTACAGCAGCTCTACATCAACTCTTCTACAGCATCTCTCCTCCATCCGCTCTTCTACAGCAGGTCTCCTACATCCACTTTTCTACAACAACTCTCCTACAGCCACTCTTCTATAGCAGCTCTCCTACATCCGCTTTTCTACAATAACTCTCCTATATCCACTCTTCTATAGCAGCTCTCCTACATCCACTCTTCTACAGCAGCTCTCCTACATCCACTCTTCTATAGCAGATCTCTTACATCAACTCTTCTGCAGCAGCTCTCCTACATCCATTTTTCTACAGCATCTCTCCTATGTCCAATTTTCTTCAGCAGCTCTCCTATATCCGTTCTTCTACAGCATCTCTCCTACATCCACTCTTCTATAGCAGCTCTCCTACATTAACTCTTCTACAGCATCTCTCCTCCATCCGCTCTTCTACAGCAGCTCTCCTACATCCGCTTTTCTACAACAACTCTCCTACAGCCACTCTTCTATAGCAGCTCTCCTATATCCACTCTTCTATAGCAGCTCTCCTACATCAACTCTTCTACAGCAGCTCTCCTACATCCATTTTTCTACAGCATCTCTCCTATATCCAATTTTCTTCAGCAGCTCTCCTATATCCGTTCTTCTACAGCACCTCTGCTACAGCCTCTCTTCTACAGCAGTTCTCCTACATCCACTCTTCTATAGCAGCTCTCCTACATCCTCTCTTCTACAGCAGTTCTCCTACATCCACTCTTCTATAGCAGCTCTCCTACATCCTCTCTTCTACAGCAGTTCTCCTACATCCACTGTTCTATAGCAGCTCTCCTACATCCACTCTTCTACAGCAGCTCTCCTACATCCACTCTTCTACAGCAGCTCTCCTACATCCACTCTTCTACAGCAGCTCTCCTACATCCCCTCTTCTACAGCAGCTCTCCTACATCCACTCTTCTATAGCAGATCTCTTAAATCCACTCTTCTACAGCACCTCTCCTACATCCACTCTTCTACAGCAGCTCTCCTACATCCACTCTTCTATAGCAGATCTCTTACATCCACTCTTCTACAGCAGCTCTCCTACATCCACTCTTCTATAGCAGATCTCTAACATCCACTCTTCTACAGCAGCTCTCCTACATCCACTCTTCTACAGCAGCTCTCCTACATCCCCTCTTCTACAGCAGCTCTCCTACATCCACTCTTCTATAGCAGATCTCTTACATCCACTCTTCTACAGCAGCTCTCCTACATCCACTCTTCTACAGCAGCTCTCCTACATCCACTCTTCTACAGCAGCTCTCCTACATCCCCTCTTCTACAGCAGCTCTCCTACATCCACTCTTCTATAGCAGATCTCTTAAATCCACTCTTCTACAGCAGCTCTCCTACATCCACTCTTCTACAGCAGCTCTCCTACATCCACTCTTCTATAGCAGATCTCTTACATCCACTCTTCTACAGCAGCTCTCCTACATCCACTCTTCTATAGCAGATCTCTTACATCCACTCTTCTACAGCAGCTCTCCTACATCCACTCTTCTACAGCAGCTCTCCTACATCCACTCTTCTATAGCAGATCTCTTACATCCACTCTTCTACAGCAGCTCTCCTACATCCACTCTTCTATAGCAGATCTCTTACATCCACTCTTCTACAGCAGCTCTCCTACATCCACTCTTCTTTAGCAGATCTCTTACATCCACTCTTCTACAGCAGCTCTCCTACATCCGCTCTTCTACAGCAGATCTCTTACATCCACTCTTCTGCAGCAGCTTTCCTACATCCACTCTTCTACAGCAGCTCTCCTACGTCTCCTCTAATACAGCAGCTCTCCTATATCTCCTCTAATACAGCAGCTCTCCTACATCCACTCTTCTACAGCAGCTCTCCTACATCCACTCTTCTACAGCAGCTCTCCTACATCCACTCTTCTACAGCAGATCTCTTACATCCACTCTTCTGCAGCAGCTTTCCTACATCCACTCTTCTATAGCAGCTCTCCTACGTCTCCTCTAATACAGCAGCTCTCCTATATCTCCTCTAATACAGCAGCTCTCCTACAGCTCATTACCAGTTTTCAGACAGTCTGTAGCCCAGACTCTATAATTAAATTATAGACTACCAAAAGTGGTGGTTTATAGTCTGTCCCATCCTGTACGCAGCACTTACTGGTTGTTGTGTATCTAGTGCTATGGAAAGCCTGGCGTGCTGTGCTTATCAAAATAACTTTATAGATGGATGATAAGAATCTAATATTTTTATTAACTCAGGATCATTTTAAAATAACTTTATATCCCAATCATACACAGGTAAGAGGGGCTGCTGGGTGCTGGATTATCAGATTCTGGAATATTGGATGTTCATAGGAAAGTATATATATCTCTTGTGTGGGTAATTAACCTGCAGAAAGGAAACCCATTTTTCTTTTTCTGTAATTGCCTTTAAAATAATGAGGTAATTACATTACACTGAGTTGTAGCTATAGGGGGTGCAAAGGTAAGTAACATACTAGGGCCTTGGTAACTAGAGGAAAGGGGTCCCAAAGGCTATTCTGACACATAACTGACAGCAGGAGTATAAAAGACATATGGTAAGTGGGGGTCCCGCTGCAGATTTAGCATTGGGACCCTGGAGCTTCAAATTACACTTTGCAGGTCAGATCGCATCTCAATGGAATCAGAAGAAGGAGGTGTGAATGAAAGAACTGAGTCAATACAAAAAAATGTATACCCTAATCCGTATTTTTGGCCGGTATACTTTATGAAGCAAATATGAAATAAAGAACTGACAATAGGAGTGATACTGGTGTGTAATGGAATGTGAGTATGAGAATATCTGGGACAAGCAAATCTCATCTGCAGCCAATTTTTATCTTCTCCGCAAGTAAAAAATAAAATACCGTAAAACCCATTCTTCTCCCCGATTTTGCAATTTCTTCAAAACTGATTCCTGAAATAGACATTTTTTTCTTAAGTTGTCTGCCGGCCAGAATTGAAAAGACGGCCGAAGTCCTCAAAGCCAAGAACGGTTTAAGCTTTGCAAATCTTCAAAGATTTCCAAAAAAAAATCATTTCTAAGGCAGGTTGTTAGAGGCCCTACTGTCAGCCTGAAGCTTCTATGAGAGCTAGTTAAAAGATATTTCCAAATATCCATCCACAGGTAGATTTTTTTTTATTTTTTTGCTGGATTCGTCTGACTCATTTAATCAAATGCGCAGAATTTGATTTCCTTCATGTTTCACATACTTGTCCATTTCTGTCTGTACCGTTCTAGCAAGTCCAACAATGAGCGTGTTAAACAATGTGCTGGAGTTTTTTCTTCTCTTCCTTCTTTGATCCTGGATAGTCTTTCATGTTGATGACAAGGAACTTTGCACTTCCTCAGTGCCTGGAGGGCCACTTACTTCAAATCCAAATTAATGTGTGCATGATGCCTTTGTGAAATAATGAACCTATATTTACACGTATGGGCATATTCATGTGAAGAGTACATGATCTATCAGGAGGACACCATGTAATTTACATGCGCACTGGTTGATCAGAATGTTACCGAAGACCACTGCAGGCTCCTGGCATGGAAATCTTTTACAGTGTGCATTCTTAAAGGGGTTGTCCCAAAAAAATATATATAAGGCATTCAATATGTTAAAATAAAAGATTCACTGATTAACAGTCACCAGTTCAATCCCCTTCCACTCCAGTGCCATCTCTGTAAAGGTGTTTTTTCATATCATAATAACAATTCCTATCATATCATATCATTTTCATATCACAATGACAATAAAATTAATGGAAGTCACAATCAAATCAAGTCCTTTCTGAACTCAGCTGACTTGATTTTCGTCTACGTCCAGCTTCCTTGATGCCACATAAGACTATATATAACATGGTTTATTTATAATCCCTGTTCTGACAGTATTGTTTTGGGATTCTTGGCCCTGTACACAGCACCATTCGAGTGGAGCTGCACCTTAAAGCGTACCTGAGCTTTCAAAAAAGTTTTCATAATGGCTGTGCGTCATAGTATAATCATAACTGTGAAAGAGCAGTTATGTTTGGACTTTCCAAATGTTTTTTCAGCCATATTATTCCCTATTTCAGCTGCACAGCTAGATGCATTTCACTCAGAAGCAGCACTGTACTGCTGTGACATTCTTTCCCTTACTTCTCACTATGTTTGTTTTCAGCTCCAGGGCTCACAGAACAGATAAGGAGGGGGAAATTACATTTATAGAGACACATGTCCATAAGCACCGTAGAAGCAGTTTTTTTTTTTAATTAGGCTCAGGATCTCAGGTAGATCTGACACACCCCTAATTCCTCTAAGCCGTCTTCTGGGTTTCTGTTACTAGAAAAGAATGCAGGCATATTTTTTAAATAAAGTGGTTTAGAAATTTGCTTGCTACACTATTCTCTATCAAATGAAATGAAATTGTGTAACTCTATAAATGTGCATAAACGTCTGAAATATTTTTTTTCTGTAAAATATTTCTGTAAATATTTATTTACTATTGAATTCTAAAAAACATAGTTTTATTCATTAATCTAGAGAAACTAAAACTTTATTAACTTAATTAACATGTTTGCTTTTCTTTAACTACACTAACTTATGAAATGAAATACAAAATGCCAAATTTTTAGACAGTTAATTTCCATTACTTTTTTATTTTATTCTAACCAGATAATGAGCCAAATTAGCCAAAACAGATTGCAGTTGCTTCATGTTCTTGTCCTAGAGAATAAGACACTGCTCACCAGGTGTCATGGACTTAAATTCTTCATCACAGCATTGCAATTAACTGATGAAGGCAATTATTGCTCATTGTACAAAATAATGAGTTATGACACTGAGGGGGCACTGTAATTCTTAGTTTCATAAAGGCTCTTCTGCTTGAATAGCTAACTATAATTAAAGGAACACTTCAGGCAAAATTGATACAGTGTGTTATGCCTACTGTAGAACCAAGGAGTGGGTGGAGCATGACACATGAGTTTAAAGGGAGTCTGTCAGCAGTTTTGATCATGCAAAACTACTGAAAGTACTAAGTAGGGGCTGGGGAGAGCAGGACAAACATACCTTTTGTAGATTTTATCATCAGAGGTAGTGCGAATATGAAGTTTTATTCTCACAGACTTTGCTTCTTAAGTGCAGTGGAGGCAGAGCTTCATAGCCTGTCCCCCATCTCCCACCCCCTGCTTTCAGTGACAGCTGCAGAATGCAGTCAGAAGACCACTACAGCTGCCACTTAGAGCAGAGAGGATGAGCTCAATGCTCAAGTCACCAAACACAACTCTGCAAACACTGAATATATGAACTAATTCTATAGTCACTTTATAAATCAATATGAGATACTTACAAAATATATTTAGATCAAAATCATTTGTGCCCATCTACCACGGCAAGGAGACCTCATTCATCGCTAAAGTAAAGGTGAAGAAGGTCTCAGCCAAGTGTTGTGCCACTTCAGGTTGTGCCCCTTCCAGCTCTCCTCACAGTGCAGTGTACCATCTCATCAACAGTACGTTCTATAAAGCTTTACAATGCATGCTCGCCTCTGTGAGGAGAGGTAAGCAAAGCTGAACAAAACCAAAGGGCCACAGGCGTTCCCTGTCTGTCAACCTCTGCACAGATGAGGCCCAGAAGACCAGTAAAAAGAGAGTCAGGGAGCTAGAACAGAACAGTGGAGAGCTGGCAAGTATAGATTTTTTCACAGGTACAGCTGGCTTGGGTGTAAATTTAAATTTAGAAAAAGCTGGACAACCCCTTTAAGGAGAGCCAGTAGCTCTCCCACATTCAGGTGTATTAGGTATTTGAAGAGCCACACGTTGGATCTTACTGAGCCTAAAGAGAAGAAGGTTATGAGGAAAGAAAGGAGAGGTGAATGGGAAGGAAGAGGGGCAGAAATAATTAGCAGAGAAAGATGGGGTTAGTTAGGTGTCAGTGGTGACTGGTGGTATTGGTGTTAATAACATGGCATTGGCAGAAGATGTATGAGTCACCGGGTTGTTAGTTGTATTTCCAAAGAGCAAAAACAGTGAACATTGGTTACCCATGGCTATAACATTACAATTACAAATTATTTTTCTTATTTCAGAAGGCCAGGTATGCTCTTCTATTTTCTGACATTTATCTACATTGAACTATAGCATCAACCAAATGTCTCCAAGTCATCATTATCTCCTACTCTCCCCAAAAAGGACCTAGCCTTACTGTCAGGGTTTTCTCTATTGCATAGACAGATGCTCACTTTTCAGACCACCTACAGATATAGAGGTGACTGAAGAAGGTCTTGGTACATCTTCCTGACTCTGACTCTACTATCACAATGGTACTGTCATCATCAGTTGACTCCTTTTCCTTTTCTTGCAGGGAGTCAGAAGACTCATGACATGGGAGAACATCACTGTCACGACAGGGAAACAAGGGATAGTGTGCCCTGTCTGAACCCCACCTCTTTCCCTGCCTACTTACAGTAGATGCCCTAGGCGACAAAACCGTAACTTGGAGACGGTCCCTATGCTGAGTACGTGCACAGGGTAGGGAAGGGAACACAGGGAAAGACGAACACAGACAGAACAAACACAATAGCAGAATCGTCAGCAAGCCAAGTCAAGAACAGGAGGTCACGTCAAATACCGAGGGGAATCGCAAAAGCGTAGTCTAAGTCCAAAGCCAAAATCCAATATACCAATAATCCAACAGCAAGGTCCAACACAAAGCACTGATCTCAGAAGACTAATCACAGGCCTCTGAGTGAGGCAGTTGCCATCTTTAAATAGCCCGCCCAGGATCATGTGATGTGGCCAGCATCACATGACCTGAGGCGGAGCAAGCTGTCCAAACAATATTTAAAGTAGCCATGTGGTGTGATCAGCACCACATGGCTAAACCCAAACAGAGAATTAACTCATGAAGTGCTGGCTGACAAGACCAGCACTTCAATTCCCTATTGCTCGTCTCTAGGGGGGCGGAGAGGTCCGGCGACGTCGTGCAGCGGGAGCGCGACGCCGACCTCGCGTGACAGTACCCCCCCTTCATGAGGGGCCACCGGACCCTTACCAGCGGGAGCAGGCTTATCGGGATGCTGCAGATGGAACTTTCGGATGAGCGAGTCTGCATGCATCCTGGTCAACGGTACCCAAGACCTGTCCTCAGGACCGAACCCCTTCCAATGTACGAGGTACTGGAAGGAATTCCGGACCCTTCTCACATCCACAATTCTGGCAATCTCATGCTCCATTTGTCCTGCTACCTCAACCGGAGGCGGAGACTGTTCCTCAGGACCAACGGGAGCAACATAACGTTTGAGCAAAGACACATGAAAAACATTATGAACACGAAGGGAGTCGGGTAAACATAACCTAAAAGAAACCGGATTGATCACCTTGGTGATCCTGTAAGGACCAATGAAGCGAGGTGCAAACTTGTAGGATGGTACCCTCATGTTGAGATTTTTAGTCGATAACCATACCTTATCCCCAACCTTAAAATTCACACCCTTAGAACGTTTTCTATCAGCCTTAGCTTTTTGAACTCCTTGGGCCTTTTCCAGGTTCGACTGAACCTGTGCCCAAACTGTGCACAGTTCTTGAGAAAAATCATTGACCTCTGGGACAACCGACGCAGATGGGGAAAAGGAGCTAAAGCGTGGATGAAAACCCATATTGCAGAAAAACGGCGACATCCCAGAGGATGAATTAACACGATTATTAATTGCAAATTCAGCCAGAGACAGGAATCTTGCCCACACATGTTGGTTATCAGAAACATAACATCTGAGATATTGCTCAACGGATTGGTTAAGACGTTCAGTCTGACCATTGGTCTCCGGATGAAAGGCTGATGAAAAGGACAAAGAGATACCAATCTTATTACAGAACGCCCTCCAGAACCTAGACACAAACTGTACTCCCCTATCAGAAACGATATTCTCAGGAACACCATGTAGTTTGACAATATTATCAATGAACACGGACGCCAAGACCTTTGCAGAGGGTAATTTACACAAAGGAATAAAATGACACATTTTGCTGAATCTGTCAACCACCACAAATATCACGGTTTTACCCTCAGAGCACGGCAAGTCCGTGATAAAGTCCATGGACAGATGTGACCAAGGTCTACTAGGTATGGGTAAAGGATGTAACTCACCCATAGGTCGTGTCTTGGTATTCTTGGACCTGGCACAAGTGTTACACGCAGTTACAAAAGCCTGAACATCTCTGGAGATTGTCGGCCACCAATACTTCCTAGAGACCAACTCCTTGGTGGCATTGATGCCAGGATGTCCACACAAAACAGAATTATGGCACTCACCCAGCAGTCGCAACCGCAAATGAGCCAGCACAAACAATTTGTCATTGGGGGTACCAATGGGAGCAAGATGTTGTCCTGCCGAGATTTCAGAAGCGAGGTCAGATGAGGTAGCGGCCACGATGATATCAGCTGGCAGGATGGGCTCAGGAGGGACGTCAGGAGGCTGATACGCCTGGAAACTTCGGGATAAGGCATCGGCCTTAACGTTCTTGCTCCCGGGTCTGAAGGTAACACAAAAATCAAAACGAGTAAAGAACAAAGCCCACCTCGCCTGTCTAGGATTCAATCGCTTAGCCGATTCTAGAAACATTAAATTCTTATGATCCGTGAGGACCGTAATGCGGTGAAATGCCCCTTCTAAAAAATGACGCCATTCCTCAAATGCCCACTTGATTGCAAGTAACTCCCTATTCCCAATATCATAATTCCTCTCGGCAGGAGAGAACTTGCGGGAGAAGAAGGTGCATGGCATAAGATTAGTTAAGGTGGAAGACCCCTGGGACAGTACAGCCCCCACACCATCCTCAGACGCATCCACCTCAACTACAAAAGGCTTACTTTGATCAGGCTGGACCAACACAGGAGCATTAATAAAACACTGCTTTAACCTTTCAAAGGCCTCAATTGCTGCAGGGGGCCAATTGACCAGATCAGCCCCCTTGCGAGTCAAATCCGTAATGGGTTTGGCTACCACTGAAAAATTTTTGACAAATTTACGATAAAAATTAGCAAACCCCAGAAATCGCTGGAGCGCCTTCAAAGAGGAAGGTCGCACCCAATCCACAATGGCCTGTACTTTAACTGGGTCCATTTTGAAAGAAAAAGGGGTGAGAATGTATCCCAAAAAGGCCACTTCCTGAACACCAAAGGTACACTTTTCCCCTTTAACAAACAACTTGTTTTCACGCAACACCTCCAGCACTTGCCTGGTGTGAGATACGTGACTCTCCCAGTCTGCAGAAAAAATCAGGATGTCATCAATATAGACAATTACAAATTTCCCAATAAATGGTCTAAAAATGTCATTGACAAAGTTTTGGAAAATTGCTGGAGCGTTACTTAACCCAAAAGGCATCACCAAGTACTCATAATGACCCTCCGGGGTATTAAATGCAGTTTTCCATTCGTCCCCCTCACGAATCCTGATTAGGTTGTATGCCCCCTTCAAATCCAGCTTGGTGAACCAACAGGCCCCCTGGACCTGATTCAGCAAGTCAGGAATAAGGGGCAACGGGTATCTGTTTTTAACAGTGATTTTATTGAGCTCCCTGTAATCGATACAGGGCCTCAATCCTCCATCCTTTTTACCAACAAAGAAAAAACCTGCCCCCATAGGAGAAACTGAAGGCCGGATGTGACCCTTGGCCAGACTCTCTTTGAGATAATCCCTCATGGACTGACGTTCAGGAGTAGAGAGATTATAAATGCGACCTTTGGGATATTTGGATCCCTCAATAAGGTCGATGGCGCAATCATATTGCCGGTGAGGAGGGAGGAACTCAGTCTCGGACATGGAAAACACGTCCGAAAAATCACCAATATACTTGGGCAAGGAAAGAGACTCAGTGGTACCTCCCAACTGCAATACTGATCTACAACATTTGTCACAATTCATTCCCCATTTTTCCAATTCACCTACCAACCAGTTGATCACAGGGTTGTGGTCCTGTAACCAAGGCAGACCTAAAACAAGGTCGGCAGGTAAATCCTTTAATACAAGGAAGGAACAAGTCTCAGTATGGGTAATTCCTACAGTTAATACAACCTCAGGAGTACAAAACTCCACTCTCCCATTATTCAATGGAGTGGAATCCAGTGCGATAATTTGAATTACCTCCCTTAAAGGAATTATAGGCACACCCACAGATTGCACAAAATCATAATCAATAAAATTAGCAGCAGAACCTGAATCCACAAATGCTTCACCGGACCTCTTGAATTGGTTATAAGAAATGGAAATAGGTAACAAGATTTTCTTTCTTACCACCGCAGGGGGTACCTTACTTCCAGGAACAGACCTTTTTGAGAGCAGAAGTCTCGGACACTGCTGGAGCCAGTGGTTCATCTCACCGCAGTAAAAACAGGCCCCTCTCAGGCGTCTCTGATCCCTCATAGTAACTCCCAACTGCATAGGCTCCTCCTGGACCTTGATAGGAGACGGGCTCTGAAGAGGAACTTCGGACAACACGACAACTTGAGGGGCAACAGAACGTTCCTTTTGTCTCTCCCTAAACCGTCGGTCAAGTTTGATAACTAAGGTCATAGTCGCCTCTAAGGTGTCAGGAGTAGGATAACTAACTAGTAAATCCTTCAGATGGTCAGACAGTCCCACCCTAAACTGGCTTCTCAAAGCAGGGTCATTCCATTTAGAGGACACACACCATTTTCTGAACTCAGCACAGTAATCCTCAACTGCACGGTTACCCTGCCGAATGTCTCTGAGCTGAGTTTCAGCTACAGCGGCCAAGTCAGGTTCTTCATATAAAAGACCTAGGGCCCGGAAAAAAGCCTCCACAGACAAGGGGAGTCAGGTGGCAATGAGAAAGCCCACTCCTGCGGATCACCTTGCAGCAAGGAAATAATTATTCCTACACGCTGCTGCTCAGAACCCGAGGAGTGTGAGCGTAAACGGAAATATAATTTACAACTTTCCTTAAAGGAACGGAAAGTCCTTCGGTCCCCAGAAAACCGATCGGGCAATTTTACATGGGGTTCAATATTGGGGTTTGGCATGGAGGGAACGACTGCGGGTGCAGTCCGCAGCTGCTCCTGATGTTGGAGTCTCTCAGCCAAATCCTGAATTATCTGAGCCATGTTACTCATCTGGTCCGTGAGTACTCGCAACGGCTCCATTAGGTACGGCCTGTGATTCTGTCACGACAGGGAAACAAGGGATAGTGTGCCCTGTCTGAACCCCACCTCTTTCCCTGCCTACTTACAGTAGATGCCCTAGGCGACAAAACCGTAACTTGGAGACGGTCCCTATGCTGAGTACGTGCACAGGGTAGGGAAGGGAACACAGGGAAAGACGAACACAGACAGAACAAACACAATAGCAGAATCGTCAGCAAGCCAAGTCAAGAACAGGAGGTCACGTCAAATACCGAGGGGAATCGCAAAAGCGTAGTCTAAGTCCAAAGCCAAAATCCAATATACCAATAATCCAACAGCAAGGTCCAACACAAAGCACTGATCTCAGAAGACTAATCACAGGCCTCTGAGTGAGGCAGTTGCCATCTTTAAATAGCCCGCCCAGGATCATGTGATGTGGCCAGCATCACATGACCTGAGGCGGAGCAAGCTGTCCAAACAATATTTAAAGTAGCCATGTGGTGTGATCAGCACCACATGGCTAAACCCAAACAGAGAATTAACTCATGAAGTGCTGGCTGACAAGACCAGCACTTCAATTCCCTATTGCTCGTCTCTAGGGGGGCGGAGAGGTCCGGCGACGTCGTGCAGCGGGAGCGCGACGCCGACCTCGCGTGACAATCACCTTCAGAACTAGAGATGAGCGAATCTATTCGCCGCTTCGTAGATTCGAATCTTGGAAATTTTCAGCTGCAAAGCGAAACCGAATTTCTTTGGATTCGCTTCGTATTATTCGTAAATCTTCGCAAAACTTAACACGGTAACGATACGTACGATACGTATGAAACGTACGAAATGTACGCATTCTGCGTGAAAGAAAGACTCCTGTTCGTCACAGTGGAATGCAATAGCGTATTTATTTTAAATAATCCAGACAAGGCACACTCTGAATGTTTTCGGCCACAAGGCCTTCCTCAGAGAAACCGGATGAGCCGCTGGACTGGCATGTAGTATGGCAATTTGCCAAGTGTAAAAGCGCTGTGTGTATGGGGCCACTGCCCGAGATGTATGGCGCAGTGGCCCCATACACACAGCGCTTTTACACTTGGCAAATTGCCATACTACATGCCAGTCCAGCGGCTCATCCGGTTTCTCTGAGGAAGGCCTTGTGGCCGAAAACGTTCAGAGTGTGCCTTGTCTGGATTATTTAAAATAAATACGCTATTGCATTCCACTGTGACGAACAGGAGTCTTTCTTACACTATTTATGGGCCTGGGAACCATCTCCTGATCCACAATCTACACTATCAGTGCTCTCCAACCTGTTTCTATATCCGCATTCTGCGTGAGGCGGGACAATGACAATACGCCCACACAAGAGCGGGAAAGTAAAGATACGCCCCCTCAGAACTGGAAAAACCAGCCCGGCCCACTGGGATCCAACTATTTTGCACGTATAGGGAGTGAAGACCCCTCCCTCAGTACGCCACCCTCCTCTGAAGTCTGAACCAGTTTAGACCTGCACTGACCTCAGAGCAAGATGCAAGCATCATGGCTAAAAAACAGCTGCCCCCAAATTGGAACGAAATGTATTTTGGGGATGAGTTCCCTGAACCACCGCACGCTCCAAACATCAGGGTGTCACAACTCTGCCAGAGAAACCCACCTTCAGTGCCTGTGTCTTCCTTACCACCTGCTGAGGTTGCTGTTGCTGTGACTCGTGAGGCGGCTGGAGCGTCTACTGTGGCTCGTGCGGCTGGAACGTCTGCTGTGACTCGTGTGGCTGGAACGTCTGCTGTGGCTCGTGCGGCTGTAGCGTCTGCTGTGGCTCGTGCAGCTGTAGCTTCTGCTGTGGCTCATGCAGCGAAGGCGGCTGGAGCATCCACTTCGCCGCCCAGGAGGAGATCCACCCCTTCCATACACCAGAACCCAATTGTTCCACCATCTGTGACGGCCCATGCACAGACCCTCTGGGACTATAAAACCGCAGTGGAGGACTGGGTCATCCAGGTAATCGACCACCCTAGGCCCGGAGATCTTTCATTGGAATGCTGGAAGGGAACTGTGCTTTGGTTTTCCGTTGGGAGAGGGTCTGGCTTCCTGCAGGATGACGAGGATGGAAAGGAATATTTTGTAGGCCGCAGGTCGGTGAAACGGCCGTACCTGCCACAACATCGTCATAGCCTGTACGTGGGGGAACAGGTGGAGTACACCCCCATGGCATCCCTGAAAGACCCATTTGCGACCATGGTTACCCTTCTTTCAAAGCCTCTGGTGCCTACAACAGAACCTGAAGTGTGGACAGATGAACCACCAGGTCCAGGACACGTGCGCTGCCTGCAGGAGTTCCCAGATGGCGTCCTCCAGTTCAGGGAAAAGCCACAGCCTCAGCCGGAGTCTCTGATTCCTGGACTGCTAGTACCACCACCACAGTCCTTATAGATGGGTCAGCTGACCACGTTATCGTAACTTCCAATCCAAGGTGGTCCACCAATACCAGCTGCCGTGGAAGATGAAGCCATCAGCAGCCAGGGAAGCTGGGGCTTCTTCCCTGGATGCAACCTTTCCGGAACCGCTGCAGCCAGAAGTCCTTACCCCTGCTGTCCCGGCAGGAGGATCCGGAAAAGCGAAAATGGCTGCAGCGCTCGCCAGCGTCACCACCACCCGGACCCGGTCAACTCCAACTTCAGGAATAAGAGGGCACTGGAGTTCCACCACCGCAGCGAGCATGGCCTACAAGAGGCAGGAGTGTCCTCTGATATTTCAGCAGCAGCTCGAGCGAGTAGGACTTGAGGTCCCTCATCTGAGAAACCCAACTACTGGCAGTGTCAAGGACACAGCAGGAGGACCTATGGGAGCCACACCATGGACTGCACTTGACGGGTGAGATGCTAGTTGGCAGTTGTTTTTGTTTAGTTTGTGTTGCCCCCGTTTGACTCTCACCCACATGGGCATGGCTGTTCAGGACTCCCCCCATTCTGCAGAAAGTTCCCTGTTGTGCCGAAGTGTGCCTATTTTCCTTTTTCTCCCCCTTCTCAGGTTATTTGGGAGCCCCCTTTGGAAAAGGGGTTCTCTATGTGCTGCTTTTTAATGTAATGTATTGCCCCTGTTTGACTCTCACCCAGCTGGAGTGGACATGGCTGTCAGTCAGGAATCCCCCCATTCTGCAGAAAAGTCCCAGTTGCACCTAAGCGCACGTATTTTCCTTTTTACCCCTTCTCAGGTTATTTGGGAGCCCCCTTTGCAAAAAGGGTTCTCTATTTGCTGCTATTCTCTATTATCCATGTGGATTACACATTACCTGTTTGGATTACAATTTTACCTCACGTGGATTACAATTATATTTTGGAATATGTGTTCCAGACAGACAGTGTTTTATCATTACCAACTAGGAGCCATAAGGAGAGACTCAAATGTATATCTGAGCCTTTGATTGCACTAAAATGTTTGCATACTTATGTCTTTGATGTATTTAGCTACACTGTTTTTAATGGTTCAGTAGCCCATTGTGTGTATTCTTTTTATGGTACTGCACTTATTATACAGTGTTTTTAGTAAATTATTCACTTATTGATAGCTAGCAGCAGTGAGCACCTTATTTTTCTAGTTCATATGGACTGCCTCTAAAGACTATACGCCACGGCCTAGCCTCGTGCGTATGACTCATTCGCGTGTCAATAGTACGCTAAAGATTTGTACGCACTTTTGTACGCTAATGCTTACGTATTGCGTACTTTTAACTACGCTGACTATACGTACGTAATTTGGGCAGGAATGTTCTAAAAAAAAACATTTTTTTTTACCGTAGATTCGATGAATAAGTTTGTTTAAATATGAATCTTGTCAGAAATTCGTCGAATATTCGGCGAAGCAAATTTTGAATGATTTGCTCATCTCTATTCAGAACTATAAATAATTTTTTGTAATTATATAGTTTCATAGTAAAATTCTTATCATTAGTTACATAATATACACTAACTCAAATTATAAAAAGAACATCTAGAAGGAGTTAAGATAAAAAGTCTATTTTTGGAGGTTGTTACTTTACATGTATTGATCAAAGTTCCAAGATGCTTATTTTTCATACAGATGCTCCACAGACTTTTTGTCTGGCATCACTGTTGTTTTTTTGTCAGACAGCACTTTTTTTCTTCTTCTCTCTTACAGGACTGTTTTTTGTTGAAGTGTTCACTGTTTACTATGCCTGTTAGATAAAGGCATGCACCAATTGTGCAATAAACAGACTCCACAATACCACAATACCACAATAAGTGGTGGGAATTTGTGAACCTGGGTGATCCATCCATCAAATCATGGAAAAAGTTTGCAGAAAAGTTTCTGTAGTGCATTGGTGATGTTGACAGTGGTTAGAGGAGAACACTCATACATGTAAAGATGGTTCTGGATGCTCAGGACAGACAGATGTACACAGGGGTGCACCTAGTCTTTCTGCTTCTGAGGCGAAAACTGAAACGCCCCCCCCATACTAATTTCTTAACCTAACCCCTTTGCAACAATGAAAGCGCTCATTGCCCATGGCCCTTCTGCTGCCCCCCTCTTGCCCCTACAGGTGCTGAGGCTCACCTCTTGCCCCTCACCTGGCCTCATTGGTGGTGCACCCCTGGATGTACATCAAGATTGTTGTATAAGAATATTTGCTGTATATCAAAGGATAGCCACGGCATCACAAATTGGTTCTGCTGTAGCTGCTGTAATGACCAACCAGACCATAAGAAACCATCTACTTGAAGCAGGACTACATTCACAGACTTTAATACCTCTTTTACCACTGACCTGTCCTGGCAAAATTGCCAAGGGCACCTACACTGGTGTTGCAAGAAAGCCCATTGGAGGCATGAATATCAAACAACAGTTTTAGTGATGATATCAGGTTCAGCCTTGATACTAATTATGGCTGCATAAGAGTTTGCAGGAGAGCTGGATATTGCCTACTGCCATCATGCATAATGTGGAGACACACAGGACCAACAGCGGGTGTCATGGTGTGGACACATTTAACTATTCATTTATCTCAACATGGCCAGATACAGTATGTGTAACACAAGATGTACTAGGTAACTAATCTTAACACAATATCCCAATCTTTTGCCTCCGCAAATACTAAATGTGCCCACAATACAACTGTTCAGACAATTGTATTACTACCTAAGATCTGTACAATGAGTCATGAGCATAAGACCTTTTATACTGTACATAAAGATCAGGGGTCTCAACCTTGGCTAGATATGTGGGATGAGTTTTGTCCACTGATAAACCCTCTCCCACTGTCAGCAGTAAAATCCCCAGACAACCCCTCCCCCTGGTAGCAGTATTGTCCCCTGACAACCCCTTCCCCTTTGGCAGCAGTATTGTATCTTGACAATCCCTATGAGTTCCACAGCATAGTTGTTTTGTCAATGGTCCATCTCCACCCTCTCCTTGTCAATCAAATTGGAGAGGAGTAGCAGTCAGAGAGAGTTAAGCCTCTAACTGTAACAACAACACCCTTGTTGCTCCTAGAGGTCCATTTGCATATATTAAAATATCTTTCATAGCAATGTGGGCACATATGAACACAGGACCAACACAAATGCCTTCAGCTGCCAAGTGTAACAGGTCAGCCAGTTTCATAGGTACAAATCTGCTGACAGATGCCAAATGACAGATATGCCAAATTTATCATGCAACTTTTGATAAATGGGGTACACCTTTTGTCAACTCTCAGTGAAATAAAAACTGACTGCAAAAATTCTCATCTCATGATAGTTTTATCTTTTCTCCTGAATGTCCTTTCATGGTAGCCCTGTATCAAAAGTTCTCCAGCAGCTATAAGAAAATAGCCGAGATGCCAAGATGAAATAATGTTCATTTGAAGAGACAGAGCTTCTCTTCCTGGGATATATCATCTTTGGGACTGAACTTTGTATGTGTCACGCGAGGTCGGCGTCGCGCTCCCTCTGCACGACATCGCCGGACCTCTCCGCCCCCCTAGAGACGAGCAATAGGGAATTGAAGTGCTGGTCTTGTCAGCCAGCACTTCATGAGTTAATTCTCTGTTTGGGTTTAGCCATGTGGTGCTGATCACACCACATGGCTACTTTACATATTGTTTGGACAGCTTGCTCCGCCTCAGGTCATGTGATGCTGGCCACATCACATGATCCTGGGCGGGCTATTTAAAGATGGCAACTGCCTCACTCAGATGCCTGTGATTTGCTTACACCATTGATCAGTGCTTGTGCGTTCTCAGTTATTGGATTGTTTACTTGGATTTGGATTTCGGACTTTGGACTTTTGACTTCTCTCTGCTTGACCCCTCGGTATTTACGTGACCTCCTGTGTTTGACCCGGCTAGCTGACCATTCTATATTGTGTTTTGTTACGTCTGTGTTTTGTCTGTCCCTGTGTACCCTCTCCCTTCCTGCGCACTTATACAGTGTAGGGACCGCCTTCGTGGTTGTCCGCGGCTACCTAGGGCCGTTTGAGGCAAGTAGGAAGGGAGAGAAGGAGGGGTTAGCTCAGGGCACACTACCCTTGTCTACCCCCTCGTGACAGTATGGATCTAGGAATGACTTCTGCACTTCTGGACTGTCCTTCACCAGTGTATATAGAGCTAGGCAACCTTTTTAAGTTTTGCCAATGAATATGGCCAGTTTATCAGACCTACTCGAGAGATGAGTAAACTTCCTGCAATTAGTTTTGTTTACGATTCATCAAATTTTTCAAAAAATTAAATTAGTGGCCGACTCCAATTCTAAAAAAATCCACTGGTGCTCTCATTGGCCTGAAAATTGGTATATGACACTGAGGTCTCCAAGGATTATTTTCTATTTCTTTCTCAATTTTCTTTTACAAATGTTTGCTCTTTCTCTCCTTCCCCCTCCCCTCCCCTCCCCCCTTTTTAAGCTCTGTAACACAATGGCAGCAACAGCAAATAATGTCATATTGACAATGACATATATATATGACATGTATATAGCTATAGGTAAATGCATAGTTGGTGGTTTTAACAAAAAGACAAAAAAAATCACTGTGCCATAAAATTTTTTATCCTTTTTAATGTTAGAAACATTTCAGAAATTTCCCTTATCGGGGGAAGATGGTGTTTAAAAATACACTGTGTTATTGGGGAAAATCAGTGGCTTGTTTGAACCAGAATATATTTACATAAATAGCCTAGGCTATGTTAATCCCTTTGGGGCCAAAAGTATTAAGATATAGCTTTTATTATGATACCTATTAAAATACAAATACAGAAAATAAATGTGTAGTAGTGCACAAAATGTGCTGTTATTAAAAACACTTTGGCAACCACATTGGCCCAGCATTAAAGTATAATTTGTTTTAACCTTCTTGTCAGGAGTGTTTTTTAACTTTTTTGTGAGTATACGGGCCTCAACACCATCCATTTATAAACTTTGTTGTGAGTGTTCTAGCCTCAGTGCCATCTATACATCATTTATTGTAGTGGGCAGCATCACTAATATAACTGGTGGAAGGTGTCAGGCTTTCCAGTTCAGGAAGGCTTTATCTTTAGTGCAGGGTCAGATAGTGAGTAATTTATATTGCAGATAAAGACAGTGTGTTAATAACAACAGTTAACTAGTGCTCTACTTGAGATATATTAACCCTTAGACTCCCAGCGCCGTACATGTACGGCGCAAAAAGCCGCGACACAAGTCCCAGCGGTACGGCGCTCTGATCGGGCGTGCGCAGGAGCTGCGCCAGCCCGATCAGCGGCGGGGGGCCAGCTGTGCCGAGGTGCCGGACCCCTGCTGAATGCGTCAGCATTGGTGAAAACACAGATGCCGGCGCATTAACCCTTCATGTGCCGCGGTCAGCGCTGACCGCAGCACATGTGGTGTGCGGGAGTTCAGGATGGCGAGCGGGGGGCCATCGGGTCCCTGCGCTGCTGTGACGGGGACCCGATGGCTCGGATAGCAGCCCAATGACTTCCTTAGGCATCGTGGCTGCTATCCCTGCGTGCCTGTGCGATCCAGCCCCCTGGATCGCACAGGAAGCAGGCTGTAAGTGTATTACATTGAGTAATACACTTACAGCCAATGCATTACAATACAAAAGTATTGTACTGCATTGTAAAGGGGATCAGACCCTCAAAAGTTAAATAAAGTAAAAAAAAAAAAAAGTAAAAAAGTAAAGTTTCCTAAAAAAAAATAATAATAAAAGTTTCAAGTGAAAAAAAAAAAAAACATTTTCCCAAAAAAAGCAAAAAAAAATTGTAAAAAAAAGGTAAAAAAAGAAAGATAAACATATTAGGTATCGCCGCTTCCGTATCGACCAGCTCTATAAAAATATCACGTCATCTACCCCGCCAGGTGAATGCAGTAAAAAAAAAAAAAGTGCCAAAACAGCCATTTTTTGGTCACCTTCCCTTACAAAAAGTGTAATAGCAGGCGATCAAAAAGGCGTATTTATCCCAAAATGGTACCAATCAAACCGTCATCTTGTCCCGCAAAAATGATACCCTACCTGAGACAATCGCCTGAAAAATAAAGAAAATATGGCTCTCTGAAAATGGCAACACAAAAAAAAGATTTTATTCTGTTCAAAAATAAATCTAATGTGTAAAACTTTCCAAAAATAAAAAAGTTAGACATATTGGGTACCGCCGCATCCGTAACAACCTGCTCTATAACAATATTACATGAGATGGCCCCCCCAGGCAAATGCTGCAAAAAAAAACTATGCCAAAACAACCATTTTTTCCCTCTTGCCTCACAAAAAGTGTAATAGCAGGCGATCAAAAAGGCGTATTTAACCCAAAATGGTACCAATCAAACTGTCATCTTGTCCCGCAAAAATGATACCCTACCTGAGTCAATTGCCCGAAAAATTAAAAAAATATGGCTCTCTGAAAATGGCAACACAAAAAAAGATTTTATTCTGTTCAAAAATAAATCCAATGTGTAAAATTTTCCAAAAATAAAAAAGTTAGACATATTGGGTATCACCGCGTCCGTAACAACCTGCTCTATAAAAATATTACATGAGATGGCCCCCCAGGTGAATGCTGTAAAAACATTTTTTAAAAACTATGCCATAACAGCCATTTTTTTTCACCTTGCCTCACAAAAAGTGTAATACCACACGATCAAAAAGGCGTATTTACCCCAAAATGGTACCAATCAAACCACCATCTCGTCCCGCAAAAAATTAGCCCCCACATAAGACAATAACTCAAAAAAATAAAAATCAATGGCTCCCGCAAACCAATCCATCAAAATCTGTGTTGTAAAATCCATATGGCGCTCCTTCTGTTCTGAGTCCTGCCATGTGCCCCCACAGCAGTTTACCACCACATATGGGGTGTTTCCGTATTCAGGAGAAAATGGGTAACAAATTATGGTGTGCTTTTCTCCTGTTACCCCTTATAAAAATGAAAAATTTGGGGCTAAAGCAACATTTTATTAAACTTTTCATTTTCATAGCCAAGTGTTTCCAAATTCCGTAAAACGCTTAGGGGGTCAAAGTGGCCAGTACCCCCCTTAATATATTCGTTGAAGGGTGTAGTTTCCAAAATGGGGTCACTCTTTGAGGGTTTCCACTGTAGGGGTACGTCAGGGTCTTTCAATTACAAAATGGTGCCTAAAAACTATTCTAGCAAAATCTGCCCCCAAAATCCGTATGGCGCTCTTTTCCTTCTGACCACTGCCACAAACCCATAGAGACGTTTACCACCACATATGGGGTATTTCTGCAAACTGCAAAATCAGAGCAATGTATATTGAAGTTTAGTTTGCTGTTAACCCTTGCTGTGTTGCAAGAAAAAAATTATTAACGTCAATAATCTACCAAAAAATTTAAATTTCGAAATTTCACTTCCATTTTCCTTTAATTCTTGTGGAACACCTCAAGGGTTAATAAAGTTTGTAACATCAGTTTTTTATAATTTGAGGGGTGTAGTTTCTAAAATGGGGTCATTTATTAGGTAAGCCTCCCAAAATCACTTTATAACTGAATTGGTGCTCAAAAAAAATGGTTTTGGAAATTTTGATGAAAATTTGAAAAATGGCTTCTAAACTTCTAAGTTTTCTCACGTCCAAAAAAAGTAAAATTACATTTATAAAATGATGCCAACATAAAGTATACATATGGGGAATATAAAATAATAACTATTTTTGGAGGTATTACTATGTATTTTGAAAGTAGAGAAATTGAAATTTAGAAATTTGCTAATTTTTCCAAATTTTTGCTAAATTTGGTATTTTTTTATAAATAAAAATGAAATATTTTGCCACAAATTTACTACTGTCGTGAAACACAATATGTGATGAGAAAACAATCTTAGAATGGCCTGGATAAGTAAAAGCGTTCCAAAGTTATTACCAGATAAAGTGACACGTCAGATTTGCAAAAATCGGCCTGGGATTTAAGGTGAAAAGTGTCTCGGTACTGAAAGGGTTAAGAGGACAATCTGACCTACCTACCTGATACTGTGACAGCCGGTGATCAGCATAAGCTGTCAACAGTACTCTGTGAGGACTGTAGATGGGCATGAAGTTTAATGCCCACTACAATAAATAATGTACAGTTGGCACTGAGGCCAGAACACTCACAACAAAGTTTATAAATGGATGGTGCTGAGGCCCGTATACTCACAAAAAAGTTAAGAAACATTCCTGACAACAAGGTTAAAACAAATTATACTTTAATGCCGGACCAATCTGGTTGCTACAAGTGTTTTTAATAACAGCACATTTTGTGCACTACTACACATTTATTTTCTGTATTTGTATTTTAATAGGTATCATAATAAAAGTTATATCTTAATACTTTTGGCCTCAAAGGGATCAACATAGCCTAGGCTATTTATGTAAATATATTTTGGACAGATCCTGGGCCCTTTGGCTAGGCTTTGTGTTACTTGCTTGAACCAGGCATCCAAATGATGCCATAACAGGGACAGATCCCTTCCCCTGTTTATACAAACACATTATTGTTATAAGAAACAGTGGCTTGTTCATCACAAGCTTTCCAAAAATTATGTGTTAATAGGGCCCGAATGCCTGCCAGTATTTATACACACACAAGTGTTAATTGCCAAAAGGAGCAGTTGCTTGTTATGAATTTGAACAATTCTCCTTTTTATTTATGAGCAGCAGAACAGTGTGGTTGTGCTAAGGGTAAGGTGTTTAGGGTTAATAGTGGTAGCAATAGTAGCTCTAGCAGTAGCAGCATAGCATGGAACTCAGATATACTAATGGCGTTATAGCAGTAAAATGCCTATACTGTTACTGAACTTACGGTATTACAATGTGTACAATAACATAGGTATATTGATGCACTGAAATGCTATAAAAATGCCCAATTACAAATGGTAAATTGAGATTTCAGGGGGAAAAGGGGGCGATTGCTCAGAGATTGCAGTAGAATGTATGCTATTGGGGTGCTGGCAATAAGCCTATAAACTTTAGAAACCTGAGGTTTTTACCAAAAAAAGCTGGCTCTCTTTATGCAGAAAAAATAGTTGTTGCATGATTCTGTAATGTAAAACTTGCCAGCAAGCTATATGAACTCAGAGTTAGCATGCTATGCTTTCCTTGATAAAACCCTAATTTCTACCCAATTATCTCTCCCTATAGTGTCCCTAGTACAGCTAGATTACTGGCTTGTATCTGTAGTAGCTTTTTGTCAGACACAGCCAAGACACGTGCTCGTGACAAGATGAACACAGAATGATGTTCTATGGGGTTCTCAGCAAAAGAACCTTCCAAAATCCTGCCCCATGATTGTGTCGTCAGGCTCCCCTCCCAGTGTCATCTGATCTTTTATACTCCCTCCTGTTTTCCCCGCCAATTTTGACAGTAAAATGGCAATGATTACCATTTTTGTCAGATTAATTTGGCAAATGAGTTTTTGTGAAATTCCTAACGAAACTATTCTCATTGCAAACAGTTGGCTCTGGAAGACTGCCATCATCTCTTTGATGTTTTTGAACACGTGGTGATGTCAATTATACTAACCATATAAACTTGCAATACCTTAGGTCAGACCTGTGTCTGGACCCATAGCAAACCAAACTGTGCCTCTTCTTTTTCCTGATGCCTTCTCTAGATCCCTTGAGCCAGCTGATGTAGAAGACTTTCCAGTGCTAGGACCTGCTTGTACTGGTGCAGCTACAGATTATGGAACTTTGGTGAGTCAGTTGGGGAAACCTCTGTACCTGCTGCTCACAGACCCAGGTTATTATCCTTTCCTTGTAAATCTCTGCTTGACATGGAGAATTCAAAGCAATGGTACAATTTTGTAGTATATTAACATTACCCAGGTTTTTCATATCTGATTGCAGTATGTGAAATAACCACTAGAGGTCAGTACAGGACAGTAGTCAGGAAATATAGTATCCGCAGGATTTGCCAGTCTATGTTATAGACAAGGGCTGGCCAACCTGCAGCTCTCCAGCTGTTGTAAAACTACAACTCCCACCATGCCCTGCTATAGGCTGATACCCGTAGGCTGTCCAGACATGCTGAGAGTTGTAGCTTTGTGACAGCTGGAGATCCACAGGTTAGCCACCCCTGTTATAGAGCCTGCTATAGGGTCTAGAGGTTAGACAGGAGACAATCAGGTGCAAGAACATTGTACTATTTAGTGGGGAATAACAAATTGGTGGCTTTTGTTGTCTAGCACTATGCTGTAGGTTTTCTGATATCTTGTACTATTAAAAAAATAAATGCCTGAGCCCCCCGTTTACATTATACTTACCTGTTCCCCAGCACTCACGTCAGTCTGGATCTCTGCACAGCTGCCACTGCATCTCCCCTCACGCGGATCAAAACATCTGGTGACTGGGGAAGGGTTGATTTGTGGTGCAGCCAATAGCAGGCCGCAATGGGGATGAGCCACCCTAGCTGCTTGGGAGGCTGGTCATCATTATGGCCTGCTGTTGGCTGCACCCCAACCATTCCAGCACCCTCCACCACGCCGTCGCCTGATTTTCTGATCTTGAAAGCCGCAATATTGGATCAAGGGCAACGTTTTCCAATGAGAAGGGGGTGATGTAACAAATCAAAGAAGACCAGAATTTTCTTAGAAATCAATTGTTGCAGTCAGATTTGCAATATTTCTTGTGGTTCAAAAGTTATCAAAACAGAAAGGTCAAAACTTCAAATTTCTGTGTTCAGCACCAGGGACAACACACTGAATACACATCAAATAGTTGTGCATCATAGGGAAAGTTCCCGGTTGTACTTTCTGTGTTGGACCACAAGAGATATTGCAATCGATTTCATACGCTACATGACCTCTTCCCATTTGAAAAAGTTGCCCTTGATCCAATATTGTGGCTTTCAAGATGGCAGCCATGTTGCAGACATAGTTTAAAAGATAGGCCCCCTCACCTATTACTTGCGGGGGTATTCAGATTCCCTTTTGTTTCTGAAATAAATGGGTGTCCTGCGATTTTGATTCACCCTGTATAGTAAAAAGTAATAGCAGAAGAACAAATCGATTCTAAACAAAGCAAATTTGACCAGTATTTTCCAAATTTTCAGAATTTTAGGTTACTCGAGTTGGATACATTTCTCAAAATGCTGTTGGCACTTTTCAAATCAGAAGACAGGAAAGATAAAGGAGGATCATAAGACCCAAGGCGGTGTGTGTATACATAGGCAGGCATTTGCTACCAAAATGAGAAATCTTTTTGAACCATAAAAATGAACATAAAAAAATCCAAAGCAGCGCAGTGTGTTTTTAAAAAGAACTTGAAATAATGAGTTACCTACGGTCCTAAGAGACCCCAGAATGTCATCCACAACTTTTCAGTTCATTTGGAGCGTTTTCAGTTTGAGTCCAATTTATTCAGACAACTAATCAAATTGCCAGATCATTTCGGCCAAATCAATTCCAAATCGATTTTAAAGAAATGTACTTTTCACCTATTAAATATATTCTGTATCAGATTCTGTATCTTGTTCTTGTTTTTCAGAATCTCTGCTTGCTGTCATTCATTAAAAAGTGTTTTTGATCTACCCCCAGAGAATGTAAATTCGTCCTGGTAATGTGATGGACATACAGGTGCACGGCTTGTTACAAGACACCGCACTGATAACTGTACTGTAACGGCCGTGTCACATTACCAGGATGGCTGGTTTCCATTGGCCATAAAGGTTCCTATTGAAAGACTGCAAGCAGAGATCTTGACAACCATTAGGAATTTATACAGAAAGTATTTATGGAAAAATTTTAGCAAAGAATGATTTAATGATTCAGACCTTTTGAATGCCTGATAGTCCATTCTATGGTGATTGCAGCTTGTTGGTATTTCCTGAAAACTAATGCCAAGCCCTACACCATCTTGACCAACCTGTCCATGTAACAAATCTGGTGGAAGGTTTCTTTGAGTAGCGACCCCTCTTTTATACTGTTTTTTTATGCCATTTGACTTTTCTTCCAATAGGTGGCAGCAGTCATCCACCCAAAACCTCGTAGAGCACCATAAAAAGCAGGTATGGCAAATAAACTTCAATTATAACTCATTTACAAACTGCAAAAAATAGGTCAACCCTGCATTCATGACTGTGAGGTACATACACATCACAGTAGCAAGGAAGAGTAATTATCAGTTGCTTACATGGGTGGTGCTGGGCAGATACCTATACACTATACACAGAATGCTGCACGCTGAATTTAAAGGGGTTATCTTCTGTACACAATTCCTTTTTATTAGAATTACATTAAGATAATTACTGCATGCCCTACAGTGTACACCCCCTGTGATCAGCTGTAATCAATGGTTAACTCTGGCAGCAAGTGTTCAGTTTCCCTGCACCGCCACAACAGGTGAAGTGAAGAATTAGAGTCTTTATTTAAAAATGTCAATGGATGTGGATACGGTGGGTCCTCCAGAGCGAAGGACTCTCTTTCTATCTGCTCTTTGCTCTGGCTAATAGATACTGTATTCTAAATTGGAAATTAGAAGTTTTATACACAAGACAATCCCTTTAAGAATATACAGGTTTAATGGCAGTTATTGGTTATTTAGTTGTATCAAATCATAAAGTGATTATGAATGAACTGTAAGATATCTCCATAACATCTGAACACAACCCATTGCTCCACAGCGATATGTGTTATAAAGGAAGAGTATGGGGAAGGACAAAAATCAGTGGAAATGTAATTATAAGGGACATTTGGCTGACAAGTTTTTAAATTGAAAATTGGAGTCAATTTATTAGTGATAAGCACCAAATTCATAAAAATTACAGATGGATGTTTTATGGAGGTCACTCCTCCCGATGGGCACAGGCACAGGCCTGCTCACCTGCGCCATTGCTCCACTGTCCTGGTAGCTCGGACCTTCTGGCATACCCCTCCTCCCACCCAGCGGGTCCAGTGATCGGAGAAGCGCTGCCGGTGTTCTTCTCCTCCACACAGTCTGAGCCTATCTCTGCTCATACTCCCTCTGGCTCTAGAAGGGCCAGCAAAGAAACACCTCACCGAGACAACAGCTGCCCATCAAGGGGTACTTAAGGTAACTTCCCCTCTGGGAAAGTGCCTGAGCAATACTAGTATGCTAGTTTCCTGAAACGGTGTGCCATACCTTCTTCGCTTCTTCCATTTACCAACTTCTCCCTGACATCTTGATTTGAATCTTCATTGCCTGAAATGACCTCTGCCTGATCTCTGTACTGACCTTGACAATGCAACAGTTTCTCCTGACCTCCGTAGGTCAGCAGTCACTCCGTGGTCACAGAGACTATGAAGTAGCAGCCTGGTGGTTCCCCTGCAGCAGAGACAGGTACAGACCAAGGGGCCACTTACTGCAAATAGCCCCAAGCCAAATCTGTTCAAGTGACACAGCAGATCCAAATACACTTCGTAACAGGATGTAAGTAACATTGACACATGCATTGTGATTTGCAAAACCCTTCTCCAGCCTATGACTAGACTGACATGGACTAGACAGGTCATAGTATTTACATAGAAAATTCTATACATGATTTCTCAACTTAAAGTATATGTGACATATAAGATCACACCCCAAAACTGAATCAGCTGCAATCTATGGGGGAAAACGGCAGTAAGTAATGAATTTACCTGCAATGCCACCACAGGGGAAGGATTGCACAGCATCCACATAAAACAAGAAGCTGCAAGGCACCAGTGCTAACTATTGAGCCACCCATTATTTGTAACTGCATTCCTCTCTGGCTAAAAGATGGGGATACTGAATATAGACCACCCCTCTATTTACTCAAAATTCCATAATAATATATATATGAAAATAGGTTTTCTAAACTTAACAATACAGCTGTTGGTTGGCTGAGACACAGCTCATGGTGGCGCTCAGTGCCAGCCGCCGTCCTGTTATATGGGGCAGCTACAGGCACCACATTACTCATCTAGCCCAGCAGTCCGTCCCCACTGGATCTGCTCTGCCTTCTAGCAGAGGGGACAGTGGCCAAAGTCCTTTGTCTAATTCTAGATGCCGCCTGCTAGGCCTCTTCATGTCTCCCATAAGACGCACAAGAGCACACTACCCCTTTTGGTCCAGTCTCTGCTAGACAATGGTTGGACACCTCTTACTTAAGGCACCTTTCCCAAGGGAGAAGTGCCTGAGCTTTAGTTTCCTAGTTTACTAGTCAGGCTAGTAATACCATGCAGCTGTATTTTTCCTAGTTTACTAGTTAGGCTAGTAATACCACACAGCTGTTTTTCTCCAACCGTTTCTCTGTATATTTGCCAGGTCCCGGCTGGATGTCCGCCAGTCCCCATTATAGTTAATGTGGCCCAACGCCATTCATGTAGCTTCTGGCAATTTCCGATCCAGAGAGATCCACAGGCTGTTCCAAGCCAGAACAGCCTGCCGGATCTCCCGATTGCTAGTGTGAAACTAGCCTTAACCAATGAAAGTGTGCTATTCTGTCTGTCTGCCCTTGTGCCAAACTTCTGCCTGTTAACTGACTCTAATACTCCACTGCAAATCCCTGATCTTTGTCTGTCTACCATATTGACCCACTTCTGCCTGCCCAGACCTTGCACTAGTTTCTCGAGTACTCACAAACTCTGCTTTCCCTGACTTTGGCCACTTCCCTGACTATGAGTATTGCCTGATCCCTTGGTGCTTTGCATCAGTGTCTCTGATCCCCATGGGTCAGCTGCCAACTACCTCAGGAAAGGTAGTAGCCTGGTGGTTCCCCTGCAGCAAAGACTAGATCCCTGTTTAAGGCTTAAAGGGTAAAAACCAGGAGACCACCAGGATAATGCCCTCATGAATAGCCTAAAGTCAAACCAATCAGTTGGTACAGTGGTTCCACAACCATTGTCCGTAACAAAGTCACAGTACAAATGAAAGCCACTCCACCATGCGAGACACCACAACCATTTTATAGTTCTGTAACAATTAATTATTTATTGATTGTTCATTGTTACTGGGGGTAAATCTGCAGTTAATTAGCAAGTTAATTAGCAACTAATTAGCATAAATAGTTTAAAGTAACATGCATATAGCAGCCGAGTCATGGCATCTAAAAGAAGGATTGGTGATGGATCTCTTCCTTCACAAAACTGCCACCTCATGACCTCAATATTAGGGTTGAGGATAAGAGCTGCAAAAACAGTCGTGGTAGAGGTACAAGTGGTCATCTCCTACCATTGCAGTTGCATCCAGGTCCTGGGTTCTGCCACATTAGAAGACAGCAATTTTATAAATGGCTCATGGCAGGTGAGGGGGCTCTGTCATTCAAGGTATGCCTCTCTTTGGTGGATGGTGAAATTTTTGACAGGAACTGGAAAATGCGAGTAGAAAATGGAAGGGAGTCTCATGAAGGACGGTCACAATGAAAACTTTGCTTACAAGTCGTATGAAACTTCAAAGAAAACAACTCTCGGGGTTAATGTTGTTGCTACAAGCTTTACATCTGGTTCTCAGCTTATGTAGGTCTTCATTACAAATTCACTCTAACCCATAATATTTTCGCTGGAATGGATTTTGGATTCTCTACCTGACAATGAATGCCTGGGTGTTTCTGTATATATATTTGTGATATATCTTACAGAACTTGCTCGACCGGTTTTAAACCACCCTCAAAAGGTTATGTGGATGAGTAGCTGCATTCATTCCTATTTACATTCCATTCAACAACTGCTATGGTGTCAGGGGAGCTGATCTCATTATCTGTCACTGGTACGGTAGTCAGTTTTAACTGTGGCAGGAATAACACATGCAATTTGCGTGGCAAATTTTTATGCAGAATTTGGAGCCAAAGCCAGGAGTGAATATAAATGGAATGTAAAATATAAAGGAAAGAACTTATACTGCTCCATCCTGCTGCATCCACTTCTGGTTTTTCCTTATAAACTGAACCTGAAACAGCATGAAAATCTCATGTGAGTTTTCAGCCCTAAAGGTGCATATATTTTTTCTGGTTACATCAAGGAATAAATGAAAGAGAAATGTCCAAGTTTCCTGAAATTCATTTTGGTTCTGATTCATTTATCCCTTTTTGTAGAGTAGCAACAGGTTTGGTGTTATTTTAAGGAAAATATATTCCATCGTGGAAAGTGAAAAAGCAATAACTTTTACCAAATAAAAACAGGAAGTATGGGTCAAGTGGGGTTGGTCACAGCTTTATTAAACACCTTTGTGGACTAAATGCTCATGAGTACTTTGAGAGTAAAGGACCGGTTTGCAGGCACATAGCGGGAGAACAGGAACAATCTAGTGATCTGGACTCATCTGCGGCAGTACTATTCACTAGTCAGCTGAGGCAGTACTATTCAGTAGTCAGCTGCAGCAGTACTATTCAGTAGTCAGCTGCAGCAGTACTATTCAGGATTTAGCTACAGTAAACTATTCAGGAGTCAACTGCAGCAGTATTATTCAGGAATCAGCTGTAGCAGTACTATTCAGGAGACAGCTGCAGCACTACTTTTCTGGAGTCAACTGCAGCAGTACTATTCAGGAGTCAGCTGCAGCAGTACTATTCAGGAGTCAGCTGCAGCAGTACTATTCTGGAGTCAACTGCAGCAGTACTATTCAGGAGTCAGCTGCAGCAGTACTATTCAGGAGTCAGCTGCAGCAGTACTATTCTGGAGTCAACTGCAGCAGTACTATTCAGGAGTCAGCTGCAGCAGTACTATTCAGGAGTCAGCTGCAGCAGTACTATTCAGGAATCAGCTGTAGCAATATTATTCAGGAATCAGCTGTAGCAGTACTATTCAGGAATCAGCTGTAGCAGTACTATTCAGGAGACAGCTGCAGCACTACTTTTCTGGAGTCAACTGCAGCAGTACTATTCAGGAGTCAGCTGCAGCAGTACTATTCAGGAGTCAGCTGCAGCAGTACTATTCAGGAGTCAGCTGCAGCAGTACTATTCTGGAGTCAACTGCAGCAGTACTATTCAGGAGTCAGCTGCAGCAGTACTATTCAGGAGTCAGCTGCAGCAGTACTATTCAGGAGTCAGCTGCAGCATTACTATTCAGGAGTCAGCTGCAGCAGTACTATTCAGGAGTCAGCTGCAGCAGTACTATTCTGGAGTCAACTGCAGCAGTACTATTCAGGAGTCAGCTGCAGCAGTACTATTCAGGAGTCAGCTGCAGCAGTACTATTCTGGAGTCAACTGCAGCAGTACTATTCAGGAGTCCGCTGCAGCAGTACTATTCAGGAGTCAGCTGCAACAGTACTATTCAGGACTCACCTGCAGCAGTACTATTCAGGAATCAGCTGTAGCAATATTATTCAGGAATCAGCTGTAGCAGTACTATTCAGGAATCAGCTGTAGCAGTACTATTCAGGAATCAGCTGCAGCAGTACTATTCAGGAATCAGCTGTAGCAGTACTATTCAGGAGTCAGCTGCAGCAGTACTATTCAGGAGTCACCTGCAGCAGTACTATTCAGGAGTCAGCTGCAGCAGTACTATTCAGGACTCACCTGCAGCAGTACTATTCAGGACTCAGCTGCAGCAGTACTATTCTGGAGTCAACTGCAGCAGTACTATTCAGGAGTCAGCTGCAACAGTACTATTCAGGACTCACCTGCAGCAGTACTATTCAGGACTCACCTGCAGCAGTACTATTCAGGAGTAAGCTGCAGAAGTACTATTCAGAAATAAGCTTCAGCAGTACTATTCTGGAATAAGCTGCAGCATTACTATTCATCAGTCGGCTGCAGCAGTACTATCCAGGAGTTGGCTGCAGCAATATTATTCAGGAATCAGCTGCAGCAGTCCTATTCAGAAATTACCTGCAGCGGTACTAATCAGGAATCAGATGCAATAGTACTATTCAGGAATCAACTGCAGCAGCACTATTCAGAAGTCAGCTGCAGCAGTACTATTCAGGACTTAGCTGTGGCAGTATTATTCTGGAAAAAGCTGCAGCATTGCTATTCATCAGTCAGCTGCAGCAGTACTATTCTGGAATAAGCTGCAGCATTACTATTCATCAATCAGCTACAGCAGTACTTTTCAAGAATCACCATGCGATCCTATTCAGGAATCAGCTGCAGTCGTACTATTCAGGAGTTAGCTGCAGCAGTATTATTCTGGAATAAGCTGCAGCATTACCATACCTCTCAAGTGTCCCTCTTTTTGACCCATGTCCCTCTGTCCCTCTTTTATCCTTAAATGTCCCTCGTTTTGATATGGAGGATTAATGCATAAATGTGCACTAATAAATGTACTAAATTGCTGCTTACTAAAGTGTCTATACCTATAAATTAGATCAGAACTTCATTATTTGGTGTAATTTGGACCTTAAAATATCTATAATCTGATGATTTATGTGCTAATATTTATATGGACAATGAAGCGCAAGAAATAAAATTGCCGAAGGGCTCCAGAAATTATGCTTTGGGCGAAGTTAGAGGGGTGGCCTAGTATGAAAAAAACTGCCGTGATGCGCGGGGCACACATTGTCCCTCTTTGCAATTTTCAAAAGTTGGGAGGTATGCATTACTATTCATCAGTCAGCTCCAGCAGTACGTTTCAAGAATCACCATGCGATACTATTGAGGAATCAGCTGCAGCAGTACTATTCATGATTCATCTGCAGCATTACTACATATATATATATTTTACCCCAGAAAAATGTATAAAGATAAACACAAGGTAAATGAACAAAAATTCTTTTGGTTCTTACCACCTCCTTAATGGGATGATGTCCTCATGTATTGCATAAGGTCGGTGGTGTCCTTCTGTCAGAGGAAAACCGAGGCGGTAGGTGTCAAGTGGTGAGAGCCGAAATCCAGATGATGAGCTGTAAGGACCAATAATTCTGTCCTTCATATATATCACCCTGTGGATTGAAGGGAAGGGGGCTTTTAGGCCCTACCTAACCACATCTGAGCACCCACCCCAACGGGGGCGACCCCTTCAGGAACCTGTCCCTGACACGGCCCTGCCCCTAATATAAATGTTCCTCATTCAGGTCCCTACATGCCATGTTTCATCCCATAGGGACTCATCAGGGGAATCATGAATGCTTGAGGGAATTGAATAGACAGACTTGACAGAAATAAGAATGAAAAGAAAAGAACAGCCCTATCTCTAGAGTGTTGTGGACCCTATTATAGTCGAACAAAGGGGGCAACAGAGATGAAGGTTTCAGAACTATAAAATAAAGTAAAAAGTAACCCTCTGGCAACCGCTACCATGCATAGGTGACTAATCTGGGGTGACTTTACCTGCCCCCCAGACCATTGCAAACTCCCCCCTATTTTTATCATTATTAGCGATCCCCTGCTGCCATTGCATTGTAGGTTACATCGCTTTGAGGGCTGAGGGACTTTGTACTTTATACAAAATACGTAACATTAACAATATAAAACAAACTATATACACTACTATACTACAATACAATATAAACTGTCAATAGAATCTAACTAGTAAAGTGTCATCAACAAGTTATTTATCTGTGAGGGCAGGCCATGCCTGTTGCTAGATGGACAGGGTCAGACATCTCGCTAGGCCCTGACAACCTCATCCCTGTGCCCCTCCTCCAAATAGCAGTGCGACCGCTACCAACCCACTTAAAACTTCCAACCTGCCCCCGGTCTTGGCAGCAGACACACAGAGCAAAGTTACTGTGCTGTGCATACAAATATGTGTGAAAGTCACACTCATGTAGGCAAGGTCAGCAATATCATACCACCCCAGCTGAACCAAATACCATAATGCAAAACAAAATACTGCCCCAGCAGAACCAAATACCACCACAACAGAACCAAATACCACAGTGCAGCACAAAGTACCACCCCAGCTGAACCAAATACCATGGTGCAGAACAAACTACCACAACAGAAGAACATGATACCTTAGTGCAGCACAAAATACTGCCCCACCAGAACCAAATACACCAGAATAGCAGAAAAAAAAACACTCAAGCAGAACCAAATACCACAGTGCAGCACAAAATCCCACAGTGCAGTACAAAATACTACCCAAGTAGCACAAAATATGCCCCTAGAACAGCCTTTTGTGGGTATGCAGGAAGCTACCTGAGGACACCTGCGGCTGCATACATAAGTACCTGATATTGTGTGAATTAATGCTAGGTTGTTGTGTAAAGCTGTGAATGAAAATGTGAGGGGACTCTCAGAGTGATATGGTATCAGGACATATACAGTAAAAAATGTTTTTCCCAATTTTTATCCTTCTGATTAGTGGTGCGTCTTATGGTCCAGTATGTCTTATAGCCAGAAAAATTGTATATATATTAAGTCTTAAGAAGAGGCACCTAAGAAAATATATGATTAACCTATTTAAATATATAAATGGCCCTTACAAAAAAATATGGTGAAAGACAAGACTGTGCTGCCTCCATCTGGAGACCGAAAAGTTCAGTGTCCAGAGACAAAAAGGCTTTGTTCCCGTAAGAGCTGTAAATCTGTACAATATTCTGCCACAGAAACGGCTGAAGCAATTTCTTGAGATCAATGAACCTTATCAACCTACAGTACATCTACTATTGTATATAAAATGTATTAATATATAAAATTTGCAATACAGTGATTCCTCAAGAAACAATGGCCTCAGGAAACAATATTTTCAACATGGTCTTTTCTGACCCATTGTAAGTTGAAACTAGACTCAACATACAATGTCTCAGACTCATATCCAACCAATCAAGCCACTTGTCTGGTACAGTAACTGTATTAGTTGCTAGTTAACAGCTATTCCTGACTGTTATATGTAAGGCTACTTTCACACTAGCGTTTTTAAATTCCGGTATTGAGTTCCGTCATAGGGGCTCAATACCGAAAAAAACGCTTCCGTTTTGTCCCCATTCATTGTCAATGGGGACAAAACTGAACTGAAGACAACGGAATGCTCCTAAAAGCATTCCGTTCCGTCTTCAGACCGGAGAACAAACCGCAGCATGCTGCGGTTTTCTCTCCGGTCGAGGCATCCGCACCAAGACGGATCCGGAATGACCCCCAATGCAAGTCAATGGGGACGGATCCGTCTGGTGTGACCACAATGGTAAATGGATCCGCCCTCCATTGACTTTCAATGGAGTTCAGGACGGATCCGTCACCACATACATACATACATACATACATACATACATACACACACATACACACAAACACATACATACTTACATACTCCAGGCAGGTAGGCAGGCAGGCCGCACGTCTTCATGCCCAGGAGGCGCACTGCTATGACAATTCCCTACAGCGCCCAGCAGAGGGCGCTGTGGGGAATCGTCATAGCTGCGCGCCTCCTGGGCGTGAAGACGTGCGGCCTGCCTGCCTGGAGTATGTAAGTATGTATGTGTTTGTGTGTATGTGTGTGTATGTATGTATGTATGTCTGTATATGGTGCTGTGTGACATGTGTGGGGCTGGAACGCGATTCCGGCCCCAAACATGTCCCTGCGGCAGTCCAGATCCGGCGGCACCCTTCACCTGCCAGATCCGGACTGCCGCTAGTGTAAGGACTTGTCTTAGTTATCTGCTTATTTTCCATTAATCTTCATTCTCTTTTATCTTGGATGACATTTTGGGCCTTTGGAACCAATTACTCAACTTACAATGGTTTCAGCATACAATGGTTGTCCTGGAACCAATTAATATTGTAACTTGAATGACCACTGTATAGTCTTGTAGATGTACTGTACATCTCATCCTGGCCTCCTCTATCTTTGGCCAGAGACCACTTAAAAGAGTAGGTCTTGGGTTTCCTGGTCTTCATTGCACGAATAAGAGTGTTTATGAAAAAAGGAAACCTAAGCTCCTGTTCAGTTCCTAAACTTACTGAGGGCCTCCAGGAATATTTATAGAAGACTTCTTTGCCCTTCTGGCATTTGATAAGAAACAAGAAAGAAGTGGAGCAGTGTTAACAATAGCTTTTTCGCAAGCCACCACGTCTCCAAGGAAGACTCCATGAATCAGTTACTTCCTCCACATGAGCGTGTCCCAAAATGTGATAATACTTACCTGGGAATGCAGAAAGTATCGGGGCTGTTGCTTGTGACGATTGATAGTAATTAGTAATCACACTCACCTGCTCATTCCCAGATATTTGTGACTCAGCAGAGAAGGATGTGTCTTGGATGCTCTTGCAGAACGCTGGGCCTGTCCCAACACAAATAAACAGGTACATCAAGTTCATTGAAACACATGCTTATACACTCACTGTAGTCCCAGGAGTGTCTGTTCTCTCAGCTGTTGACTAATCACAGCCAGAGACAGATGTGATGGATCTTCAACTGAAGACGTAGACCTGAGGAGAATGAACTGTCTGAAGTTTGGCTGGTAACAGAGCAGTTTATAGATCATGGCTTCCCTGGACTTTAGGATATGCTGCATGGACATCTTTTGGTGGTTGTTCTGTCTCCAGTTCTTCAGCCTGGGGATGGTGGCTCCTCAGAGTTGTCAGTTGGTCAATGACTCTGGAGTGCTAAAATTTGACACGCTAGAAAATGATCAGAATAGCTCTATGATGAGGCAAGATTCTGACGGACTGATCCCACTCTATAGGATGCAAAGATTGTTTCTAAATACTGTCCAGCCCAACCCCTTCCCAAAAGGTAGGACAACTATACTATACTATGTTTACTATAGATGGACACAACGAACATGTTGGTTTTCTGAAATGTGGAAATGTTTTGAGTCTGTTTAAACTATGTATTTTAATCTGGTCCCTCAAATATATCTACACCACTTTTGTATGGTCCCTAATGCAGAACACTTTCACAGTTTTCTTTACAGCCGTGTGAATGGTATAATTGACACAATATCCTGATGTAATATGTAATGAATATCTGGAGAAAGATGATCTCAGTGGGATATGGCCCTTAGCTTGAGAAATATGGAGAAGTATAAAACCTCGAGGAAAGTCTATTGCAATAGGATAGAGATGTTGAAAACAGTTCAGAGCAGATGATTATAAATTTTTTAGAAAAGTTGACTAGAGAACTTAAAGAAATAGTATATGGAATATGGATTCAACAAGATAGTAAACCTTAAAGGGTTTTTTCGAGGGTTCCATACAGATAACCTATCCTCAGGATAGGTCATCAGGATCTGATTGATGGGCGTTGACACCTGGGATCCCCACCGATCAGCTGTTTGAGGAGGTAGTGATGCAGTGATGAGGCCTTATTGCCGCTTATTCTAGGCTGTCACATCTCATCGGTCACGTGGCCTAGGTGCAACTTAGTCTCATTCAAGTGAATGGGGCTGACCTGTAAGACCAAGCACAGCCAATATCCAATGGATGTCACAGTGCTTGTTAAGCTGAAAGGAGTGCCGCAGCCGCCTCAAACAGCTGATGGGTGGGGGTTTTATGTGTCGGACCCCCACCAATCAGATATTGATGACCTATCCTGAGGATACATCAATAATATAAAACATTTACCCTCATTAACGGTGTTGTGCAGGATGAAGGTTCTTCATTTTCATCAGAAATAGTGTCGCTTCAGCCCATAAGTCAAGTGAAAGAGGTGGAGCTGCAATACAAGCCAAATCCCACTGACAAGAATGGCTTAGGGTCTGGATAAAAAGCAGGCACTTTTTCTAATCCTAGACAACCACTTTGAGAAATGATAAATGCATTGGTTCAGTATATCATGGCTCATCTTTGGCCCATCTTCCAATAACCTGATTGTCCTGAAGTGCTTCCATAGATGGAGGTCTCATGCTCATGGCCATAATACAATAATAGCGTTGTAAGGAGCCTGCTGTAGGTCCATACTGTCCATCCATATACTAAATCCTGCACCACAAGGTGAAATACAGCCCTTATGCTGGGATGAGCATGCTTTTACATGGTGCTTTGCTCTGACATACATGCTGGCAGAGGCTTGTACTGCAATTTTTAGGAAGTTTTGTTCGTTCATTAATATATTAGGAAAATATTATTGCAGTGGGCTTAGTGATTTGTCTTGAGATTTCTACAGACCAATACAGAATGTTTCTTGAAGTAAACCCAGTACTGTTGGATACAGTGATCTGAGATTGTGTACTTTTGGATCCCTACAGAAAACGTTTCATAATGTCTTACCTGGAAATTGATGAATGAAGTCACTTATACAGTGTCATGTGGGTTATGATCATAGACATGTAAAATTCAGTATATTAAACTGTTGTCAATGTAATACAGATACGTGCCTTTATATTATATAAATACAGTGGCATTTTGTACACTAAGGAGATATTGACTATTGTCTTAAAGCGGTATTCCCATCTCAGACCTTTATGGCATATCTACAGGATATTTTCAAAAAAAGTCTAACAATTGCGGGATGTACCACTGGAATCCATAAATTCAAGATGAGAATACACCTTTAAGCAAGTATCAGAGTCCTCAACATAACAAAAGGCAACCCTAAAACCAAGCATGCTGATAGTACAATGACTCTAGACAGGGGTATCTTATACAAACGGACAAAAAATCCTTTTAACTACCCATGCATTACTTGCATTAGTCTGATTAAGTATTGATTGATTGCTCTACATAACAGTACAGGTATGTCCACACGTTGCAGAAATGCTGTGGAAATTTCCTGCAATCTGCAGAGAAATTCACAGTGGAAAATCCACACTAAATGCAGAATTTGGTGCGAGTTTGTTACTGATTTAATCCTGCAAATGCTACCTCTATAAATGAAAATAAAATAATGCTTTCGAAATCTGCACTTTGCTGCCTCTGGTGCGGAAATCGTCCGCAATTCAGTGAGCAGTTTACCACATTGCCATACTGTGGACTGGAAAACCTGCACCACAGGTCAGTTACCCATGGAAATTTTATGCAGCTAGTGGACGAGACTTCTAAATTTCTGTTAAAGGGGACCAAGATATTTTAACTGATGTTCAGCTATTCAGCTGTTTGAGAGGGCACAGGCGCTCACTGTAGCGCCGCGGCCTTCTCTCAGCTTACCAAGCACAGCGCTGTACATTGTATATTGTCTGTGCTTGGTATCGCAGATCAGCCCCATTCATTTCAATGGGGCTGGGCTAGGATAGGCCGTGTGATCGATGAACGTGACATGATTGGCCTAGTCAAAGCAGAGAGAAGGCTGCAGCACTACTGCGAGCACCAATGCCTTCTCAAACAGCTGATCAGCAGGGATCCTGGGTATCGGACCTCCACCGATCATATACTGATGACCTATCCAGAGGATAGGTCATCAATTAGAATATCTCGGAAAAACCCCTTAAAGGGAACCTGCCATCTCCGAAACACCCCCTGAACTAGAGTAAGCGGTGTTTAGTGTAAGTGATGCTGAATCCGAATATGTAAGTTTTATCTTCATACTCACTTCCGTTCCGACGCTGTGCTCCCACAAACCTGCAGTAAAATGCACTTAGTGGACTCCAGTTCTCACTCACATAATTTAGAGGACTCAAAGAAGAGCTACTGCAGGTTTGTGGGAGCACAGCGTCGGAATGGAAGTGAGTATGAAGATAAAACTTACATATTCGGATTCAGCATCACTTACACTATACACCGCTTACTCTAGTTCAGGGGGTGTTTCGGAGATGACAGGTTCCCTTTAAGTTTGGATGTATCCTAACACAAAATAAAATGTAGTACAGTTGTTTTGGTTGTTTCTCCAGTGCACCTTAATTACTCCTTGAACTTAAAGGGGTTGTCCAAGATTGACATATTTTTTAATTTCCACCCCCTACCTGCCATACCTGTGAAGGAAATCTACCTCCCTCTTCTCACTGCTCGATTCCGGTTCTCTGGGTCCCACAGCATAGAGAGGGTCACCTGCGCTGCTGCAGTGGTGACAGGTCCTCAAGCAGCATATCGCTACTGGGTCATGTGTCACTTGCGGACATGTCACCAAAGCAGCACACATGACACCGTCCATTCTGGAAATTTATATCCAGGGACAAAAGCGCACGACAGCTTACCTTCACAGGTCTGGTGGGGAGACGGTGGGATTTAAAAAATATGTCCATCCTGGAAAACCCCTTTGAAACAGCTCAATAAGTTCACCTTCAATCCTATGGAAAATCTCACATGAACACATCACAAACTCAATTTTCCTAATATATGTAATACAACTTTGCGTTTTATGTTCTAGAATTACTGCGTTCACTTTTCCGAAATTCCTCAACTTTGGAAACATCACAGGTGAGTCAAGCACTGAAAAAAAAAATACTACTCAGGCAACCTGAGCTAGGCCTACAAGGGATCATGTCTGGTTTATCAGTGAATTTCGATGGTGACAGACTCCTTATAATCTACCAGTTTTACCAGGGTATGGCTTTTTTATATTTTAGGAGGACATTTCTATGTACAACCTTTTATGCACAGTGCAAGAACTAGAGATAAGAAAATATGGTAGCTGCCCAGGGAAGCAATTCTCTGAATTTTCTTTATTTGATGTGAATGTTAAAAACAGTGGTGTTTATATGTACGTGATAAGTCAGGGATGAACCCCAATAGAAGAGCAATGGGAGCTGGCGAGGTCAACTACAGGTACATGGTAGGGTTGCCAGCCGGTCCTGCATTGAGATGGGATGGTTGTGGAGGGACTGAACATGGTGGGGCATCTTCTTATACCTCTTGGGCACCTAGAGACTTGTGGTAACCCTTGAAATAGTAGCAGATTTGCTACCTTTCTGTATTCAGCATTTCTGGAAGCATTGTGAAATTCAACAACTCCAGCTGAAGGACCTGAAAACATGACACAACCCTCAAGCGATTGCGGTGTTGACATCAGACATAATGGGTGCATGGACTAATATTCCTTGTTCCTTCCTAATCAGTGGGGCAACAGCATGTCGAAAGCAATGTAAATTAGCTTTATCAAGTCCTACGTGGACCATATGATGTTACATCTAAACAAGTCCAAAATTCTATGAAGATTGATTTAGCTAAATACATTTCTATAAGTTGTCTATGGCATTGACAGAAACAGCCAAGTGATGTGTTTCTACAGACTTTGAGTGAAGTGTCAAGCTATGTGCTCAACCACCTCTCAACTCAAACTTTTTTTGTATTTGACTGGTTGGACAACCCCTATAAAAGGAAATGGAATTATGGGGCACCTGAGTTTTGTTGCTCACATTTCTGATGGAGCTATTATTACAGTAGTAGTTTGGCTGTAATAACTATATTGACTATGTGGTTGTCAATACAGTTGTTGGGTGTTGCGGCCCACCCATGCTAAGCACGGACAACCAGACTATGGATGCTGAGCTTACCATACATTTAGATCTTCAGGTAGAGTTTGGCCAGTTAGTACCCCAATTTCCTTTGCCCTTTCTTTTAAGCTGGCCATTTCTAGCCACAGAACATGCTGGTGGATGAAGCGACTTTCTGACTAGTCAAGACAGTCCAAGATAGGGCATACATACCATGGAGACAGACCATGTGGCTGTTACAGAACCCATAGATAGGGGGCATATCCTTGGTTGGTGCCAGGGGCTTAGCTGTAGGGGGTGCAAAGGTAGCCATCACTACCAGGCCCAGGAGAATGAGGGGGCCCAAAGAACCTTGTGCCGCATAAGAAGACATCGGTATTATAGGAAGTACATGCTGGGCAAGTTACAGCTCTGGATGGAGGGAAGGGGTGAGGTCAAGAATTTAGCATGGGGGGTGCTTTTTTTTACCTCAGGCAGCACAAAGGTTATGTGCTTCCCTGCCCCTGGCCACAAAGCACTGAGGGAAGGGGGGGGGGGCCCAAGCTGAACTGTTGCACCAGGGCCCATGAGCCTTTAGCCACGCCCCTGATTGGTGCCATCCATTTTGTCCTTATGTGGTCATCTATTGGTCCAAGGGTCATGGAAACAGAAACAGACACCAGGATCTTCTGTCCTCAGTGGCAAACTCAGGACAGGACCCCCTTCTCTTCTAAGTGTACCACTGAGGGCCAATTACTTGCCAAGAAACCTATTATTTCCAGAATATCATCTGTTATGTTGTTTTTGTTCTTCGATTTCACCAATATGTTGATTTGTTAAACATTCTTTCATTGCAGATTGTGAAGTATGAAGCGGGTTATGTGACCTGTGCTGTTATTGCCATCCTTTTTCTCATTTTCGTGCTGGTGTTTGGGTTAACGTTCTGCATATTCCAGTGTCGTTTACGAAGGGTCCTCCCGTGTGTAGGAGGCATCTGCCAGCCGACACCTATATACGTGCTGCTCCTGTGCACATTCTGCTTGTTATTGTAAGTGATCTATATATACAGTAGAGTATATCTATTCTATAGAAAGCTGGACTTGTCATTTGGCACAACACTTGATGATCTCTTTGGTTTTTCACAGGACTAGGTAGACTTTACAAATCCAGGGCAAAATTTACAGTTACATAACACACTGAGCACTCCTGCATCTGTAGATATGAAGCAAAAAGCAATTGATCTAACGTGTCTGAAATATCCCCATACCCAGCCCTAGCTTCTTACAGAGACCATGCAGTAAATGTCACATGCAATGCAATGACATCCATATGAAAATAGCTGCATGTTCCCTCAAAGCTCCATCCGTATGACATCCCATTTCTATATTGTCACCTAAAATAATCATCATGCGTTGTATCTGATAGGATTTTTTAAGTAGAACTCAATTCAGCTTTTGGATGTAAATTCCAACAAGGACTATTTACGTCAGTAGTACAACATTAGATTGTAAGCTCTTGGGAATAAGGATAATAGTATGGATGATGACTATCACTAGGACTGTTTCCTGCAATACTGTGGTTGGGACTCTAAACCTTATTGAATTTAAAATTCCTTATGCTTCCTTGACTGATCTTCAGATGTTCCTTACATAGTGCACATTCTGTAAATTTCATTAATATGAAGCTCTCACCACAGCCGGAGCAAGGTATTTTGGCCAATTATTATAATAATCCCGGAAGTAGGACCAGTGTGGCATTGTATTTTGAAGGGCTCTTCATGGCGTTGTCCACGTGGTCTCCAGACCAAACAATTATCACTGCATCCGAGACAAAAGAGGGACTCATCACTGAAGAGGATAGACCTCCATTCCAGCCTCCACTGCTGTCTTGCTGTGCACCATGATAGCTTTTGGGACCTATGTACACCTTTGGAGTCAATTTTTTTTTATGATTGCATTTAACTTATTTTTGGCTAAAAATCATACTTTTAATTGGCCTTTATCACAAATATAGAGCTGTTCAGTCACAAAAGGTTAACTGTTTTTCTAAGTCTGTGACTGGTACTTTCACTTTGTGCCGTCATCTAATAAACCTTATTCCTAAACTACTAAGAGGTCATAAACACTTATTTAAGCCACATTCTTATCAGTAAGGTAAGGATTGAGCTTTAATGAGTGTTTATGAGGTCTTAGAGCACAGATAAGGAGTCCGTCTGCTGCTCAGATGACGGAAAAGACAAAAATCCACAGGCAGCTAGTAAAGCATGGCAGCCCTGTACACAAAAAAGGATTCCATATTGTTAATAAAGACCAATTGAAAAAATGATTTTTAGGTGTCCATAGCCTTTAATGTAACACCTGTAGCTGGACGTCTGGCTTTTGGCCTAATGTGCAAACGCATTCTGATGGTTTCAGTAGACACTGTTTGCCACTCTAGGCTTGGGAGGTGATGTCCAATTTCACTTGCAGTACAGAATGGATCATTACGCGCCATTCTTCTAATCAGACGATCCGTCCATGTAGAGGTTCTCCTCTGTTCACCTTTTGCTGCCATTCCAGTTCATCGTTCTTCTCCCAAACACCAGGACACACAATGTTGAACAGTGCTGACATTTCAACCTAGATGTGTAGTAATCTGCCTGAGTGATAAACCATGGTCTCAGTTCAAAGATTCTGTCCCTCTTAGTTTGGGACCACTAGCGATAGCTGGCACTTTGATAAGCAGGAGGTATCACACAACCATCCACCATGACAATCCAATTTTTGAGGTTTCATGTGGCTAAACAACTTTGCTTGTAATCTGGCTTTTTTGCCCCTCCCACATACCACAGATTAGAGCTAGGTGCTTGAAAATGTGATGAATCGCAGATCCTAGCAACTCCCGCTGCTTCTTCAATCTGCAAAACCTGACTGCTTGTCCTTCTTGGTGCTGCAATTTAAATGTTGAGGAGTGTACCGTATATGCTTATATAATGAACCGTGGCAGATGGCACATACAGCAGTTTGCTATAGAAGTGGGAATATGGATACAAGCAAATGGGAGCAATATCATCCATCAGTCTGTAACTCCTGTTTGGAGGACTATTAGGTACGTAAAACTGGCTTGGACAGTCTATGGAGAGATGTCTAAAAGCCTGAGGCACTGCACCTGTATTTGCCCACACAACTCTTAGGCACGGGTGCACCTAGCCTTTCTGCTGTCTGAGACGAAAACTGAAACAGCGCCTCCCCCTCCCCAGTGGCAATTTGTAACCTAATTCATTCCCTTCAGCTCATGGCCCTTTGGCTGCTCCCTTCTCTTGCCCCTACCTGGTGCTGCCTGAGGCGAACACCTCACCTGGCCTCATTGGTGGTGCACCTCCTAGGTAACTTCCAATATAACTATTTTGTACAGTATAGAGAATATTATATCCTTCATTTCTCAACACATAAAAAAGTTGAAGCTAGCAATAGGAATCATTTCCCTGTATACATGCAGTGCAGGTGACATCAGGGCCACATTCTAGAATAATAATGTACATAATGTGTATAGCAAGCAGAGGGAAGAGAGCAGTCACTTTTAATTATCTCCAGATTAAGCATCTGATGAAGTGAGTGTGGCAGGCTGGACTGTCACCGCTGTCACTTGACCCCATTTCAAAACTGCCATCATTTCATTTTACCTCTAAAGTGCCTGGGAGCTTGTTAGAGAGCTTGGTAAGGCACCTGAATCACAGAAGAACAGGCAGTGTCTCTGGATGGCTGGTAGCTTAAACTCCATCCTCTCACTGGCCATTACAGCTTTGCAGAGGTTAAATATAAATTGGATTTTATGGGAATTGTCATTGTCTATGGAGGTGAATTAGCATCTGCAGAAGCTGCAATAGAAGCAGGTCCCACATAAAAGCACTCAATTATATGTGATGTCTAAGTCATATCGGTGGGGGTCAAACCAGTGGAACCCTCATCAGTGCTTACATTGTAAGGACCACAGCTCGGATCGTACTGACCCATTAAGCTATTTTATAAAACCGCAGCACACCCCATCTAGTGTTGTATTGGAATTGCAGCACAACCCCATTAATTACCCCTGCAGCGTTGCTCAGCGATAACAGCGGACCATGGTCATTCCAGTAGGACCTCCACAATCATCCAATTGTCTGAGGACCTTTCTCACAGGTAGGGGTTTCAGGTTTGAGCACTGCATCTAACCAGGTTTGAGCGCACAGCTATATGCCCTACGTTGGTCTGTTATTGCTTCTGAGCAGAATTCATATCACTTCTCAGTGTAACAAATAATATACCACACCCTATCATATGTACTGTACATGAGTCATTAGTACACATTATACATTTTGATCAAAATAGGCATAGACCCACTCACCACGCAAAGGTTGCCTCTACAAGTGGGTACCTACTCTAAATTGGTGCAGCACCACATGACGACCACAATATCATACCGGCGGATGGTGCAACCCGGCTGTCCAACAGCACCCTTACTGTCAGACTAAGCCCTCATGGCACTGGGCAGCACCAGCCCACAGGCACAACATCACAGCAACAACAGCAACCATGCAGCACTGCATCATGTGAACCAATGTTAAAAGCTCCCCTTTACATGATTTTCTCTTTTTGTTGGATGTTTTATTAATGCACTTGCTCTATAGTCTTTTTTGATGCTTTTATATGCATGAAGAAGCCAACAACATTGTCCCAATGGCAAATATCAAAGACCTTTATAGAACCATTCATACATATGGATGTCAGCTGTTCCTGACACACGATCTCTTTTCATGTAGTGATAAGCTAGACAGCAGTAGCTATTGAGCTTCACCTGTAGCCATTGTGCTGAAAAGTCCTCATCTAGCAATATAATTACTAGATTTGTCTAGACATCTACGCGTGCGTCATGTCATCTACCAATGCACGCAAATGGATGGCCTAATTCATATGCCTGAGGACCCTTTATACAGGTCAAGAAATAAGGAAATGAATGGGAACAAACGTTTCTATGATGAACATTGGTCCCTCATAATTTCCCATTCATTTAGGTGCATTTACATGCAGCAATGATCCGGGCTGTGCAGTGACCTGTTGGTTTACTGATAAAGGGTTAATATTATGTTTAGCTGTTACAATGTTTACTGTGATGCTAACTATGATCTATGCACTCTGTATTCCCAGAGGCTACGTATGGGTAGGAATTAGTTAACTGGCAGTCCTTAGTAATAGTATTCGGGTTGTGGGATGGCTCCATTTTCCCCTGGCTATAGGAAGTTCCTGGAAAGCCAGCCCAGAGTGAGGACATGCATGCTGCTGCAGATTTCTAAGCTCGACAAACAAAAGCTGGAGAACAGAATCCTTCTCTAGGGATACACCATCCCTGTGAGTAAAAACTACCAGAAAAGCAACTTTACTAAGAACCAACCTGTGAGGGAAAGAAACATTGAACTTTTGCAGAAGGTTGAGGACCAAATTAAAGGGATAGTGCTCAGGCGAAGACAGTAAAGATAATGCACGCATGTGGCTGTAGACCTTCCTGCATGTGGTTCGAGTTATCCTCCTTCTGACACCTGCAAGACTACTGAAACGGACTAGCCATGTTGGGCATTGCAGAGAAATATGTGATTGCACACCTTTGGTCATTTGGGAAGATTGCACATATCTATAGAAAGAGACTCGGGGGGGCCATCATAATAGCAACCCTCTGTCCCCAGCCTTTGGAAGAGTGTACTCTGTGAGATATGTGTATGCACAGTCTGTAAGAAGGCCCACCACCTACCATGTGACTTCTATAATACTTGAGTCTTCTTATGTGGCAGAGCTGCTTCTTCAGCCAAAATAGCTAAGCATCTATAAAAATTAAAATAAAATCAAACATTAAACCAGACATCAAAAAAATTATTTTGAATTCCTTTGTTTTTTATTTTGTTAATTGTACAGTGGGCTTTATACTTTGAGGAACATCTGTCAGTGCTGCTGATCAGTCATTCGTGGGATGACTCACACAATGATCCTACCAGCAACATACCAGACTAAAGTGGCCAAACAGATAGGGAGTTTAAAAAAATGACTCTCTGGTCCTTGAGCACCATCACAAATGATCAACCAAATTTGCCTGATCATGCCATAACCATATAGTTTCAGCCTAACACAGCTAAAATTTTCCAATCTGGATGATCACAGTTAGGCAGACAAAAAGCTTCCACCAGCCATCACAAATGTTTGCACTATTTTACAAACAACTTTAATCACATGTGTATGGCCCAGAGCTGCAATATCAATTCCATAAAATAGACTGCGCTGTTTGTGGGGAAGAGAAACCCTTTTTTTCTATGAAAGTTGAACAATTCCTCATGTCATCAATGATTTCATTATATCACTGAGTTTCTATCTATGAATATTAATGAACGTGTGAAACCAAAGCTGAAAACTTGGTGTTGTCTGCCCTATGTATGTAGGTGTCTATGAGTTGGAGCTCCAAATTTAGCTTACAAGTTATATTTTTCAATGGTTGATTGACAATCAATTGCATAATGTGATAAACCAGTGAAATTCTCTCTCTTCTCCGCTGTCCTAGTGCTGGAATAGTCTGTACTTTCTACTTGAACCAGAAGACACATGAAGAGGTTGGCAGGGGTGTGCAGGACTTGACGAGGATCCTGCAGAACTTTCGGTCTTCTGTAAGCAGCATACCACAGGTACGGGAAAAAAAGTATCTGTACTTTTATAGGATCTTTAGCTGAGATAATGGGATAGAACATACTATTAGACATTTACATAGGGTAATCAATACTGGGTAGAAAGCCCATAGTTACCATAGAGGTAGTCTATACAGGTGCCCCACCCATAGTCCCTTTTCATGACCTTCATCAGAGGAACTACACCGATTTAAAAAAGAAGTTAAGGAATTGACCCAACAGTCATGGAAGGTTAAATGGGTACTGAACCCTTCTGACCTTGGTGAATAAACTTGGCACCATAATGAGGGGTCCATTTTGATATTTGCAGTGAGAACCCCTCTTTTCTGTGTAGATCACTGACTGATAAGGTTCCTGAAATTTGAGGGACCAAGACACCCAAGATCCCAAGACAGTGATGTCTCTGGACTGACTGCACAGTTTTAGACTACTGATTTTCATGCATATTGCTGTAGTGAAGAAGCGGTAGTCTGAAAGTCCTGGCAACAGTAATAATCTAAGAGCTATACAGCCATGTTAAAGGAATTTTACAAGACTAGAAAATTGGTGGCCTATCTTTAGGATTGGTCATCAATGTCAGATCAGTATGGTTCTAACTCTTGGCACCTATACCGATGAGCTGTTTAAAGGGGCCTTTGCTGCTACGCAATGCAGTCCCATTTACAGTGTCAGACGCAACTCATTCCCATTTACTGGAAATTAATTTCAGGGTCCAACCCTGAAATTAAAGTTTAATAGATTTTGTATCAAAGAAAATGTGGGAGATTTTTCATTTCCCTAAGCTATATTTTTGGTGAAAAAAGTCACAATCCCTGTGTTTGCAAGTGGCATTTCTACTCTGCCCTCGCCACTTTCAGAGAAGTAACATGGCAGAGAAGGGGTGGGACCAGTGGGCCCCGCATATTTATTTACCTTTATGCCAGTTTTCTGCTGTAAATTAAGATTGAATTCAGAGCTTGGTCCCACTGGAGAAACCACTGGTATTCTGTTGGGGCAGCCCAACCCTGACTGTTTAGATTTATTTAAGAGATGAATGGAGACATATGTGATCCTTATTGATAGTTCAATTTTTTGGGAAAAGAGAGCTCAATCACAACATATTAATATTGTGACAAAGTCACACACACAACTTGCCATTCCTTTTAAGTGGAGTATTATCCCTTTAAAATAATGCTGCACCAAGAGCTACATTATTTTCCATTAAGACAAGCTTTGATCTTCAATGTCTTCAATGATTTTGCTCTTCTTGGAGGGACTGAGGCTTTTAACCCGTGTCTTTATCTGCTTCCCTCTGATGAGATCAGAAAAAAAGGATTATAAAGAGCCCAGCTGAACGCCATGTATTCTGGATGCCAGTATCAGCTCCAGTGTATAATTAACATTGTAAGGAAACAAAGTCTTAGCAATAGATTGCAAGTCATCAGTCCAAGACGTTAGCAGCATCTTATTTTCTACCCTAAAATCCATGCCGGCTATATTTATTTAATGGCGAAAAGATTTGAAGCACATTAAATATCAGGAAGGATAAGAACACTGTAAGTGGGGACATTGCTGTACGTCTGAGAACAAGCTTCATACGCTCCACTGATGATAGGGAGAGACAGCTGGAATCCCATGGGGAAAAGGTAAGAAATCAAAGCAGGGACTATTTGGAAATAGGAAAAGTAGAAAGAGAAGGAGGTCATAGACGTGTTACGGTATGACAGGGGGTCACAGTAAATGTTCCGGTGGGGCACATCAATCCTGACGCATTACCGAAGACCACAGCTACAAAATCTCTATGACCCTACCATCCCCACAGTTTATTGTGTGCACTCTCCCCCAAGTATAACCTTTGAAGGAGTGTGACTTTGAGGGTGTCACTGTCCTAGGGTCCAGAAGAAAGCCTTAATTTATTTATTTTATGCACTTATATAATGCTGACATATACTGCAGCGCTTTACAGACATTAGCATCACACTGTCCCCAATGGGACTCACAATCTAAGTTCCCTATCAGTATGTCTTTGGAGTGTGGGTGGAAACCAGGGTAGCCGTAGGAAAGCCATGTAAACATGGGGAGGACCTACAAACACCATGCAGATGTTGTCATTGGTCAGATTTGAACCTACGACCCCAGCACCAGTGCTAAGACCAGGAGGTGAGTCTGCGTCACCTGGAACTAGGACCAGTGAGCAGACCTGTAGTTAGACAGTGGAAGAAGGTTCCAACTGTTACCACATTGGTGTCCCTGAGACACGATCATGGAGTGCTAATGGGTTACCTACCATGGAAGCTGGTGGGCCTAAAGACCTAAAGAAGGTTCCAAAACCCGCTATATGTGTAAGCCTATTAAACGAATAGACATAATAAACTACAGGACAGAAGTATTGCAGTGTATTATATCACTAATCACATGGGAAAAAAAATATTTAAAGGGGGTATCCCACTAATAATGTAAAAAAAAAAATAATGTAACAACCTCTTTCTAACAAAGCTGGAACCAGCCCTGTACCCCCATGGATCCAGAGATCTCCTCATTTATTGCTCCGGTTGTTCTTCTAGATTTATTTGAAGCTCAGGTGGCATGCCCTTTCTCAGGAGCCTGCCCTTTCTGCTGTAGCTGGTGGCAGTTGACGGATAGAATTGAGCATGTGCTTTTGTCTCATTGAGCAGGACAGAGAAATTACAAAAACAGCAAAAAGCAGGTGGCGCTTTACAGATAGATTTCACTGAATAATTCAGTAGCTATAATAAATGTTTAATTACATGCAATTACCAAAGTATTCAAACTCAGGTGCTGGAAAAATGTAGAATATTTTATGTGGGACAACCTCTTTAACCTGCACCATTAATACCAGGGGAAAAAATGTTGGAACAGTTCATCAATAAGTCACATGAATGTACCCCAAAATGGTGCCAATGAAAACTACAATAAGCCTTGGTAAGCCACCTTGATGGTGGAAAAAGTAATGGTGACATACAGATGAATGATTTTTAACATAAAAAAATAATTGTTATTGTGTAAAGTAGTAAAACATAAAATAAAACCCATATACATTTGGCATCTCCATGATCGTAATGATGGAAAAAGGTACCATTGTAAAATATAACTATCCCAAAACAACAAGCTCTCCTAGTGATGAAAAAACTAAAAGCAGCATCTTTATATGGCTCATCCCACATAAAATATTTATCACGTATCCACAAGATAGTTAATAAATGTCAGATGATCAGATCACTGGGGGTCTTACTGCTGGGGCTCCCAGCGATCCCGAAAAATAGAGGGTCCTTGATTCCACTGTGTACATGTTAGGGCACCGCTCCAGACTGAGATAAACCCACAGAAGTGAATGGAGAGGTGGACTGACTTCGGAGAGGACCCTCCATTATCAGATTGCTCGACCCATCGATCTGACCTTTGTCACCTATCCCATGAAAAGGTCATAAATAGTGATGAGTGAATTGATTCTTTACAATCAAAATTCTACTGAAATGTAAAAAAAAAATGGATTTGGTATAATTAGAAGACAAGAGAGAGAAAGAGAGAAAGAATATCATCCATCGCTTGTCAGGGAATCTGAAGCACTTTCAAATCGAATCAGACCCAAATCGAATTTTCAGAAATTCATTCATCACTAGTCATAAATACGTTTGTGGGATAACCCCTTTAAGGACAAAATAACTAGTTAAGTAAAGCTAAAATTAGATAAATTAATAAAATCCTACATATGTTTAAATTAACCCAACTCCAGAGTGCTCACCTCAGGAACCTGAGACACGTAATACGGGTGAGGTTTTTCTCTCGGGTGAGGTTTTTCTCTTGGGTGAGGTTTTTCTCTTGGGTGAGGTTTTTCTCTTGGGTGAGGTTTTTCTCTTGGTTACATTATTCAGAGGCAATTGATTGTGAGTGGGAAAGTTTTTAAGTGCAGGTTTACTGTACCTTGGCTTTCATATTCCTATACTTTACAAGAGTATGGCCTGTATATTACTGGCTCCACTAAAACTTCTGTGCACTGATAAATTGAGGTCATTGTCACTTAAACACTGGGATGTGGCTTCTTCTGTCTATAAAAGAATGTCGAGATAATACTGTAATTATGACAATTCTGTCCGGGAATGACAGGCGAGCACTGAACGATAGCAGATGGTCATGAACACAACCATTTTTTTTTTAAATTACAGATTAAGGGCATGAGATTAGAGAAAGGCTGGGATTTTTTTTTTTATCACATATCATGCGTAACCGCATTTGTCCTATTGTCAAAAAAGTATTGCATCACCCTTGTTACACCCTTCATTGTGCTCTGGTTAAAAAGAGAGCTGTGTAGTCAGCATTACCTGTTGTCAATAGGACCGTACCTATTAGGAAGGTCAGAGGTAGTAGTCACACCCGGACCCCGGAGCACAGGGCAGGTGAAATGCTACTTTGCTACTTAAGACAACATCAGTATTATAAATGGAAGGAGGGAGGCAATGGGGTGGGGTTTTGTATTAAGGCTCAGGAGATTCAAGGTACGCCTCCGCCACATAATATGGTATTGATCCAGAAAAGCTAGTATTATTATATTATCAGTATCATCACCACTCTTATGTGGCAATCATTATGTCATAGAACGGCTATTACTCCTATACACGTTCTTGTGGAAATCATTGACACTTACCGATTATTACTAGTCCTTACATCCCCAGTAGGGTAACATTAGCAGTTTTCAGCAGAAGAACCTTACTTGTCTCCTGTGGGAATCATTACCAGTATCATGTGGGAGCCATTACCAGTTACTTTCTGCAGGAACCATTAACTGTTCCTAGACGTAAATATTACCGGTCTCATGTGGGAACCATTGACTGTCCCTATGTCCCTAGAAGGAAACTACCCATCTCATGTGGGGACCATTGCCAGTTTCTTGTATGAACCATTACTACTCATCCACAGACTGTGTTACAAGTCCATGTGGAAATAAGATCCTATTGGGGCATTAACAGTGCCCATTAGTATGGAACAGTGGAAGAAATAAGCGGTTTCCAGTGGAAACCATTACTAGTCTTGTGTGGAAATAATTACCACCAGTGTCCAGTGGGTGCCATTAACAGCGCCCTCTGGGGGCTATTACCAATATCCCATAGGAACACTTACTGTATGAGTATCCTCTGGGAACCATTATCAGTGTGTTAGAACAATTACAGCCTCCATTATTAGCGCTCACTTGTTAATAAATGTCCCGTAGGAACCATCAATTACCAAAGTTCTGTTGGATTTTTTTAAATCTATTTTCTTGGTTTAGATACAAAGGGTGGCTTTCAATAAATTCTCACTTTATTTTTGCAAGGAATTATTTTGATATTTATGGAAAGTGATTATATTCCCCATCCTGTATATAAATCAATATGATATCCTGACTTTTCACATATAAATCAGATCAGGAGCAGTCAGGCTTACTGTTCTGTGAAACCAGAGTTTACTAAGAGGCCAAGGACAGGTATATGTGGAACATGTGCAGTGAGCCCAGGAGAGGAAATCTGAGAAGAAGACAGGGTGGAAGAATGGTGGTCATAGTTGGTACTCACTCTGATGCTTCCCTGGGCCGTGCAGTGATGTGAAGGGTCTTTTTATTTCCTTCGGGGCACACTCTGGTCTTGGGGTTCTCCTGCCTAATGGTGGTTTAGGGTGCCCTTGATTGTAATGAATTGTGAGGTGCAAGGCAGGGTCCCTTACAACAATGAAGGAGGCAATGATGAGGCAGTTTTGCAATAGAACAGTTTTTTTTACTGAAGATTCAAGTTCAAGCACATCTCTCAGCATGCATGGATGGGCAGATATTACACAAAGGCATGTTCCATAGATCTTACAGGTTGTACAGCTGCAGGTTAATATGCCAAGATGTCTATTTAAAGCAATTTTTCTCACACTGCACTTCTTTAGCTGACTTTTCACAAGCATCCAGGAATGGGGTGTCTCTCTGTCTGCAATGCAACCACAGGGCGGACCTCAACATCAGGCTGTGCTCTACACTTTTTTTATCAGTTGCTGTACTTACTTCCACAGTGTCCTCTGTAGGATGTGGATATTCTCTCATGCAGATGGCCAATCTGCTGCAAGGATGTGCCCAGGAACTGTAAGACTTTAATCTCCTCGACATGTGGCTATGGAGACTCAGTCGTCTTTTTCAGACAGTAGTACTCCAAAGAAACTCTCTCTACACTTTCTCTTTTACATCTGGCTTGCTTTTTGGGCTCTTTTCTGGTCTCTCTCTTGCCATGGCTAACACTTAATCCATATGCAATCTGTTGCATATGGAGGTTGCTGCATAATTTTTTTGCATTCATTTCCAGATGACCCAGTGCCCCATATTAGTGAGAAGCCATAGTTAGTTACTTATTGTACTCCATCCACTGCCATTTCTTCTTCTTTTACTCCTTCTCTATACCTTCTATGTTAGAATAGAGAATGTGAGATCCACAAAAACTTAAAATACTGAGCATATGGCCCCTGTGGTGGAAGTGTACTATTACAGGGTGGCCATTCAGATGAATGACTGTCCATATAATAAAAGGACGGCTCAGGTTTTACAGAACAAAAGCCACTTTCTTTGACTCAATAGGGTTTTCTTTATTAGACAACCCCTTTAATGATTTGTTCCAACATCTATCATGCTGAACTTGATTGTTGTTGGGTGGGTGGGGCTACATTCGGAATTCCCTGCCTTGGGCACCCTAAATGAAAAGCAAACCTGTAAGGGGTTAATATTCCAATTTCTTTGCTGAAGCCAACCTGGTGTCCTGACATGAAGATATATTACTCCCCACATAAGTCGATGGGGGAAATTTATCCAGTCTTGTGCGCCAGAAAAGTGACATAAAAAAGTCACCATTTGTGAAAAAATTATATGTCCTTTTTGGGGTTTTTACGCTATGCTTTTGAAAAAATTGAAAGTGGCATAGTTGGGGCTTAGCAAGAGGAGACATGGACTCCTGTGACTCAGTAAATTTACTAAACAATAGCTCAAATGTACAACAGCTCATAGCTAGCATAGAGGGAGGGAGGGACAGAATTGCACCCAATTTATTGAGGCCTTCACCCCTTATTAAAATATGAGCATCTCACACCATAGAAACATAAAAATTGATGGCAGAAAAAGACCACATGCTCCATTTAGTCTGCCCAGCGCAAACTACATCAAGACTGGTAGAGGAACCACTAGTAAAATTCCCTTCCCTATGATTTATGTGACTGTATACTTTTGGAATATGTCCCATGTTCCATACATGTGGAATATGAAGCACTATCAGAACTTTGCTAGCCCTGCTACTAAGAACAATCACTCTGCCGAAATCCTTAGTGGGTAGAACTAATGGGCCTCTTTATGTTCACTAATGTCAGATGTCGTGAGGATTAGGTTTCCACAGTGAATCTACAGAACTGCCCTATTTAGGACCATGAACAACTTCTTGGCACATTAGATGTTGTTTGGAGGTTTGTCCTATTCATAGTTGTGCTTCACCCACACAAGCTAGTAAATGGAAGTCACAGTTCTAATTAGCAGGTCATTAGCCATTCTTGTACAGTGTTTTAAGCTCAATTAGAACTGCCTGCAACCTCAAGGTGCCATTACCTATATGAGCTTCAGATGGCATAGAACGAAGGAAATTCATTTCTTTGCCAGAATAAATATAATGCTATTGTCTATAGTTGTTGGGTGATTTGGGGTCAACACAACAGGAGGCTTGTGAACCAGAATGAAATGAATAATGTCTTGTGAATGTTTCTCTTTATTTTAGGCCATCGATAAAGTGGTTTCAGACTATTCGATCCCGAAGTCCAGAGTTTTTGATGATTTACAGAGTAAGCATAATAGTCTATCTACAAAATACATGCAATGTAATTATTTACCTCGTAGGAACCCACCTAACTTGGCAACACCAGGCATAGACATTATCACCACCAGCGTTATTATGTCTAAGATGAAAGTATATCCAAAAATATACATTAAAAAATCGAGGCTCACAGTAAAGCAAAAATTAAGCCCAACTTTCTGTAAAGGGTCTGTTTCCAAGCCTATTCTTTCAAAGACTTGTGATTTTGCTTTGTGTAACTTATCCTGTCATAATGATTGTGGTCCTGAGGAGACCCATAGTAATCCACTGTGAGACAACTCAAGGGTCAACACATAGAAAAAGAGCAATCTGCAGATGGACTCCATTCCCCATGGGCTCCATATCAGACTTGAGATGCTCTTCAGAAGTTTTCTTTGGAATTGTTTGTCACCTATTAGTCCCCCAGGTCTGCACTAGGCATAACATAGTGGATCAGTTTTGAGCTGGAAGGTTCCTTTTAATGGTTTATGATGCCCTACCTGAAGTAATGACAGAAACACTTGTTATAGTAGGTTGTCACTTGTTTTCTTGCAGCAGCTTCCATAATATTAGTGTAATCTCACACAAGTAATCTCAATGAAGGGTGCACACTCTGTTGGAGTCCTTGATATTCATGAGCTGACGCTTTTCCCTACCACCCACTGCCAATTAACATCTGCACAACAATTGGAAGAAAGCTGTTAATCAGCTGCAGGAGGGCAGGGAGAGTCTGCTATTCTTTAATGAGACAACCTCTTTAAGCAATGAGCATAAAACCACAGAGAGAGAAGAGAAGCTCCAGCAAACATGCCAGTGTACAACGCCCTTGTAATATATTAAAATTAGCTTATTAAATGGATTGTCTGAGATAATTAGAAAATGTACCAATGCCCCAAATGTTGTGGAAAAAAAAAACAACAATGATGCATACTCACCTCTCTCTCTTGTGACATTCTCTACAATGCCTTTCGGGCGCTTCTCCCAATGTTTGTTTACAGACTGAAGCAGTGACATTCACATATACATCTCATCACTGCTGCAGCAGTATATGGCTGAGAATAGTGATTGGCTGCAGTGGTCACATGCATGTCACTTCTGCAATTTGCTTTGGGAGAAGCGCCAGATCGGCAGTGCAGAGAATGGTGCCAATGAAAGAGGTCAGTATGTAATTTATTTTACAGCATTTGGGGGCATTCATACTTTTTCTAATTTTCTAAGACAACTCTTTTAAGGTCCATAGAGAAAAAAAAACACAGTGTAAGAGCCGAGTCCTCCTGATTTAAAGGGGTTGTCTCACATCAGCAAATGGTATTTATTATGTAGACAAAGTGACTATAAAGCTCTTACTAATGTATTGTGACTGTCCATATTGCCTCCTTTGCTGGCTTGATTAATTTTTCCATACGACCACCCTGTAATCCAGCAGTGGTGGCCGTGCTTGAGAACTGTAGGAAAAAGTGCCAGCCTCTTTGGTGGCCAGTGCCGCAGAAGAGCAAATAGGCCAGCACCTTTTCCTATACTGTTCAACCACGGCCACCACTGCTGGATTGAGAAGAAGTGCATAATGCAATGAAAAAATAAATGAATATGGACAATCACAATACATTAGTAAGTCCCTTATATTAATTTTGTCTACATGATAAATGCCATGTGCTGAAGTGAGAAACCCCTTTAATGCCCAAATGGTAAACACGTCATACACTCCAAGAGTGGGCTACAGCTGGACCTTACAAGATGGAGTTTAGGGGGTGAACCCAATTGCCCTTTTACTACTCCTTTCATCACCCTCACCTGCATCCAATAGGATACCCAATGATTAGATTATTACTAACGCATTTACAATCTTCCATGGTGTCATGCCCAGTAATATAATCTAGCAGTCGAGCAGATAACCTGCATACAACAATCACTACAGAAAACAATAATTAAACTGGCTTAAGATGCAATGGATATACAGTGACTAAATACTTTTTTTTCCCCACTGTAGATTACACATCTATGGCCTATACTATTAAGCCATATAATTAGAGCTCATGTATAGAAACAAGATAATTCAGTTAAGCGAGCACACGCAGTCTGTGACATATCCGAGGACAACAAATTGGCTCAGCCAACAGATATTAATCCCTGGCTAAACATCACAAAAGGAAGCCAAAAGAGAACAATCAAAGTATTTAGGAAAAACAGAAAGTACAAGTTGTAGAGCAAGATACACACATCAGTATATTAAAGAGTATTTCAATCTACAAGCCCTTGGGTTGTCCTCTACTGTCAAGTTGTTCAATTTCAGGATTTTAGTTTAGCTATGTGGCCTTTCCTATGCTTGCAGAAAGCTACCATTACATCTCTAATAGGGGCAGTCAACCATCCACACCAGACTCCTCAAGGGCATATGCACCTAGGTATGCAGTGCTACTTGCTACTTGACCCTGTATGTCATGTGATTACAGCAGCCTGTATTCTGTTGACATGCTCTATAGGACAAGTTTCTGCAATTTGACTTCCTTGCAGTCCTGAGGGTTTTTAACTAGAGATGAGCGAATCGAATCCAACGAAGTGGAATTCTATCCGAATTTCAGGACAAAGTCGATTCGCCGCAAAGCCAAATTTCCTCGTGCTTCGTGGTAGCGAGTCAATTTAACCTGAAATAGTGTAAAAAAAAACATACGTACCTCCTCCATTTGCTCGCGACGGGCTGGGTGCCGCCATCTTGCATCTTTTTTGTTAAATTTGTATGACGCAGCATCTGAGGGGTACAATAATGGGGAGCGGCGCTATCGCAGTTCCCTGTCATTGCACCCGCTACTTACAAAAAAATTAACTTTTTGACGAAGTAATTAAAGCTAATTTTGTGTAAGATTCGGCAAAGCAGCAGATCTGTGTTTCATTTTGCAACTCCGCCTCATTCAAGTGAATGGGACTGAGCTACAATAAAAAACACAGCCAATGAGCAGCTAATGTCAATCAACACTTTAAAAGCTGTTGATTGACATTAGCAATTCATTCTTTCCAGAATAATGTGACTGTTTTCCCATCTCTGACGTTTCTTGCTCAAGCGGTCATATGAAGAATGCTCGGTATTGTGTGAGCTTCTAATCGCGCCGTGCTTTGTAAAGAGCAATTACTGAATGTTGTCCCACTCAATGGAGTCACCAGCTACAAATGTATTACTTATCTCTAGCTGTGATGCAGCAATTAGCCATTTGTAACCAGGATCACAGACACTGATCTGCATGGTTTTGAAGTCTTCAACTCATCATATGTTAGAAGAATACATGAGATCTGATTATATTTTTCTCCTTGTGGTGTCCATATAGGCTTCACTCCAGCTTTGAATAAAACTGTGAATGCCAAGCTGAATAAAGAGATTCGCCCTCTCATAGAAGAAGGGCTCCAGACCGCAAGAGGTAAATGCACCCTGCACCATTCATGTCTTCATTGACCAACTCGTAGTACAATGTCCTATGTGCACCAAATGCAATCCAACTCAGGGACAGTAAGTCCTATCAAAGGATTTTTCTAAGCTGCATTTATTATCTGATTGTTTATTTTTTATTCTATTTCCTGAAGATTATAAGGGCGGAGGTGTTAACAGCATTTAGAGATATCCTTTACAGCAGCCACCATGAGCCATAGACACAACAGACAGGAGAGAACTCATTGACCTCCTCATTTCAGGGGCCTAAATCTAATTGGACAAATTAACATTACTATAAATACCATGTTCATTTTTAATACTTTGTACAGAATCCTTTTCAGGCAATGACTAAGTCTGGAACCCATGGACATCACCGAACCCTGGGTTTCCTCCTTTGTGATGCTTTGTCATGCCTTTACTGCAGCTGTCTTCTGTCGGTTTTTCTGCCTTAAAGGGAACCTGTCATCAACTTTATGCTGACCTCACTGAGGGCAGAATCAAATAGTGACAGAAATGCTGATTTCAGCGGTGTGTCACTCATGAGCCAAAAGTAAGTGGTTGCCGAGAACCAACATCACAAACATTGCATCCCAGGCCATGAAAAGAGTCAAATATACTTGAGAAGAGTCATGGTTATTCCTAATCTCCTGCTCTCCCGCCCATCTGCTGATGATTGGCAGGTTACTCCTAGAGAGAAAGGGAAAAAACTAGGTAGAAGCCTGTCAGTCACCAGCAGGGGGGCAGGGGGAGCAGGAATTCACGAATAACCATGATTCTTCTCATAAAGATTTGACTCTTTTCTAGGCCCAGTCTGCAATGTTTGTGAGGTTGGTTCTTGGCAACCACTTACTTTTAACTTATAAATGACAGACCTCTGAAATCAACTCACCTGTCTCTACTTTATTCTGCCGTTAGTCTGGGTAGCATAAAGGTGATGACAGGTTCCCTTTAAGTTTTGTCATAAGCAAGTGGTCGATTAGGTTGAGATCTGGTGATTGGTGACTCGGTCATTCCACTTCTTTGACTTAAAAAAATCCTGGGTTGCTTTCGCAGTATACTTTGGGTCATTGTCCACCTTTACTCTGAGGCGCTGTCCAATCAATGTTGCTGCATTTGGTTGAATCTGAGCAGAAAGTATATCCCTCTACACTTCAGACTTCATAAGGCTGCTTCTGTCTTCAGTCACATCATCAATAAACACTAGTGACCCAGTGCTGTTGAAAGCCATGCAAGCCCATCACACTGCCTCCACCATGTTTTACAGGAGATGTGGTGTGCTTTGGATCATGAGCTTCTTCCCATTATTCTAGCACAAGTTGATCTTAGTTTCATCTGTCCAAAGAATACTGTTCCGGAACCGTGCTGGCTTCTTTAGATTTTATTGGCAAAATCTAATCTGGCCTTTCTATTTTTGAGGCTGATTAATGGCTTGCAGCTTGTGGTGAACCTTCTGTCTTCCTCTTATGAAGTCTTCTCTTTATGGTAGACTTAGATAAACCATGGAAAGGATACTGCTATCATCCAGCACTGTTATCTTCCATGGATGTCCATAGTGAGCTCTTTTTTTACCAGAATGTACCAAACTGTTGATTTGGCCACTCCTACCATTTTCACTATCTCTTTAAAGGATTTCTTCTTTTTTTTCAGCCTAATGATGGTCTGTTTCTCTTCCACTGAGACCTCCTTTGACCTCATGTTGTGGGTTCACATTAACCAAATGCAAATGCCAAGTCTGGAATCAACTCCAGACCTTTTACCTGCTTAATTGATGATGGATTCATGAGGGAATAGCTCATGCAGCCTATTAAATAGCTTTTGAGATAATTGTCCAGGTCCCATGAAAAAGAGGCAGCAACATATTAAAGACCTGTAATTCCCAAACCCTTCTTCCAGTTAGGATGTGAATACCCTCCAATTAAAGTGAGTCTGCACTTTAAGCCCATATTGATTATATAACCGTATCTTGGATATATTTTGGTAAACAGCTAAAATGCCAAAACTTGTGTCACTGTCCAAATATTTGTGGACCTACAAGTAACTTGTATGTCTCATACAATACACAGGTACTCTATCATATGTCCTTCTTTGTATGTTTATGTAGGCCGTGAACAAGGTCCAAGGATTGGACCAAAACATTGGCCGAGTTTTTGCTTAATTCCTGTATGGATAAAAAAAGGAACAACAAAATCTCTACATGTACTTGTATGCTGTGGTTACTTGAGCAATACTTTTAATAACAAGACTTGGATTCATTTATACAGTGCCTTGCGAAAGTATTCGGCCCCCTGGAACTTTTCAACCTTTTGCCACATTTCAGGCTTTAAACAAAAAGATATAACATTTTAAATTTTTGATGAAGAATCAACAACAAGTGGGTCACAATTGTGAAGTGGAATGAAATTTATTGGATCATTTAAACTTTTTTTGTAATAATAAAACTGAAAAGTGGGGCGTGCAGAATTATTCGTCCCCCTTGCATTAATACTTTGTTGCGCCACCTTTTGCTGCTAATTACAGCTGCAAGTCTCTTGGGGTATGTCTCTATCAGTTTTTCACATCTAGAGACTGAAATTCTTGCCCATTCTTCGTTGCAAAACAGCTCGAGCTCTTTGAGGTTGGATGGAGAGCGTTTGTGAACAGCAGTTTTCAGCTCTCATATTCTCAATTGGATTCAGGTCTGGACTTTGACTTGGCCATTCTAAGTCCTGGATACGTTTATTTTTGAACCATTCCATTGTAGATTTTGCTTTATGTTTGGGATCATTGTCTTGTTGGAAGATAAATCTCCGTCCTAGTCTCAGGTCTTTTGCAGACTCCAACAGGTTTTCATCCAGAATGGTCCTGTATTTGGCTTCATCCATTTTCCCATCAATTTTAACCATCTTCCCTGTCCCTGCTGATGAAAAGCAGGCCCAAACCATGATGCTGCCACCACCATGTTTGACAGTGGGGATGGTGTGTTCAGGGTGATGAGCTGTGTTGCTTTTACGCCAAATATATCGTTTTGCATTGTTTCCAAAAAGTTGGATTTTGGTTTCATCTGACCAGAGCACCTTCTTCCACATGTTTGGTGTGTCTCCCAGGTGGCTTGTGGCAAACTGTAAACCAGACTTTTTATGGATATCTTTGAGAAATGTCTTTATTCTTGCCACTCTTCCATAAAGGCCAGATTTGTGAAGTGTTGGACTGATTGTTGTCCTATGGACAGACTCTCCCACCTCAGCTGTAGATCTCTGCAGTTCATCCAGAGTGATCATGGGCCTCTTGGCTGCATCTCTGATCAGTCTTCTCCTTGTTTGAGATGAAAGTTTAGAGGAACGACCGGGTCTTGGTAGATTTGCAGTGGTCTGATACTCCTTCCATTTCAATATGATGGCTTGCACAGTGCTCCTTGGGATGTTTAAAGCTTGGGAAATCTTTTGGTATCCAAATCCGGCTTTAAACTTCTCCACAACAGTATCACAGACCTGCCTGGTGTGTTCCTTGGTCTTCATGATGCAGAACCCTGAGACTATCACAGAACAGGTGCATTTATACGGAGACTTGATTACACACAGGTGGATTCTATTTATCTTCATCAGTCATTTCGGACAACATTGGATCATTCAGAGATCCTCAATCAACTTCTGGAGGGAGTTTTCTGAACTGAAAGTAAATGGGCCGAATAATTTTGCACGCCCAAGTTTTCAGTTTTATTATTACAAAAAAAGTTTAAATGATCCAATAAATGTCGTTCCACTTCACTATTGTGACCCACTTGTTGTTGATTCTTCACAAAAAATTTAAAATGTTATATCTTTTTGTTTGAATCCTGAAATGTGGCAAAAGGTTGAAAAGTTCCAGGTGGCCGAATACTTTCGCAAGGCACTGTAACTTAAATGCCTAGACATCTTGCCTATGGCAAAATTGCAGTAATTTACAGTAAGCATTTTGTCTGGTAACTGGCCGCATGACATACTATCAGTACCATTGGGCATGTGGGAGTACAGCCTAGGGTTTCTCCTTAAACTTGATTTCAACTTAAAATGCTTCATAAGACACAGATGTAAAGTTCTTTTTCTCTTGTATCCTTCGCAGATCTGGAAAGGGCAGTTCGGATAGTAGTGGATGTTAACATGACTCTGATGAACCTGCAAAGAAAAGAAATGGAACTTATGGCCACGATGATTAGTCACAGAGATACTCTACTAGCGGTGTTCTCAGATCCAAGCTGTGAGAAATGCGGAGATGCTGCCAGCATTATACAAAATGTGCAGCTGAACCCAAACCAGAGCCAGGTGTGAGCATACTGTTATACAGAAACTTTTATCTAACCAATGGAAGATAGATAGATAGATAGATAGATAGATAGATAGATAGATAGATAGATAATAAGATGTACTTTCTACTAACATGTGTTTTATATTTTAGGTTCCTTCCGTTAATTTGGATAAATTAGTCAATGTGAGAAAAATCAGTCTACTTGGAATTTTCCAGAAGGTAGTTCTATTTTGTAAAAATAATTAAATAATTTCAATACAATATTAGTAAAGAAAATTAATATACTGTGGTGAACACACAGTGGTGCTGACCCTGTATACTGTACATAGAAAACCCTTAACTGCGAAAGTTTCTTAGTATTAGTTACCAGATTATGCACTGGTCCCATTTTCTTCTGGTTAGTGGAGAGTTTGCAAATAAGCAAGCTAGAGTGTAGACCTATTTGGTGTGTTCTCCTGTAAAGTAGGCCAATATAAACCCTGCTACAGGAAAATCCTGTTCCTGTGATTGAAAGCTGCCAGAAAAAGCAACATTGCTAAGGATTAACCTCTGAGAGAAAGAAACATCGACTTTTACAGATAGTTGAGGACCATAAGGCAGTGCTTGGTGTGAGTCAGTAAAGGCAATCCTTATCCACCTTTAGACTTTACTGCCAGTGGTTTGGGTTATTTATTTTGGTGCCCACTACACTTAACCATCTCACCTAGGCCTGCACCCGCAGTTGGACACTTCAGAGAAATATTGAGGCATTGCACACCTTTGTCCATTTTGGGAAGATTGCTAGCGGCTATAAAGGCACAGACTCAGGGAGACTTGATTACCATTATAACAGCCACCTTATTTTTATATGAAGTCTTATGGGAAAAGTCTACACTGTGAAATAGTTCAGGACTGTGCCTGCTGCATATATTTGTACTGCGACCCCTATCATTTATTCAGTAAAGGAGAGACATTACTTTGATATAATAAAGTCAGCCTGGTCTGTGGTCTCTATACCCAATCATCTCCATCTACCTCCTGTTTTCCTGCCTTGCACCCTTACTTAACATCAAGAGCACCTAAGGCACTACCAAGCAGGAGACCCCAAAAGTCCAGAGTGTGCCCTGAATGGAATAAGGGATCTACTCCCCCACTTTATTCACTGCCCGCGCAGCCCAGGAGAGCACTGAGGTCAGGATTAGTCCTCTCCACCCTCACACCTCCTCCTTCAGGCCAGCACACGGCATTAGGTGGTGTGGAGAACAATGTAGAATTGTGGTTTGGTGAACTGGTCATAGATAACATTATAGAGACACCTATATTACAAAGTTCCAGATCATTAAAGGGGGTGCCTGCTTTGGATAGTCTTTGTTAGAGGTTCTCACTGATGATGAGCTTATAGCAAGGTGTCCCATTTATAGTAATTGTGGGGGAATCCGGTAGCAAGTGGTCCTCCAGAGCTCTATTAATTTCTATATTGGAAGTTGAGTAAACCAACCAACTTTAAAACTAAGCAATTTGTGTATGTGTTTAGTATAAGGATATTATAATTACTACATACAATAGATGCTGTTGTATTGAAGGTTTTGTTGAAGGTCTTGCCATATTTATGGACTTCACTGGGCCTTAGCAAATACATTTCTTAAAGGATCTGTCCAGTTTCAGGAGGAAACAGGACTATCCAGAGGATCTGCCTACAATAACAACATGGTCATTACTTACCTGTCACATGCCACATCTATGCTCCGATTCTCCTTGCCGGGATCTGTTTACCTGACTGCAGTGATTGGCTGGAGAGGTCACATATTGTCGACGTGACGTCACTGAAAACTAGAGCGGTGATGTCAGATCTGACAGGTACGTAAGTTATCACTTCTTTATTGTAGGCAGATCCAGTGTTATCAGGTTTCCTCCTGACAACCCCTTTAATTGTATTTACCAGCTATAGAGATGGACTTGGTTTTCAGCTATATTAAACTACTTTCGTCATCACTTACAACCGTCTAATTTGTCCTTATACTTCATGATTGGTGATGTACGAAGATTTCCCATGTGTGAATGGATTAAACTAAGCCATAATCTTTGGCTAAACTGCTGACGTCTATATTAACCAAGAAGGGTTCTTGAATTTCTAACTGAATTTAATGAAAGAGACGTTTGCTACATACAGCTAATACATCCAGGCCCACAACAGCCAAGGATTTCTTGAAAATAAGTTTTTATTCAAACACTTTTTCGCTTTTTATTTTATCCCTGTGGTGGCTTTCCATGACGTGGCTCCTCTACTGTTCTTCTCTCTACTTTCTTATTAGTGTTCTGCATTGGTTATTTATGTCATTCTGTCATCCTCGTTCTTTCATCTTCCTTGCAGGCCCTGACTGCTTTCCTCATCCCTCCCCCTCTCTGACTTGTCATTAGTTCCCATTCTCTTATCCTCTCAGGCACTTCAAGTTTCCAACGATATGCCAAAACTCGTGACCACTCAGGCTTCCAAAAGTATTAGTGGTGAGTTGCAAACCCAAAGGGCCTAAAGGGGTCAGATGCTTTTTTTGTATGATTTAATATCCTAAACTCAGCCTCATGTTGTGTTTTCTCTAATTCCAGATATTACATCCGCCTTGAATAATGTAGAACAAGAAATTAAATCCTATGCAAGCAACATCCCCATTCTACAATATATTGACCCCATAGATGAAGCGGTACTTAATTTTCAACTAAAGGTTCAAATATATGGCCGTGAAGTAGAACGCTACGAATACTACAGGTAAATATGAATTGTACAGACATGTAAGGTCAATCAAATGGGACTTCATTTTAAAATGAGTGGGGAACAGTGGTCTTAGCAGTTGGACCCGACTGAGATGTCTTAAAGGGACAATATTTCTAAAAATTAAGTAAAGAAAATATATAGTTGCCCCCATGTCTGTCAGAATTTTTGGCAGGATCTAGAAATCCTGAAGAGAACTAATTACTCTCCTGCTGATCTATTTCATTTTTAAATGGAATAGAGAAGTAAGGGCCCCATAGGAAGGATCAAACCAGGCCCCCCACACAGGACAGAAGGGTTTCCGCCTAAACCCCTTTCAATGACCCCCAGGCCATTTTTCCACTGCCTCATTTGCTAAAATTTGTTCCTTTAGAGGGTAGAGTCCTGACCTAGTTTTCACCTCCAGTAGAAGAGGAGATAATCCCAACTAAGACTGTGCCCCCTCTTGCCCTGGTCCCCATAGCAGTCGCATGGTCTGCTGCTATGGTAGTTACGTCCCTGGGCTGTGGGGTGGGGCTTAGTCAAGCTGCTGAAATAAATATTCCTTTTGTAATACTGCAGACAGGGCAGAGGGAGGGTGATGGTTCTAGACAGCCATTCAGAGGATTGAGAGGAGCATGTGTGGGAACATGGTTGAGAAGAATGTTTTGTATATTTCTCATGTGAGACAAAACAGGATTAAAGGAAAGAAGGAGATGAAGGGCAGATTTGCTAGTATATCTATTTTAATTGTTTAATGTCCTTTTAATTAAAGACTACTAAAGCAATAGATGTGAAGTGAAGGAGTGGTGTGGGGGTTTTGTTTTTTATTGTTTTTAATTTTTGGTGCATTTTCTGTGATTAGTGTGTTAGTAGAAAGGGCTGTAGTGAGGTTCTAACGGACACCTGCAGCCTGCTCCCCGTCATACTCCAGTCCTGTGCGCCAGCTCCCACAAGTCCATCTTCTCCACAGACTGTTTATTTCCTCCCTGCCATGGACATGGTCACATTCTCCTCTGCAGCTAAGCACTGGCTTCAGCGGTGATGTGTCCACAAGAGATATGTCACTGCTGAAGCCAGTGGTTGACTTCAGCGGCTCATGAACCTATGCCTGGAAGACAGACACATGGGAGCCTGAGAACAGTACTCGAACAGCAGAGAGCAGGTAGGTATGGTTCTTTACAAAGTGGAGGCGAGGCTGTGGGTGACCATTAAAACTTCACTATTCCTGGACAACCCCTCTAAGTATTGTTTAAAGTACTGTGAATACTTTATTTACACATTTCTATCATTTCTGAAATGACAGATGGGTAGTAGGTGTTGTTCTGTGCTGTATCCTGCTCCTGATAGCCATTTGTACTGTGCTGGGGCTACTTATTGGACTTTGGGGCCTCTACCTATTGAGGAATCCTGAGAACAGCAGACGGAGGAGAAGGGATGGAGCTGGACTCCTTTTAATGTAAGTCACAACTAAACTTAAAGGAGCTCTAACCCTAAAGTCAGCAGATTAGTGAAGCTGCTAATGTCTAAAATGTTCCTCAAGTTTCAGATCTGGAGGCATGTGACATGAGCATGTGGGAAGCTTTTTTAGGGAAGTGATCACATAACAGAACACCACAAACAGCCACTCTCTGACCTGAAATCCACTTTGAATGTATACACATGTTTTAAACTGATCTTACCATCACTGTGGTATTATTTGGAAATGTGTATGTGCTTGCGGTACAACTAGTATTTTTTTTGGCACCATGTGGTAAATTTGTTAGGGCTGTATTACGCCGAAATATATTTGGCCAGGTGGCTTTGATCTGACATAAATTCTATCAAGAAGATGTTCCTATGAATAGTTAAAGGCTACGTTGCTTTATGATTGGTGGGGATCCGACCTCTAAGACCCTCCCTGATACTAAGCATGAGGGGCTGCAGCGCCAAATTCTCAGTTTTTTCCTGCACAGCGGCACATGTCACCTGCTGTGCAGGAAACTGTAGCACAGCCCTATTCAGGCTACAGTTCCCTGTGCAGCCGGTAGACTGGGAGCCTGCCGTACAGGTTAGCCTTAGAAGACAAGAAAGGGCTAAATCAGCTCTGCAGCCCCATCATCCTAAGTATTCCGAGGGTCTCAGAAGTGAGGAATTTACTGATCATAAAGTGTTGACATATCATAGCGATATGTCATTTTTTTTTACGAAATGGGAAGAATGCTAACCAAAGTATGATAACATGCATATTACACAAAGCTGTCTCCTGAAGAGCTGGCAATCTAATACACGTGCTTCTGTTGCAGTGAGGTATATCTCTCCCTTATCTTCTCCTGGTTGATCATCCTTTTCGTGTTCATCACCTTCCTGGTTGGAGGAAATGTACAGACCCTCGTGTGCAAACATTGGGCCAATGGGAATATTTATAGGGTGAGCAAACAGACTATCATATCAACGTTTTTTGCTGGATCCATCAAGGATCAGCAAAAACATTTCCGTTCTAAACGGATCCGGTTGTATTATCTCTAAAATTAAGCAATTACGCAAGACGCATCCAGCCCTAAAACAATTGTAAAACAATGGGTGCTGGATCCGTTTCGGATCTGGCACCATTGACTTACACTGTGTTTCATGCCGGATCCATCTTGCTTTGCATCCCATGTGCAGCCACCAGCCACAGGGAGGTGTGTGAGTTTAGGGAATTTGTCACAGGGAACACGGTGTAGCCGGTGGTTTTACTCACGGTTAGTTGAATCTTCCCTGGGCCAGTGTGCAGTTGCGTGGAGGGTGGACACGACTTCCCTCGGGGCACACTCCGTACGCAGGACTCCACTGGATGGTCAGATGAGGTGCCCTTGGTGGTAATTTTGACTGTGTCAGTCGGCTGGGTCCTGGTTATCCGTGACGCCAGTGTCTTAAGGTAGACACACCCGTAATAGTAATAATGAGGAGTCAGTTTGGGATGAACACAATTAACAACCTTTACTTTTGCCTTGAGATGACGTAGCATAAGTTACAAATGTCTTCAATAGGTAGTAGTTGGTATGCATTGATTCTGCAAGAACTCCCTTTAAGGCTGTTGCTGTTACTTTAAATCCTGTTACTCTTATCTCCTTTCAGTCCATCCTTGTATAGACTAGTCTTGGCTCTGGATAATACTTTTAAATATATTTCAAGATAGCAATCCTTCACGTAGCAGGAATTAATACATCTGTGCACTATTCCAGGGATGCTTACAACATGCAGTTGCTACCTGACTGCCCTGAGGGTTAACAGTGGGTGCAAATTACAACTTGCGCTTAGTTGAAAAGTATGTGTCCAGGTGCTGTGGAGCGACTCCTAGTCACAATGGTGCTGACAAAGTCCATAAAGCTGAGGTACAGCTAGTTACCTTTGGCACACTTGCCTATCCAGTAGATTGCCAATGTGCTAGTGGCTTAGAATTGGTAAATGCCAACCTGTAACTTAACTTGGCCAGAGTTAAGCCTAAATGGCAGCCTGAAGGATGACTGTCTCTCTCCTGCACTTTGCTTAAGTTGTTTGGAAGTTGTTGAGCTCTTGCTGAGCTACCTGACTTCTTTACTCCATGATGTTACTTCAGTTACTGACTGTTACTTCCTTCTCCTCTAGAGCTAAGCACCATCTAGTGGTGAAATTTACAATGTCAGCCTGGGAGGTTCTTGCAGCAATATGACAAGTACAATAAATGAAATTGACATGGCTATACAAAATACAGTTTGTAGTGTCCCTTTCACACGACAAGTGGGACACTGCACATGTCGCACTCAAAAAAGCTGTGTGCAGCGCTATTGTGTGTGTCATGGAAACGCAACGAAATTGAACGGAATTCTGGTGTATGCCATTCTGTTTAGTTTTGTCCTATGACGGATCTCAATACCAGAAAGGAAAACGCAGACGTGAAAGCCTAAAAATTAGAAACTTCTACATTAAAGATTAGCCATTGATATTTATGTTTGTGACCCCTTGTTTAATCATATGCAGTTCCTGGATGATCCAAGCAATCTACCTCAGGACATTAATTTAAAAAAACAACTTGGGCTCAGAGAAAATTCGAACATCACTGACATGTATAGGTAGGTATCAAGTGCTAGTGTCTTTCCAAGTTATTCTCATGTAGTGTGGATTTGATCAAAATTATTACATGCTTAATTAAACATTGGAGGGTCCAGAGATATTAAGCTGATAAAAGAGTGTTCTGTTGCTGGGAAACACAACAGCAAGTTGTCAACTTCCCTGCAGCACCTCCACTGGAGAAATAAAGCATTGCAGTCAATAAGCTATCTGTGTAATAGTTCCTCCAGACTGAGAGATGCTCTTTGTGGTTACTCTGCACTCTTAAAGAAGAACTCCCACAAAATTTTTTATTCCATATCCTGCTAGAAATGTACATGATATAATCTGTAGTGAATGTCATTTTCTCACCAGTGTCTGTATTTGTGAGTTATATCTCTCTGATGTTTCTCATCTGTGTCATGTGACCAGCAATCACACTCACCAGATAACACAGTATCTTATGTGTGGACAGGAAGTCTAATTCTCTATGCATTCCTATGGGAGCCTCACTTTCAGTCTCATAGGAATGAATAGAGCAGTAACTGGCTTCCTGTCCTGGGTCAGTTGGAGATCAGACAGTTGGTCACAGGACACAGCTACAATTAGAAGAGAGGGGATAACTCACAGAAACAGTCACTGATAAGAAGATGACATTCACTACAGATTATATCATGCACCTTTCTAACAGGTCAGAGAATAAAAGTTTTTGCGGGAGTTCTTCTTTAATAGATGGAATCCTGAATGAGGTATAACTCAAAATTCTCTAATAGAGTATATGTTAGACAACCACTCTAGAAGTTACAACTCAGAGTCTATAGATTCCACCTGAAACTTTTAGCAGTTTCCTGACCTATTACTGCCAAGTTCCTGTCCTCAGTCTAACATATAAGTCACAGCTCCAGTGTATATTGCATTATAAAGGAGTTGTCCGATTATTCTAATCTAATTAGTCTAATTGTCGGGGGTCCGACTGCTGGAGCACCCACCAAGCACGAGAACTGGGGTCCATACTTTTTGAAATGAGCCGCAGACATACATGTGTGTCTACCACTCCATTCAACTCTATGAGACTGCCAGAGGCAGCCAAATATGAGTTCACAGCTATCTTCATCAACCCCATGAGGCTGAATGGGGTGGCGGTATGAATGCATGACCTCTGCTCTGTTCAAACGGGAAAGCAGTAGTCAGACCCCTGCCAATAAAATGCTTGTCCTCCCCCATCCTGTGAATAAGGGATACGTTGTCTTAATGGGACAACCTGTATAAAGGTTTTATAACCCATAAATGCCATCAGGACTATAAGCAGTTACTTTCCAATTACTCAACACAGTAAAGACCGAGAACTGAATGTTCTCACAGTTTAGGTTGGCACGTATCCCGAGACCATCTCCCCATATACAGAGCAACTGCTGCCTTTACACTCCCTATAACTACTCCCCTCTATGGTCTAATACAAAGGGATTTTTGTCGGAAATAAATTATTTTTCTGTGTTTATCCATTCTAGACAGTGCAAGAGTGGTGCACCAATATGGAATGTTATTGAGCTTAATCCCATTGACTTGGATAGCATCTTGAACATTTCTCAGGTAAGAAACCCATGCCCGTGTGATTTATTTGTGGTACAATGCTGAGGGAGTGCAACGACACAAGAGAAATAGATCTTGTATCTGTATATATAGCATGTGAATACCATATAAGGCCTCTTTCACACTAGCGGCAGCACGGATCCGGCACCTAAAGGGTTTGTTCTCCGGTCTGAAGACGGAACGGAATGCTTTCAGGAGCATTCCGTTGTCTTCAGTTCAGTTTTGTCCCCATTGACAATGAATGGGGACAAAACTGAAGCGTTTTTTTCCGGTATTGAGCCCCTATGACGGAACTCAATACCGGAATTTAAAAACGCTAGTGTGAAAGTAGCCTAAGACTAAATTTCAACACTGTGTTCTAAGGGATTCTAGGAAAACTCTAGGGTATGTTTGACTAATGTAGCTTGTGAAAACATGAAAACGACGTAATACTACACACTGTGTTCCACATATAATTCTATATTATAATTGGAATTTTTTCAGTTTCAGCTTTAGGCTAGTGTTGTTATAATACACTTTAGGAAGTGACTCATCCCAAGCTAACTGCATTAATATCTAACCAGTAATGTTGAGATGATAGAAGCTTTACTCTAAATCCCGAGTAAAGCTGTATAGTAATAAATCTGTTCTCTCATTACTTTTCTATAACTTCCTTCCAGTACACAGGACAACTACAGGAGCAGATAGACAACTTGAATGTGAGTGTGCCTGGACTAGACATGGTCTTCAATATTACAGTGCTGGTTCTACGAGACTATAACAACACTGGATTGGACAAAGTGCCTTTGACTAGCATTTTGGCACAGGTATGACTACCGAAATAACAACTAATGCTTGGGTGGATTAAGGCAATGGGAGATCTGTTCACATGTACAGATTATCATACAATTCAACATAATAATAATAATCATCTCTCAATCTAAAAGCACAAAAATAATTATAATTTTATAATGTTGGTACAAATTGGCCGTTAATAAATAAAATTAAAGGAAATCTGTCACCAGGATAATCACTAATGAAGTAAAGCCATGGCCTAATAGCACTTAGTAACTTATTTCCAGATGTTCCTTTGTTTCAGCAATAGATGTTTTCTATATTCTGAAAATCCAGTTTATTTGGTATGCAAATCACTAGTGTTGAGTGAGCATGCTCGCAATGCTCGAGTCTCCTCGCACGTTTGTTCGTTGCTACGCCTTAGCGTACGCATCTTATAATTTGTACGCTAATGATACGTATTGCTCGAGCCTCCCCGCAAGTAGCATACCTTTAACAACGCTTGATTGTATGTTCTTTATTTGTGCGGGAATGTTCGCAGACGCACTGTATGCGTACGCTCATGCGTACGTATTCAGTTCAGTAACGTACTTTTAACAACGCTTAGACTGTATGTTTGTTATTTGTGCGGGAATGTTCGCCGAACACGACCAGAATAACTAATATTTTTTAAGGCAACTTAGCTCATCTCTAATTGTACGCTAATGCGTACGAATTTGTATGCTAATGCTACGCATTGTGCGCTAATGCATACGAATTCACCCTCCCCATGCTGTTCCCAAAACATTTCTGTGGTGTTTTCACCATTTTTTCACGTTTCCATATGGACGAGACACCCTCCCCTCATCTGAGCAGGGGGTGCCTGGTTTTCTCCCATTGACTTTCATTATGCTCAGGTGCTCGGCCGAGCACTCGAGCAGCCCCGAGTGCTCGGCCAGAGCACCCGAACAGACGAGCACAGAGGTGCTCGATCATCACTATAAATCATCCATCTCCAATCTACTAATCTAATATGATTAGTTGCAGAGGTATAAACCTCACCTGACTGTCTCTACTATCATTGTGTGCTGTGTGCAGAATCTACAGTGTATTTCTATGAGATGCACCTTCACACTGCTCTCCCCTTCCTCCTGCTTATAAGTACAGTAGTGATAGTGAGATACCTACCGAAAGTAATAGGTGGACAGAAAGGATTCAGATCAGAAAACATCCAGTGTGATGAGATTCTGCCCCTATGTCTCTGGGGTGGACATATTTGTTCCAGCCAGATGCCACACATGCTTTAGCTAATTTTCTGCTTATAGCCAATGTCTGCTGTTTGTTTTTTTTCCATATCATTCCAATACTGTATATGTAAAACTTTTCTAATTCATCATCTTCTATTCTTACATTTTCCACTAGATACAAGTACCTCGTTTCATTCTTGACGTTGGCCAATTTATCCCAAGCCTGGAAACTCTTGCCTCTACCCAGGTAAACCACAGATCATGATTATACTGTATTTCTATATATTTTAGAGTTGACTTGTTTATTTCCAGTGGAAGGGCCGGGAGAAGTAGGAGGTCACCTAGGGCCAATATGGTCGAGGCAAAATTTACTCATTAAAAAACAAAACAAAAGCAATGGGCATTTCAAATTCTTTGTTTATCACTGATAGAAGTACTTTAGATAGAATGAATCCAATGCGTTATTCCCCTGCAGCGAAACAAACATTTTACATGTAACACCCATCTAATGTGAACACTTGGGCAGCAGTAGGAGGGGCAAATTTTGAAACACTTGCCTTGGACAGCAAGACACCTTCTTCTGTCTCTTACCACTGGCCCAGAATTCAAATAATGTTCCATTAAAGGGGTTGTCTAGCAGGAAAAAAATATGTCCATTGTCTAAAATATTAAACTACTGGACTTAATAATAAACTTTATTGTTCAAAATCTGATCTCCTGCTGTCAGCCTCAGTCTCAACACTTCCACTTTAAACCTAGTCTCAACACAGGAGAGAAGTTTCTTGTATCGGCCAGTGCTATGTGTGAAGAGGGTTCATTTCAGTATCTAAAAGGTGGGCTTGCTTATCTATTGAAATAAGTCTGACAGATAGTCCCCTACAGGTTTGTCACTAACACTGGACGGGTGAGAAAGCGCTCTTCTCTGTTGAGAAGAAGTCAGAAGTGGAAGTGTGGAACCGGAGATAAGAGCAGTAGATCAGTGGACCTTCCAACAATAAAGTATATTAGTATGTCCACTCATTTAACATTTTAGACACAATGGAAATAATTTTTTTCCTACTGGACAACCCCTTTAAGGTGAGCGGTGCTACCTAGATATCACTGTTCTCTTTTTACGCAAGAATGGTCTTTCTCAAGCAGTTCTGTCTTCTATGCAAACCATTAATTGACTTATATGAAGTGCCCCTTCTCGTAAAAAAAATAAGCTATATTTTTTTTAAAAATATATATAGCAAATATTCAGATAAGTCTCTTTGTGCAAAAAATTGCTACTTTTCTTAGAGGTAATAGGTAGCCTCAAATGGTTTGGAAAATGTACTATCATTTTCATCAGAAACTGGTTAAAAATTATTGATCAAATCTACACCAGGCCATAGCTGGCATAGATATAACTTTCTGGTGCAGTGAACTAGCGATTCATCTAATTTATAAAGAAAGTTGCATCGCTTCATCATTTAGGCACATCTTACTTCTAAAATGCCAGTCTTGTCACAATTTTATTTGGTTTAGGAAGATACTGATGTTCTACCTGACTACGACATACTTACCAACATCTAAAAATGTAAATTTAAGAAATTTAGACCCCATTCCTTGACCACACCCACAAACTACCCCAGAGGCAGACTGGGAACTTAAACTGGCCCTGGAAAAAAAATACTAAAAGTGGCCCGTTTTGTAGTCGGGTCCGAATTGATGGAAGGCAGAGGCAGCAATACCATATTGTGGCACATTATACCACCCCAACAGAGCCAAATACCACAGTCCATCACAAAATACTGCCAGCAGCACAAAATACATCCCCAAAAACTTCCAGTGGCTGGAAGTGAGGAGGGCTAAAGCGGCTCCCTGGACATCTGCCCACCGGGAAATTTCCCTGTAAGGTCTATGGCCAATCCGCCCCAAACTACCCACTTTGGGGCATGGCTTACCTTAAACTTATCTCTTTCACGGCCTGATTCACTGGATTGTCCCATCAAAATCAGCAAGTATTCCATGGTGGATCCTAATATCTATGTAATTTACTGAAGTGGATTTTCTTTTATGCTCCCTTCTGATGTACAGTACAGACCAAAAGTTTGGACACACCTTCTCATTCAATTCTCATTCATTCGTTTTCTGTATTTTCATGACTATGAAAATTGTAGATTCACACTGAAGGCATCAAAACTATGAATTAACACATGTGGAATTATATACTTAATGAAAACAACTGAAAATATGTCTTATATTCTAGGTTCTTCAAAGTAGCCACCTTTTGCTTTGATTACTGCTTTGCACACTCTTGGCATTCTCTTGATGAGTTTCAAGAGGTAGTCACCTGAAATGGTATTCCAACAGTCTTGACGGAGTTCCCAGAGATGCTTAGCACTCTGCGGTCCAGCTCACCCCAAAACATCTCGATTGGGTTCAGGTCTGGTGACTGTGGAGCCCAGGTCATCTGGCGTAGCACCCCATCACTCTCCTTCTTGGTCAAATAGCCCTTACACAGCCTGGAGGTGTGTTTGGGGTCATTGTCCTGTTGATAAATAAGATTTCCACTGGTCTAATGTCCATTCCTTGTGTTCTTTAGCCCAAACAAGTCTCTTCTGCTTGTTGCCTGTCCTTAGCAGTGGTTTCCTAGCAGCTATTTTACCATGAAGGCCTGCTGCACACAATCTCCTCTTAACAGTTGTTGTAGAGATGTGTCTGCTGCTAGAACTCTGTGTGGCATTGACCTGGTCTCTAATCTGAGCTGCTGTTAACCTGCGATTTCTGAGGCTGGTGACTCGGATGAACTTATTGTCACGAGTGGGCTTGCGCCTGGAATCAGACGCTCTGCGCGGCTTTCTAAGTGACATGTTTGACAGGCTTCCCTGTGGTTTGGGTGCTGTTCTCCACACCCCTTCCCCTCAGCTGTTGCCGCTTGGCAATTAGCTTTCTGCTATTTACCTCTTCCTCTCCCAGTATCCCTTGCGGGTTATATCTTCTACATCCCTGATTGAGAGTGGTGTGGATCTCGGCTGAGATCCAGTTGCTGAGTTCTACTTAAAGTTAAGTGTTTTCCCTTCCTTTGGTTATTCCCGTTTTGAGTCTCTTGTTCCTCCTTATGCTTGGAGGAACGGGTTACTCTCTTGTGTCACTAGACTGCAGGGTGATCTAGGGTATATTAAGATTAGGTTCCTGCGTATGGGCTTTCCTACCACCCGGGTTAGCTCATACTGGTAGCCAGCTAGGGCCTAGTCTTAGGGTCCCCTGCAGGAGGTGACCAGTTCCCTGGTTTTGTCTGTTCCCATCCTTCTTACGCTCGGTGTGGCCTTTCCCCCCACACCAGAGCGTGACATTATAACCCGCCAACAAACAAAAATTTATGTCATTTTTGTGCTGACATGGATGCTATTGCTGCACTGGCTGAACGGCTGCAGGGACTCTGCTTGGAGGTGGCTGACATCCGCAACCAGATTCAGAGACCACCGGCTGGTGGTTCTGGGGGTGCTGAGTGTCAGGCCTGTTTGGAGCCTAAGGTCCCCCTCCCGGATAGATTTTCTGGGGAATGTGATAATTTTGTTCTATTTAGGGAGGCGTGCAAATTGTATTTCAGACTGCGGCCACATTCTTCTGGTAATGAGGAACAGAAGGTTGGTGTGGTCATCTCGCTGCTTAAAGGGGATGCGCAGTCATGGGCCTTTTCTCTGCCGACCGGATCGCAGTCTCTCCGGTCAGTAGATGAATTTTTCAAGGCTTTAGGGATTATCTATGATGACCCGGATCGTATCTCCCTGGCTGAGACCCAGATACGTGACCTTTGTCAGGGTAAGCGGCCGGTTGAGACTTATTGCTCTGAGTTTCGGAGGTGGGCGACCAATACTGAATGGAACGATCCGGCTTTACGTAGCCAATTCTGTCAAGGTTTGTCTGAAAGGCTGAAGGACGCTTTGGCCTTTCAGGAAACTCCTGTGTCTTTGGAGGCCGCTATGTCTCTGGCTGTACGCATGGATAGGCGCCTGAGAGAGCGATCTAGGGGCCCCCGCTCTCAGGACATACTATCACATAGTGTACCGGCTTCTTATGACACTTTGGGTGAATATTCCCCTAGGTTGATGTCTGGGGATGAACCTATGCAATTAGGGGGAGCCACTCCTGTAGCCACCCGCAATCATCTTGGTAATAAAAAGGGTGTGTGTTTTTTCTGTGGTCAGAAAGGACACTTTATCAATGTATGTCCATGCTTTCTATCTCTAAAAGAGAGAAAAGAAAAGGGGGCGTTGAATTCTCATCTCACTCTTGGTGGAGTGGGTAGGGAGACTGAAAATGTGCAGTTGTCTTCATCCTGCAGTACCCGTTTTCTCCTGACTGCCGAGGTGGCGCTAGAGTCAAAGGTTGTGAAAATTGAGGTGTTTATTGACAGCGGGGCAGGGGTGAACTTGATTGATGCTCAGTTTGTCCGTATGCATGGATTGTCACCAAGTTCTTTGGATAAGAGGATTTCTGTGTTTGCCATTGATTCTGCACCTCTCTCTCAGAAGTGTTTGTCTCAGATGGTGCATGGTATCAAATTAAGAGTGGGTGAATTTCATCAGGAGCTTATTTCATGTTTTGTGTTGGAAGGTCTTCCTGCTCCTGTGGTTCTAGGTTTACCGTGGTTAAGCAAACATAATCCGTCCATTGACTGGCATACTAGACAAATTGTGGATTGGGGCGATTATTGTGTTGACAATTGCCTTAATACATCTTTTTCTGCTTTAACCACTAAGACTCTTCCTTCTTTTGTATCGGATTTCTCTGATGTATTTTCTGAAGGTGGATGTCAGGATTTACCCCCTCACCGGGAATACGATTGTCCTATCAATCTTATCCCTGGAACAAAATTGCCTAAATCTCGGCTGTATAACCTTTCTGGACCTGAGAGAACGGCCATGAAGGAATATATTGCTGAGAGTTTGGCCAAAGGACATATTAGGCCTTCCAAATCTCCTGTGGCAGCAGGGTTCTTTTTTGTTAAAAAAAAGGACGGATCCCTTAGGCCATGTCTGGATTTCCGTGAACTCAATAGGATTACTGTCCGTGATCCGTACCCCCTTCCTTTGATTCCTGACTTGTTTAACCAGATTGTGGATGCCAAGGTGTTCTCCAAGTTGGACTTAAGGGGGGCATATAATCTGGTCAGGATCAGGGAAGGGGATGAATGGAAGACGGCCTTTAACACTCCTGAGGGCCACTTTGAGAACCTGGTCATGCCTTTTGGGTTGACCAATGCTCCTGCTGTCTTCCAGCATTTTGTTAATGACATTTTTCATCATCTTGTGGGGAGGTTTGTAGTCGTGTATTTGGATGACATACTAATCTATTCTCCAGATATTGTGACACATCAGGATCACGTGAGGCAGGTGTTACAGATCTTAAGAGATAATAAGTTGTATGCAAAATTAGAGAAATGTGCTTTTGCGGTACATGAGGTGCAATTCTTAGGATACCTGCTTTCATCTTCAGGTTTTCGTATGGATCCAGAGAAAGTCGGTGCTGTTCTGAACTGGGACCGACCTGAAAATCTGAAGGCTCTTATGCGATTTTTGGGGTTCACCAACTATTACCGAAAATTTATTAAGAACTATTCGACTATAGTTAAACCCTTAACTGACATGACTAAGAAGGGGACGGATGTCTCAGTGTGGTCTGAGGCAGCATTGCAAGCCTTCTCTGCTGTAAAGGAGTGCTTTTCCTCTGCCCCTATATTGGTGCAGCCAGATGTGTCACAACCTTTCATTGTGGAGGTTGACGCATCCGATGTGGGGGTAGGAGCTGTGTTATCACAGGGCCCGTCACCTGGTAAATGGCGCCCATGTGCTTTTTTTTCGAAAAAACTCTCTGCGGCGGAGAGAAATTATGATGTGGGTAACAGAGAGTTACTGGCCATTAAGTTGGCTTTTGAGGAATGGCGTCATTGGTTGGAAGGGGCGAATCATCCAATCACGGTATTCACTGATCACAAAAATCTGGCTTACCTGGAGTCGGCTAGACGACTTAATCCGAGGCAGGCCAGATGGTCTTTGTTCTTCACCAGATTCAATTTCATTGTCACATACCGTCCTGGGGTTAAGAATGTGAAGGCGGATGCCTTGTCACGTAGTTTTCCCGGGGGTGGTGATTTTGAAGATCCTAGCCCTATACTGTCTGAAGGAGTGGTGATATCCGCTCTTTACCCTGATCTTGAGGCTAAAGTGTTTGAGGCCCAGGGAGATGCGCCGGAGTCTTGCCCTTCCGGGAAGTTGTTTGTTCCTTCTGATTTGCGTTATAAGGTGTTTGAGGAGCATCATTCTTCGGTGCTTGCGGGACACCCTGGGAGTAAATCCACTGTCGACCTCATCTCTCGTAGATTCTGGTGGCCAGGTCTGCGTAAGTGTGTTGAGGAATATGTGTCGGCCTGTAGTGTCTGCGCACGCTCTAAGGTGACACATACTCGTCCCTCTGGACCCCTACTTCCATTACCCATCCCGTCCAGACCATGGACTCACCTATCCATGGACTTCATCACTGATCTGCCTGAGTCGTCTGGTAAGACAGTTATTCTGGTGGTTGTAGATCGTTTTAGTAAAATGGCGCACTTTATTGCATTACCCGGACTCCCCAATGCTAAAACTCTTGCACAAGTGTTTGTTGACAACATTGTGAAACTTCATGGCATTCCCACTGACGTTGTCTCTGATCGTGGGACTCAGTTTGTGTCCAGATTCTGGAGGGCGTTCTGTAATCGGCTCGGGGTACAACTGTCTTTCTCCTCTGCCTTTCATCCCCAGACGAATGGACAGACTGAGCGTACCAATCAGAATCTGGAGACTTATTTGAGATGCTTTGTCTCTGAGAACCAGGAAGAGTGGTCCTCGTTTTTGTCTCTGGCTGAGTTTGCCATAAATAATCGCAGACAGGACTCCACTGGTAAGTCACCATTTTTTGGTGCATATGGCTTTCACCCGCAGTTTGGCACATTTTCTGGTTCTGATACTTCTGGTATTCCTGAGGAAGAACGTTTTTCGTCATCATTGTCTTCCATATGGCGAAAAATTCAAAATAACTTGATAAATATGGGTAACAAGTACAAACGTGTGGCTGACAGGAGACGCATGAATGGTCCGGACCTAAATGTGGGTGATTCTGTGTGGCTGTCTACTAGGAACATTAAGTTGAAAGTTCCTTCTTGGAAGCTGGGTCCAAGATTTATTGGCCCATATAAAATCACGGCCATTATTAATCCTGTAGCATTTCGTCTTGAACTTCCTCAGGCCCTGAAAATACATAATGTGTTTCACAGAGCTTTGTTGAAGAGGTATGTTGAACCTCTGGAGCCATCTCCCTTGCCACCCGTGCCTGTCTTGGTGGATGGTAATTTGGAATTTCAGATTGTCAAGATCATTGATTCTCGAGTTCTTCGTGGTACCCTTCAATATCTGGTTCATTGGAAGGGTTATGGTCCGGAGGAGAGGTCATGGGTACCGGCATCTGACGTGAATGCCGGTCGTTTGATAAAAGCCTTTCACAGGTGTCACCCTGATAAAGTTGGTCCTGGGTGCCCGGTGGTCACCCGTAAAAGGGGGGGTAATGTCACGAGTGGGCTTGCGCCTGGAATCAGACGCTCTGCGCGGCTTTCTAAGTGACATGTTTGACAGGCTTCCCTGTGGTTTGGGTGCTGTTCTCCACACCCCTTCCCCTCAGCTGTTGCCGCTTGGCAATTAGCTTTCTGCTATTTACCTCTTCCTCTCCCAGTATCCCTTGCGGGTTATATCTTCTACATCCCTGATTGAGAGTGGTGTGGATCTCGGCTGAGATCCAGTTGCTGAGTTCTACTTAAAGTTAAGTGTTTTCCCTTCCTTTGGTTATTCCCGTTTTGAGTCTCTTGTTCCTCCTTATGCTTGGAGGAACGGGTTACTCTCTTGTGTCACTAGACTGCAGGGTGATCTAGGGTATATTAAGATTAGGTTCCTGCGTATGGGCTTTCCTACCACCCGGGTTAGCTCATACTGGTAGCCAGCTAGGGCCTAGTCTTAGGGTCCCCTGCAGGAGGTGACCAGTTCCCTGGTTTTGTCTGTTCCCATCCTTCTTACGCTCGGTGTGGCCTTTCCCCCCACACCAGAGCGTGACACTTATCCTCCGCAGCAGAGGTGACTCTTGGTCTTCCTTTCCTGGGGCAGCCCTCATGTGAGCCAGTTTCTTTGTAGCGCTTGATGGTTTTTACGACTACACTTGGGGACACTTTCAAAGTTTTCCCAATTTTTCGGACTGACTGACCTTCATTTCTTAAAGTAATGATGGCCACTCGTTTTTCTTTACTTAGCTGCTTTTTTCTTGCCATAATACAAATTCTAACAGTCTATTCAGTAGGACTATCAGCTGTGTATCCACCTGATTAAACCTGACAGGGCACACCTGTGAAGTGAAAACCATTTCAGGTGACTACCTCTTGAGCCTCATCAAGAGAATGCCAAGAGTGTACAAAGCAGTAATCAAAGCAAAAGGTGGCTACTTTGAAGAACCTAGAATATAAGACATATTTTCAGTTGTTTCACACTTTTTTGTTAAGTATATAATTCCACATGTGTTAATTCATAGTTTTGATGCCTTCAGTGTGAATCTACAATTTTCATAGCCATGAAAATGAATGAGAAGGTGTGTCCAAACTTTTGGTCTGTACTGTATATTCATCATAATAAATGAATTAGGATCAGAGACTTAAAGAGGTTATCTGGGAATTAATATAGTAATAATAATATCTATCCTCAAAATAGGTCCAAAAAATTATTTCCCAGATAACCCCCTTAAAACCCCTATACAAAATCTGTAACAAGGTCCCCCACCTATCATGTGCCGTTTATAGTACTGTTATCTTAACTGAACCTCCTCAGTAACCAGGGCCTGATTGTGATTAGTACCTCTGCATCTCCTACTGACTTGATGATTTCGTATGTCTAGTGACCTTGTCATTCGATGTCCTCTGTATGACCTCTTGACTCCAAGCTTAACCGACAGCTATCAGCTGTGCTGATTTCATCAGGATTCCAATGCCAACATTAATCGTTGGGATTGAGTTTTGTAATTATGCCAGGATTAAGCAAAGTGGTTGTATTACCAGTGTTGGATTTTATCTTCATTCAGAGTAACACGACCATAAGAAGTCAGCTCGAGAAAGAGGCAGCTGCTCTAAGAGACATACAAAATGCCACCAGACAAGATCAAGAGGCCATCATGGTAGGTAACTGTAATAAAAAGCACAAAAGATCTGCAGCAATTTCTTTTTTTAAATGAAATGGAGTCCAAATTTGTTGCCCACAAAAGTGATGACAAAATTCTCTGCATTATCCTCACTTTTCCAACTATCTACATGTACTACGTCACATGTTTTACATAGGGTGGTTTCAGGGTCAACTATGGTATTCCTGGTTTTAATATCTTCAGTGGTCAGCAGAGGGGTAACAGTGATATTTGTAGTGCTGTATGGTAGTTATAGGCGAATCTAAAGGGGTTTTCCAGATTCAGAGCTGAAACCGGACATATCCCCATTTTCACCCCTCCGGCCCCTCTGCACTGCACCTTTCATGCCCTGCATGGTATCGCACAGGGCAAAGGCTATTTTGTTTATATTTTTACACTGCTAGGCGGAGGCTTCCGCCTAGCAGTGTTGCCAGTTATGTCACTAGCACTGATGGGGGGGTTTTAGTGCTGCCCTACCCATTTTACAGGCTAGGGCAGCGCTAAAGCCTGCCCATTAGTACCGGTGATATCACTGGGAACACTGCTAGGAGGAAGCCTCTGCCCAGCTTTCCCCATGGAGAGCCCGGTGTGTCAGGGGATATCCAAAAAAAGCCTTTGTCCTGTGTTATTCAGCGCAGGGCAAAGGAGAGCATCGGAGCATTAAATGTTCCGATGATCATGTCAGAGGGGCTGCCTGAGTGAACAGGGATATGTCCAGGTCCAGCTCTGAACCCGGACAACCCCTTTGAAATCCTTGGAGGTCTAGGTAGGTTGCCACCTAATATTCCTGGTGATTTAGGATGATGAAAGGGCTAATTGTATTACATGTTGTTGTCTATGGGTGTAAGGAGTTAACCATACCTATACTGTAATGATATTTAATTTAAATAGGTTCTACATTCTGTGCTTATTCATAGTAGAGTATACAGTATCTTTAGGCTGGGTTTCCACCTTCAGACTTTTTATGCAGTTTTTAAAGCCAAAGCCAAGAGTGGATTCAGAAAGAGGAGAAGACTCCTCCTTTATATGTGCCTTCTATGTATGATCCATTCCTGGCTTTGGCTTCAAAAACCACAAAAAAAATCAAACACAGTTTTCACGGTTAACCCACAAATTCATGAGGCCATTGGGTCAGCTGAGAGGGGAGGGGGGATGTGAGGAGTGGTAGGGGCTATGATAGGGGTAGTAGTACTCATAATTCACAGTGGAAGTCCTCACCCTGGCTTCTCAGGTCATGCAGTAACAGGAGGATGCACCATTTCTTCCCTTGGAGCACACCCTGGTATTGGGGCCCCAGATTAGTGAAAACAAAGAACAATGGAGGGCATTCATCAAAACTGGTGTAAAGGAAAACCTGCTTAGTTTCCCATAGCAACCAAACAGATTACATCTTTTATTTTTTTAGAGATCCTTTGGAAAATAAAAGGTGGAATCTGATTTCCTTGACACCAGTTTTGATAAATCTCCCCCAATACATAGGTATTTCACAACGTTTGCTTCTTCCAACAGCTGTGTATAGGCAGCAGCAATAATGGTAGTAGTAGTCCCCAAGTCTCACTCTAATAGACTTAGCAATCTTTCCAAATTGACCAAATGTGGTAGGCACCAGAGACTACAAACCATCCACATTCAGCAAAGTCCAAAGGTATTCATTGTACCAGCTCATGCACTGACCCGGTCCTAAACAGTCTGCAGATATCTTTTCCTGCTTTCTCTCAGGGTTAGTTTCCTAGCACAATTTCTGTTGCTCTGGTAGCTTCTCACTCCACAGGAATTATGTTTTTCCTGGAGAAAAATCCTCTTTTCTTCACATGAGCTTCAGCCAGAAACAAAGGCATCTGCCATTAACAACAGGCAGAGCCAGACTCCCTGGATGATGCATTCCAACTAATACAGCTCCTCCCTTAATGGGGGTGGACAAGCCTTCCTTCTTCTCAGTAGGACACAATAACTAAGCTACACCACCAGCGGACAGCTTTAGGGATGGCATACAAAGCACAGCACAAGGCATTCATTCTAGCACCAAATTAGGTTTTAGCAGTGATCTATTGGACATATCACGGCAGCCGTATAACAGCCGCTGCCTAAAAACTGTAATAAAGATTGAAATCTGTTTCACCTGTTTCACTCTTCTTTAGAGTTGCAAAGATAACAAAATACTTTTCAACACTAGGGGGAGAACACTGCATTTGGATTCATACAGATCTCATTGAATTCACTGCTAGCTATATAAATCTGTATGTAAGGAGCTCCCCCTGGTGGTGGCTATAGGCAGTAAGAATTTTATCATCAATGTCAAATAATATCCGCTTAAATGTATCCTCATGCCGTAACAGGACGTTTCTATTTTGACTATAGAAAAAAAAGAAAAATTGAGTCTGCAAGGTTCCTCTTAAAATCTTTATACTTTATTATTGTTACATAATAAAGCATATTTATAATAGTAGAGGACACAGCCCCATTGCATCAGTTACTTACTAACCCAATGCTATAAACATACTGCGCTGTGCTCTGTTCCTGCCCTACAGGTTTTTCATGAAGTGCATGTAACAACCTACATAAAATCTATACAAGAACATATTTCAATTAAAAACATTATTTTCTGAGCCCTCAACTAAATTCTAAATTAAAAAGATACCACTTTTATAAAAAAAAGAAAAAGCACTGAACCCAATATTTTCATTTAAACCCTTAGGTGCAAGGATCCCTAGAGTAGAAATCCAAGTACTTTCCAACTGCGCTAATTTTCTACTTCCTCTTATTCCCATATTAACCATATTGATGCCTCTAAATCTCTTTGGCATTGTTTTTATGGCATAATTTGAAATGTTTAGTTATTTTGGTATTTTATTTTAAGTTATTTGCTTTTTCTAGATCTCTCACATGTTCCCTCCCTCCCAAGAATTTTATCATGTAAGAGATACACAGGGGCATAACTACCATAGCGGCAGACCATGCGACTGCTTGGAGCCCAGGACAAGAGGAGGCCCAGTCTTAGTTGGGATTATCTCCTCTTCTACTGGAGATGAAAACTTGGTCAGGACTCTACCCTCTAAAGGAACAACTTTTATAAAATGAGGCAGTGGAAAAAGGCCCAAGGGTCATTGAAAAGGGTTTAGGCGGAAACCCTTCTGTCCTGTGTGGGGGCCTGGTTTGATCCTTGCTAAGGGACCCTTACTTCTCTATGTACGCCACTGGAGATACAATATGTTGTTGCTTATCCTATGGCGGGGAGGCTTTAGATTACTAGAACCCTTCTCCAACTGTTTCCCTTAGGTCAGTCATCTGAATACCATATAGTCTAACATTATAGTCTAAAACTAGAGACATATCATTATTGCTTATTCACTCAGCATCTGTAATTAATTCTTTGTAATGATTATAATACATAGGAGTCGGTTAATGATCTCATGGTCGCATATTACTTGCTTATATTGTTTGTAGGTGAAGAGTATATTACTGACAGAGTAGAATGCACTGATAACTCGATGAAGTGTTATACCCATGATAAGTTTATTTGCTATGCCTGCCTGAGTCAAGAATTCACATTATTAATGTCTAGTGTGGCAATCCTGGCATAATGCCTGAAGCTCATATATTAGTCTTACTAGGCATCTACAGTGGAGTCTACATTGACTACACTGGAGCTGACCAGCTTTTGGACTGTTTTAATTTTCACTAGCAGCTGTTCCTGTACCTGTTGAAAGAGAAAATCATACTCTCTTGCTCCCGGCTTCTCCGTTCCAGCTCTTTGGATCCATTCAGTGGTCTTCTAGTAGATGGGTTGCAAACTGGACGGTTAGGGTCACTGCAGCCAATGACTGGCCTCAGCACTGACCTGTACTTAAGTGGCACATCACTGCTCGGTCATGTGCCTCTTATGAACATGTTACCATTGAGGCTAGTCATTGGCTGGAGCAACACACGTGACTCTATCCATCGAGTTTACCAGAGAACCGCTGAACAGAGCCAGAATGGAGAGGCAGGGAACAGATTTTTTTCAACTGCTACTGAAATTTAAAAAAGGGGTTATCTAAAAAATGAAAAAAAAAACTAATATCTGGAATAATGCATACTATTATTTTAATTATATCAATGCGAAACCACTGCTCTCCAGTGTAATTTTCACCTTTTTTAGCTTTTTACTCACCTCTCTGCAGCTTTGGTCTCTTTTTCTTCTGTGGGTGGCCAACAGTTTGTCCCAGTCAAGCACCTGCATCTCCCAGGGGTGCACTGCAGTCTGCTCTTGTTTTCCTATTTCTCCCCTAAGTAGAAAATAGTCCCTCACACATAGCTCCAGCAATTCCACTAATAAATAGCACTTACTGTGGGATGCCCTTCCCCCTCCAATTTTCTTTTCCACTGTATAGCGAGAGATATAAATATATATTTCTATTAATTTAGAAGTAGGGACATATGACATATGAAGGAGCAGGGAAGCTACTGAGCAGGTTAGTGCAGCACTGAATGCAGGAGAAAGTGGACCAGAAGAATGAGAAGCTACCAGAGAGGAAATATATCTACATAACCTAGCAATATTTTATTGCATGTATGTTGCAATAATACTTAAAGGGGCTATCCTGTGGATAGGTCATCAATATCAAATCGACAGGGGTCTGACACAATGGAGCTGAGCTGCAATACCAATCACAGTCACCATACAATGTACAAGAAACTACCTGAAACAGCTGATTGGGGGGAAGGACAAAACTCGGACCCCTGACAATATGATAATGATGGCCTATCCTGAGGATAGGTCCTCATTATGAATTTCTTGGTAACCCCTTTAATTTAAAATGCCCTATTCATTGCACAGTAACATTCTTCGTGGGATGGTAGCCACGTTTTGAATGTATATTGCAAAAACACTCTCTGATTATTTTTTGCAGGGGAAGTTGAACAGCAGTGTCCAAACTTTGGCTGTGTTGGCTCCTAAACTTCAAGTGAGTATAGACTACAAATCATTGACTATATGGACTGTCCACATGTGGAGTAGGGCTTCCCCAATAACAGAGGGCCACAGTGCAAGAACAGTTTATAGGCCCCTTGCTTTCCACCTGCTAGAATTTTCCCTTGCTAGTAGAAAGCATTATTATGTTTAGGTAAAAGTCAGCCCCTTACCTGCACAGACCATGTTCAACTGCAAAGTTTGCAGAGTATGTCCACCCTGGGCCCTGCTAAAGACACCACAGGTAATGACACCCAGAACGCTTATAATAAATATACTGTATTTGTAACCTAATACAAAACACGTTTTTGTTCTTTAAGGTTGGGATACAACGTACAGTGCAAAATATCAACACCCTGAAAGGACCGTTGATTCAGGGAACAATTGGCCAGCTGAAGAATGTAAGCCTGTTATGATGTGACCTTTGCCTGATGCCTCTCCGCTATCCAGCCTGATTGTTGCTCTTCTCCCCCCTTCTTATTGGGCTTGGCCTTCTGGATGCTCATTCTTGTAGGCCTGTTTTTTGCTGGCAGTGTCTCTCACTGTCTGTAGGGCGCACACTCCATCTGGCTTTTAAAAGACCATCACATGCACAGTCAAATGTTCCCCAGCCTGTGGCCAGCCAGTTAACTTAAGGCACCTTCCCCTGTGGGAGGGTGCCTGAGCAATAGGTTCCAGATTGCTAGTTCCTGCAAAGGTCTGCTGTTTGCATTAATTTGTCCATGTTTCCTGGATTTTGACCCTTTGCTGATTGTCCTGACTTTGGCCTCATCTCCAAACTGACCTTGATCTGACTTCAGACTGTTTATCGGATTGCTTGTACTCTGCCTGCCCTGACCTTGACCTTCCTCCAACTACAGTTTTGCCTGATCCCTCAGTGTTCCGCACCAACGTCTCTTGACCCTTTTCGGTCAGCTGTCACTTGAACAGAGATTACTTGAACTGAGTGGTAGTAGCTAAGTGGATGCCCTGCCGTTTAACAAGTTGGTATCAAGTTACACTGTCGGGATAATACATTAACCCACTAATGTTGTAGTGGCTAATGTTGTAGATTTTGTAATGATGAATAATATATACCCAGGTCATCCGCCTACTTATGTACTACTTATACTGGTTTGTGCCTTCATAGCAGAAGAGACAATGCAGCACCTCATTACTAATCCTAAAGGGAACTTTCTTCCATATAAAACCGCCCTCTCTATGGCGTCTTTCATTATTTATGGCCTGAACTGAGACTTATTATTTCCATACTCACCAACATGTAAAATGTAAAAACTGGGGCATTTATGCCACACCTTTTCTTCCATCCCCAAAAAAGCCCCATAATGCCCACAAAACACACTCTTTGGGGTACAGTTTGAACACAGAATTCTCCCAACAAAATTAGGACCATTAAAAAGTATGTATCGTATTTTTCGCCCTATAAGACGCACCGGCCCATAAGACGCACCTAGGTTTTAGAGGAGGACAATAAGAAAAAAAATATTTTTCAATAGACCTCTGGTCAGACCACCAATCAGATGCCCAATGTTAATCCGTCCTCAGCTGACAGCCCCAATAAGACCCCAATAAGACCTGAGATCAGACCTCCAATTGGACCTCCGATCAGACCTCAATGTGAAAGACCCCCAATCAGACCTCAGATAAGAGCCAAATGCCTTTTATCAGACCCCCTATATGCCTCTTATCAGCCCCAGCAGTCTTATATAAGCCCCCCAGTGCCTCTTAGCAGCCCCCAGTGCCTCTTACCAGCTCCCAGTGCCTCTTAGCAGCCCCCAGTGCCTCTAAGCAGCCCCTCAGTGCCTCTTACCAGTTCCCAGTGCCTCTTAGCAGCCCCCAGTGCCTCTAAGCAGCCCCTCAGTGCCTCTTAGCAGCCCCCCAGTGCCTCTTAGCAGCCCCCCCAGTCTTCACCACTTCCTTGTCCTCCGGTGCTAATGAGCGCTTCTATAATGGAAGCGCACATTAGCATTCGCCCAATAAGACGCAGGGGCATTTCCTCCCACTTTTGGGGGGGAAAAAGTGCGTCTTATGGGGCTAAAAATATGCTATTTCATGGGGAATATAAGTACTGACTAGAATAGACAACTCAGGAGTGGTAATATCCTCTTATTACGTGCCTGTATTTAAATCATCCATTGCTATCAAACTGTTTGACTATAAAGTAAATAACTCATTTTTATTTCTGGTTATTTCTATAGGAGAGCAAGTGTCTGCTCCATCAAGCTATAGGATACTTTTCCCAATACATTGACTGGGTGAAGCATACCGTAAGTTCATTAAATTCTGACAAAGAAGCGTTAAAAGGGTTGTATGAAATTTTACAAAATGGTTGTCTCTTTAACAAACAGCACCACCTTTGTCCAAAGCCCCTTTCACCTGAACAAGCAGAATCTTTTAAAGAGACAAACCTGTCTTTTTTAATCTCATACAACCCTTCCAGTTATATCTAAGAGGCAGGGGTGCACCACCAATGAGGCCAGGTGAGGCGATCGCCTCAGGCAGCTGCAGGTAGTGGCAAGACAGGGGCAGCGAAAGGGCCATGGGCAATGAGCGCTTTCATTGTGGCAAAGGAGTTAGGTTAAGAAATTGGCATGGAGGGGGCGCTGTTTCAGTTTTCGCCTCTGGCAGCTCGGTGCACCCCTGCTAAGAGGTCTGTATTTGCAACAGATTATACAGATTATGTGTAGATTACAAGAAGTGTTTTCTAATGATATGACATATAATCATACTCATCTTAGTTAATCATTAATTGTCTGGGTTTATTGCAAAATGTCATGGGTAGCACCACTTGTTAATATGTGTTTCAAGCTTCTTGGGTGTGTGCGGCATTCACTTTATTACTCACAGTATATATAACCGCTAGAACCTGTTTCTGCATATAATAGACCGGTTTTATAAGAGCATTTCCATTTACTGATACTACTGATAAACTCTTTACTTTATACCAGCATCAGAATGGGGGTATCTACGGTTTACTAGAAGAAATGATCCTGGGGGCCACCATCAACCTTTACACTTTACACCAGCATCAGACTTCGGTTCTTAGGGTTTAACAAAGGAAGTGATCCGGCTGTCCACCATCAACCTATACAGTACTGTCTAGGTTGTACCAGAGGAAATGATCTTGGTGGTCCATCATCAACCTTTACACTTTACTTCACCATCAGACTGGGGTTTCTAGGGTTTACTAGAAGAAATGATCCTGGGGGCCACCATCACCCTTTGCACTTTTAAACCAGCATCAGACTGGGGTTCCTAGGGTTTACCAAAGGAAGTTATCCTGCTGTCCACCATCAAACGATATAGTAGTGTCAGACTAGGGTATCTAGGGTGTACCAGAGGAAATGATCTTGGTGGTCCATCATCAACCTATACACTTTACACCAGCATCAGACTGGGGTTCCTAGGGTCTACCTGAGGAAATTATCCTGGGGGATCACCATCAACCTTTACACTTTACATCACCATTAGACTGGGGTTTCTAAGGTTTACTAGAAGAAATGATCCTGGGGGCCACCATCACCCTTTGCACTTTAAACCAGCATCCGACTGGGGTTCCTAGGGTTTACCAAAGGAAGTTATCCTGCTGTCCACCATCAAACGATATAGTAGTGTCAGACTAAGGTATCTAGGGTGTACCAGAGGAAATGATCTTGGTCGTCCATCATCAACCTATACACTTTTCACCAGCATCAGACTGGGGTTCCTAGGGCTTACCTGAAGAAATGATCCCGGGGTCCATGATTAACCTATACACTAATGTCAGACTGGGGCATCTGGGGTTTACCAGAGGAAATTATTCTGAAAAACCACCTTCAAACTGTACAGAACCTGTGCATGTCCATGAAAGATATGCCATCAATAAGGTCTACTTGGTTATTTTGGCATCAACTCAAAAGAAATAAACCCTAGTGGCAATGGACTGGCTCTAAATAGGGTTGCCGTGTGCTGGACCTTTGGTGCCCATTATTGTGTCATAGCCAACAGAGAATCCTGATAGACCAGTCTAACCATGCTTTATACGGTATTAAATGAACCATACACTACAGATTTACTGTAGTCACAGTCCTATTAGCAGATTACAATGGGACTGTACAAGGGTCCCTAAAAAAGAAGGTGCTGTAGGATTGTCCTATTTATTGCCTGCAAAAAAACTGTTCAATTCTCCTAAAGTGCTACCACAGAAGAAATAAAGAATTACATGGTTCCCATTGAAATATATGTGTATTGTCTTGATGTGTCAGGTTCTCCAGAGCAAGGACTCTTTATAGCTGCTCTCCACTTGCTACTTAATCTATAGGAGTCTTCTTTTCTGCTTTTATCACTGCAGTGATCATTCCATCAATAAGAACACATAGATGACCAGATAGGATTGTCCTCTACTGGTCCTAATGAGAGGTATAGATTGGGATGAAAATTGTGACCAGAGAAAGTGGTGGATCTACTGAGAATAATCTAGAACAGCTTTACTAATGTCCTTACTAGTCAGGATGTGGAATACAAATATAGACAACTGCTAACATGTTACAATTGACATATGACTTTTAGGAAGCTTGCTAACAATGGTAAGAACAGGAGTATGAGGGTGGTTTGAGTGCAATTAGATACAATGACGAGGCCAATCCTTACTTCATGTTGTAGCTATTGTTTATTGTGGATTACTGAGGTGCACAGATTATAGCTTCACTTAAAGGGAGTTTGTCACCTACTTTACACGTATTGAACTCTCATCATCGCCCTGAAGGTGATATAAATGGTTAACAGATTGTACCTTTCTTTCTGTTTTCTGTGTATCTGATGTTGAAAAAAACTTAGTGTGATGATATACTGTGATGACTTGAAGGTGTTCAGGGGCGTTTCCCACTGATGCAAGTGCCCATGAGATGTCTATGCTGTAGGTATCTATCTGTGGTCACCCAGTGGTTGTGATGTCAATTACATAATGTCAAGGGTTTTGCTAGCATATAGCTATATTACATTCAGTTGCTTAAAGAGTTATTGGAGCTTTTACTAAATTCCAGCTAAAATAATGGTGAACACATCTGTATATGTAATATATAAATTGCATGGCACAATCTGGAGATATGAATGCATCCTGTCCATCCAAGATGGACATTAGAATTGGGTGGGGACCATTGGAGGACAATCCCATCTGATAATCTATATGCCCTTATTGATGGAATAATCACTGCAATGATAAAAATATAAGAGATTGCCAATACTTCTCCTAGCGAATGAAGCTCTGGAAGACCCAACACATCCACACAATACACATATGTTTCAATGGGAACCATGTAATTCTTTATTTCTTCTGTGGTGGCACTGTAGGAGAATTGAACACTTTTCACAGCCAATAAATGGAGGTCTCAGCAGCAGAACAACCCTGCAGCAGATTCTTTTTAGGGATCCTTGTAACAAAAAGAGATTGTCAAAAGCAGACAACAAATGTAATGCTGATGTCGTCAGTGTAGGTCCACTGTTATCAACCAAGGATCACCAGTGATTGTTGACTTATTTGGGGTAGAGACAATGATCATTGTGTCAAAATTGTCTTTGGTGGGCCTTTGGTGACGAAAGCAACAAATCAGAGCTCATATTTTGTAACCTAAACTATCAATAATGATTTTCCCCAGACACTTTTAGACTGGGGAACTACTGTATATGTCTTAGGGTAACCGTATGAATGACATTTAGCTTATAGAAGTGATTTGAGTGAAGTTCAGTCCATTGTGTATCTGCTAAACTGACCGTGTGCATTGTTATTCCAGATCACAAATAATATCGCCTCCTGCCGTGCTGTGTCCACAACACTTGACAATTCTCGCACTGTGCTCTGCAATCATGTGACGGACCCCTGGGTGAGTGGATTAGCAAGAAACCGCTCAAGATGCTTCCAGCGCAGACATCATAGAGATATAAGAGGGAAATAATGGCAATTAGTAGTACTGCCATTAGCACTGCAGAGCAGGTTAGGCTAGACTGATCAATAGTGCTGCTCATACCGGCCACACATATACATGCTACTGAAGGAAACGAAGATATGGGAGATAAAGTAATGAATGAGAGAACCGAGGGCATAGGAAATAGGTGAGGGAAAAAAGCATAAGGAATGCACAAGGGCCCATAAAACAAGGACCTAGTGCACGGTGAGCCATACATGGTCCTAATAATTCTTTAGAAGGAGACATTTTCTGGACTTGATGCCAGTAACCTCATTGAGGACTACAGTCATTCTCTCCTCAGCCTGGGATGACAGGGAGCAATAGCTGGATTTAGGGTTCACCGATGGCAAATTTGTTGCAAACATTTCTGCAAGTGAATATCTGTCCCATGCACCTGCAGCATGTACATGTATTTCTGAAACACATCTACTGTAAAATTAGATGAATGAGGCTGAACCCACCAATTTCAGCTAGTAAGATCACATTTAAAGGGGTTGTCCACTTTTTTTATATTGATGACCCATCCTATGTCATCAATCTCCTCAGAGCGCTGCTTTCTCTTCAAACAGCTAATCATTGGCTGGTGCCGGGAGTCAGACCCTAATGGGGGGTACCGGGAGTCAGAGCCTCTCCTGTCTGATATTGATGACGTATCCTCTCCATATGGAGACCACATGCATGCTCAGCTGAGCTAAGTGTGCATGAGTGGGTGGGGGTAGACAGGAATAGCTGTCACCACAATGAGCAATCAGCTGACAGCTATAGAAGGTATATGACCACCTTTAAAGTAAAGGATTTTTACATGGAAGAAGATTAGAAATGGTAAATTATTTATGTCCAAATAGTAATGATAACTGATGTGTTTTAACGTTGTAGAATGGCTTTTGGTTTTGTCTTGGTTGGAGCACCATTCTCCTGATTCCGAATATATTATTCAGTATTAAAGCTGCACAGTGTTTTGCACCCAAGTCTCGGTGAGTATACCCCTTGCTCGATACATCAATTTACTACAATAAAACTGACCAACAATCAAACATGTACAGGGTGAATAGTGCACATGTACCACTGTCTTTGAACCATGTTCTGGCTTCTCCTTTAAAAAGGTTGTCCCAATGATACAACTTATCCCCAATTCACAAGTCAGGGAACAAGGATCTGAATGGCTGGGATCACCATTGATCACTAGAACGGTTGCTTCCCACGTTTGAATGGAACAGTACACATGTATGTGCGCTGCCATTCCATTTAGCTCTATGGCAGGGATGGCCAACCTGCGAATCTCCAGCTGTTGTAAAACTACAACTCTCTCCATGCCCTGCTGTAGGCTGATAGCTGTAGGCAGCCTGGGCATGCTGGGAGTTGTAGTTTTGCAACAGCTGGAGAGCCGCAGGTTGGCCATCCCTGTTCTATGAGGTTGCTGTAGATACTATAGCCAAGCGCTTGTACTTGGCTATCTAGAGCAGTCCCAAAGAGCTGAATGCAACAGCAGTGCTCATTCATGTCTGCCACCCTATTCCGACGAGGGAGCACAGGTCCCCATTCTAGTCAATCCCTCACAGATCAGACACTTATCCCCTATCCTGGGGATAGGGTATAAGTGTCCACAATGGGATGGACAACCCCTTTAAGAGTAGTGCATGAGCAGAGAAGTATATAGTTTCCTTTTTCAAAAAATAAATTGAATAGGTTCAGCTTAATAAGCAAAAGGTGAAATCCGTAATGGGTATCCACAGCATAGTTTGACATAAATGCTGTGGATTTAAAATATGCGGTGTAGGTCAATGTATGGTGGGTTTTTTTAGCAGCATGTAGATAACATTTCTTAAAGCATACCTCAAAAAAATTCTATAATGGTTGTGCTTCATTATAGAATCATAACTATGAAGGAGCAGGTCTTTTTTGGGCTGCTCTGTTTTTCTCAGCCATATTACTCCCTGTTTCAGCTGCACAGCTAGATGCATTTCTCTCATAAGCAGGGGCATCTCCCTTCTGTGGAATCTGCCAGTACAGTATGCAATTACCTCACTTCCTACTATGTTTTTTTTTCCTATAGGGAGCTCAGAAAGCTGATAAGGGGTGAGTGTGGGGCAGATCAGACTTTCAGACACACAGGAGTTTCTTTGCTCTTCGGAAGCAGTGTAGAAGCAGTTCTTCTTTCAGGCTCAGGAGCTCAGCTAGCTCTGATGCCCCCACTTACTGTGAAGGGTGTTCTACTTCTCTGTTACTAGAAATGGATTTAGCCTAACAACAGACAGTGCACTGAAAGTTAGGTACAAGTGAAAACCCTAGTGCCCATGACTTTTTTTCAGGTGGATGCAGGCAGATTTTTTAAATTAAGTCATTTAGAAATTTGCTAATTACACCATTCTCTATTAAATTAAATTTATTTTTGTGAAAGTACAGTGACTCTTTAAAATCTCAGCCATTTTGACAGTACTGTAAACCACTGCAAATCCACAGTAGCAAATCTACAATATCCATCCCCTGTGGACACACCCTTAAAGGATTTCGTACTATAAAAGAAAGGAGGAGATGATTATATATTGGGCTGGTACCACACACATAACAAGCATGTTGTCTTCTTCCTTTTGGGTGATACTTTTCAAATTTCTTTGGTTTTGGCTGTAAATGTTTTTTTTGACTTGATTCGAGGAACCTATAATCACAACATATAGCATCTCTATTACTATCTGGTTATCTAATCTCCTAAGAATAAATCTGTTTTCTGTATGGTCTTTAAAGGAGTTGTTCGGCTTAGGAGCGGAAAAACCCTATGGTGCTAACATGTGGCCCATAAACAAAAAAAACACATGCACTTACCTGCCTAGGCCGGACAACCCACTTAAACTTTTGTATTACTTCTGCTCATATATTCCCAATGTCCCATACTAACCGTGTCCTCATCTGTTTTCTGTTTCTTTGGGTTTGTTATTCAGAATATCTATGACCTAGACCATCATCTTTGCCTCTTAATTTCTCTGCTCTACCTGCAGAGGTTTAACCCCTGAAGAGGAGAACCTATTCCCACTGACTCCTCTCGCAGAGCTTGCTGATTCTGACCCCCGGAGGGATAGTTCTTAAATGGGTCTGGAAGCTAAAGGCTCCATGGTAATCCTGTGGTGGGGTCCAGGTCACCGAAGTTGGATCATAGAACTAAGAAATTTGTTTACAAGAGATAAACTGTGCAATAAAGGGACAGTATTGAGAAGAAATGTATGAAGTGGCACGATATCAGGTACAAATGCCCTTCAAGTGTGATTGACTATTCACCGTTCATTGCAAGTGAAATTTGTCTTCAGTGGTGCAAAACAGAATATATGCCAGTATGAATGGCTTAGAAACAGCAGAACTGAATTCTCAAAAATTCCATGGATACGTGACAAATCGCATACAGACATCAAAAGTTATGTGGACCAGAATTAATAGTGTTGTCTACTTTGGACTATTCATTATACGGGTCCTACAAGAAGAAGCGTGTAACAGTTCTACGGCTTAGACTCCTAACATTCAGTTGTAACATCTGGGAGAATCCAGTAGCAAGTGCTTAACTCCCCTGCAGCGCCCCCGCAGGATGAATGAATTATTCCACGTGTTATTTAGGTAATGCACAGACATGTTGGGTCCTCCAGAAGGAGCGTTTTTCCTATGTACCCTTATAAATGAGGGTCGTGAACAGGAGATACTAAGAATATTAAAAAATGTTTGAACTAGCCAACCTGGAATTAATATAGGTTGACACTGTTGACAAAAATGGACAATGGTAATCAAATAAGTCATCATTGTTTTACAAGTAAGCACTACAAAGACCAAACCAGTCCATGACTTCATGTTACAAGATAAGCATTACCATTTGGGATGAAGGTGAAATGGTGCCTAGAATGGTGTAACTGGATTTACTTAGTTCCTGTTTTGATGCCAAAGAACATGCCTAAATGTAAAATCTATATTACAAGATGAACGTTGTGTTTTATGAAATGTACTAAAATCCCTAATCATTATCCTATGGCACCCTCAAAGCAAGTATAAGGGAAAGTGAATAGGGACTTCTTGTTTCTACACCAAACACCAAATTGACCACAGAATTAATGTGCCAATAGGTTGTATAATATATAAGCTTATATTATATATAAATGCTAAAAATAATGAGAAAACAATTTGAAAAGGAATTAGACCTCATGCACAAAGCCATAATACGGATATGTGCTATATATATTCATAATATTCATACGATGAGGCCTTACGAAAAACAGAAGCCCAGAGACAGCTTCTTGTGATAGGTTATAAGACTAGGGTCTGCCGTCGTGGTGTGTCAGAGGAGGTGCAACACGCCAGTCCAAGGAGGAAATAATGGTGGTCGTAATCCTAAAGGTGGCTAATCCCTGCTCCAGCGCTCCCCCAGGCCGCATGTGCAGTGATAAGAGGGGCGCAATCCTTCTTCCCCTCTTTGCACAACCTAAAACATGGGGTCTCCTGCCTTGTGGTGGTTGGGGTGCCCTTGATGTTAGGTGAGCAGCGGTGTTCAAGGCAGGGGAACAGGAGATAGGGATGGTGGTAGCGATTGGGAATGGAGGCCAATGACTAGGTTAGCAATTGCATTTTACTCATTTTGAGCTACAAATCATTTTTTAATTGGGCCTTATTCAAAAAAGTCAACTGTTTTTGTTATACAGGGTTAATTTTCTGCCTATCTGCAGAGTATCTTGCTTTGAGTTTCACACTGATTGCTACAGGTTACTACTGAGATGATAGGCTTGAGTCTGTTGGAATATGAACTGATCGGATCTCTGTTCTGACCAGGTTCCCGAATAGGGGATCCCATACTTACCAACATTTGTAAAACAGAAAATCAGGATGTTTAAGCCTTTCCTCTTGGACCATCCAGAAATGTCCACAGAATGTCCACTTCAGAGATGAACTTGCATAAGCTCTTCCCCTTTCACAGACAGTTTGCAGGTTTGTCCAGGCAAAATTGGGACTGTTGGCAAGCATGGAGACCCCCTTCTATAGGGCGTATGACCAAGGTTTGTTTTTGTGAGACAATCCCTTTAAAACATAGGAATGAGCAAGCAAATGTGGGCAATCCATGATTTCCTGTTCATCAGTTGTACCATCAACCATTAGTGACCCTTCATGTCAACAGAAGTATATTTTTAGCTTTGGTTTCTGATCGGATAATTAGGTTACAGAGAATGTCATGTTACTATTTATTTCAGAATTAGGACAATTAGCGGATTATAACTCATAAACACATGGATTTTTCTTTATGCTAGTGAGAACAACATGGACTAATTAACGCCTGAATACAAGCAAACCCTATTGACTTTCTACAAAAATAATCTCCTGTTGTACTGTATCTAAAAATGGCGTGTCAATCACTTGCAACACAATGGATGTTCAAAATAAGCACACACTGTATACAGCCTATAAAAAGATAAAAAAACAACCAGTTACTAGTGTAGAGCAGCAGTACTTGTCAGAGGATGTAGTCTATTTCTGCACCATCATAATCTACTGAGCTAGGGTTCATGCATATCAAACGGGAGGCATTTTGTACATCGGTCTTAGTAATCAGGTTTCCTTGTTTGAGATGCGCCAAATTTATTAAGAGGCTACATCTGTGGAGTTCACTCATCTTATGTATTGAGAATGCTGCTGAACATTCTTTGACCCGTTTGACAGGTCAGTACCTTATAGCGTATTATGACCTAATGAAATATTACGGTGTCATCGTAGCAATGGAGCCTTTAGCCCTAGTAATAGAGAATACCGCTACTGCAAGAGGCAATTAACACTGCGCCAATATATTGATGTCTTCATTTCATGCTCCAGTGCAGCCAGCAAAAAATATAAGCGCCACATACAATGCAGTCAGAAAGTCTTCAGGTTAGGTTGCAGGCTTGTGTTAAATTTTTTTTTAAAATTCAAGTTTTTTCCCCATCATTCTGTACTCAATACCCCATAATGAGAAAGTAAAAAGGGAATGTTTGAAATCTTTTCTATTTTATTAAAAATGAAAATCTAAAATCTTGCATTGACCTAAGTATTCCGACCCTTTAATCAGGACTTAGTTGAAGCATCTTTGGCAGTGATTACAGCCTCCAGTCTTCTTGGCAATGAGGGTGGTTGTAGTCCTGCCAATGGCTAATTCCTGTCCCCAGCGCTCCCTAGGCCTCCGCACATGTAGTGACTGATAAACGCATCTATTCTTCAATCAAGCCACATCCTGGAATTTTGGGGGCTCCTGCCTGATATTAGGTAGGGTGCCCTTGATGTCAGGTAGACGGATGCAAGGCAGGAGGGCAGGATGATAGGGACCAGCAGAAGGATGGTAGGGTCAATCACCAGGTCCATTTAGTAAAAATAAATACAGTCTCTCTTTACTGAATAGATGATGGGAGTTGAAGTACATATAGCAGCAATACTTACAATATATTACAGGGTAAGCTTTTCCAAACAGCTGTGTATAGGCATCAACAATGATGGTAGTAACCCTCCTTGAGTCTCTCAGATCTTCTCAGATTGGACAGCCAATTTCAGGTCTCTCCGGATATGTCTGAGTGGGTTCAAATCAGGGCTCTGGCTGGTCCACTCAAGGACATTCACAGAGTTGTCCCTAAGCCACTCCTGTGTTGTCTTGGCTGTGTGCTTAGGGTCATTGTCTTGTTGGAAGTTGAACATTCAGCCCAGTCTGAAATCTAGTGCACTCTGGATCAGGTTTTCTTTAAGAATATCTCTGTACTTTGCTTAATTCAGCTTTCCCTCAACCCTAAACAGTCTCCCTGTCCCAGTTCCTGAAAAACACCGCCATAGCATGATGCTGCCACCAACATGCTTCACTGTAGGGATGGTATTGGGCAGGTGAAGAGCAGTGTCTGGTTTCCTCCAGACAGGACGCTTAGAACTGCAGCCAAAAAGTTAAGTCTTGGTTTCAACAGACCAGAGAATCTTGTTTTTCATAGTCTAGGAGTCATTTAGGTGTTTTTTTTTTCAAACTTGCATGTGTCTTTTACTGAGTAGAGGCTTCTTTCTGGCCATAAAGCCCAGAGTGATGGAGTGCTGCAGTGATGGTTGACCTAATGGAGGTTTCTCTTATATACACACAGCGTATTTGGAATGCAACCATTGGGTTCTTGGTCACCTCTCTTACCAAGGCCCTTATCCCCCAAATACTTAGTTTAGTGGGGTGGCCATCTCTAGGAAAAGTCCTGGTTGGAAATTATTAATACAGCAGAATTTTATTTTATACTCCAAACAATCCTGTCTGTGAACTCTACAGATAGTTCTTTCCTACACATGACTTGGTTTTTGCTCTGATATACATTGTCAGCTGTAAGACTTATATAGAGAGAGTGGTGTGTCTTTCATGTCCAATCAACTGAGTTTACCAGAGGTGGGCACCATTCAAGATGTAGAAAACTTTCAATGATGATCAAGAGAAATCGGAGGCCCTTACTTCAAGTGTCATAGCAAAGAGTCTGAATACTTATATCCGGATGAAATTTTAGTTTTTTCTTTTTAATAAATTGCCAACATTTCTAAACTTGTGTTTTCACTTTCTCATTATGTGGTATTGAGTGCAGATTGATGGGTGGGGGGAGACGGGACGGGACTTGAGTTGTTTTTATTATTTTAGCCCAAGGCTGTAACATAAAAAAATGTGAAAAAATTGAAAGGGTTAGAAGAGTTTCTGACTGCATTGTACATGTTATCGTCAGGAACATCTGATTTATCCCCCTATTTCATAACAAACTAAACCATGAACGTCAAAACTGCTACTGCATAAAGATCCTTCACAAAAGGAAAACTGATGCATATAGCCTCGACTGTGAACCCCATAGAAAATGAATGAAATCTGTACTCATTTTTTTGAAAAAACTGTTGTCAGAAAATTAGCATTTGGAAGGGGGAGGGCTTATGCACAAGGCAGAGTGATGTATGCCTATGCACAGAAGCCATATGGTTTCCCAGGATGAAGCCATACAGCCTATGTGTGCTGCTGTAAAAGCCATATGTATGGAGCAATGCTTCTAGGAGGTGTTATCTCTGCTATATATGAAATCGGGGCAATATGCAGCTCTATGGGAGCCTTGTTATGTTTACATACAAACCAGAGCCATAAAGCTGCCATGTGCAGCAGCCCTTAAAGGGGTTGTCCAAGTTATTTTTATTCAAGACCCATCCTCAGGAGAGGTCATCAATATCGGCGAGGGTCCAAAATCTGGCACCCCCACCGATCAGCTGAATAGAATAGGTTGAATAGAAGGCGCACTTCGTACCAGCACAGCCTTCCCTTCATTGTTTACCTGCACGCCATTGCAACAGCAGTGACAAGCAGTTGTAATTACAAGAAGCTGTCCCATTCACTTCAATGGAACGGCTCTGCAGTATACACTTGAATAGCAACAAGCCATCCCATAGAAGTGAATGGGACAGTTTCTTGTAGTTACACCTGATCGGACCCCCGCCGATCTGATATTGACCTATCCTGAGGATAGGTCATCAATAAAAATAACTTGGACAGCTCCCTTAAAGGGTTGTGCCACAAAACATATTTTACATTTTTCAAACCAGCACTTGGATCTGAATAATTTTGTAATTTCAGGTAATTAAAACTTTAGTATAGCCACTGATCCATTCAATAAAATGTATCTGTATAATGCCACCTGTTATTTGTTCGTTTCCTTATTTCTTGACCACTTCACTGAGGTGGTCACACAGGCTCAGTTTAAAAGCTTCAACCACCACCAACCATATGTTAAAAGTTGTGACAGTTAGAGGGAAAGCGCTACAGCAGAAAGTACATGACCCCTGAGCTCCCAGCCTAAAAAGTATCTAGCAGACCAACTGGAGCAATGAATGGGAAGATCTCTGGATCCATGTGAGGTACAAGGCTGGTTCTAGCTTTGTTAGAGATCCAAAATAAGGTCTTATTTTCATTTTTTACATAAATCGTGGCATAGCCCTTTTAAAGTGGTTTATGAGATTAGAAAAATATAGGTGTTTTTTCCAGAAAGTGAATATCGCTAAGCTGCAATACCAGGGGCCACCCATGGACAGATGTGAAGATCTTGATGGAAAAAGCACATCCTTTTTTCTAATCCTAGACAACCATTTTAGGCTTTGTATATACACAGTTGTATTATGGCTTCTGAAAACAGGTTTTCTGGTCTCACAGGATAGTAACATAGTAACATAGTTTATAAGGCCGAAAAAAAGACATCTGTCCATCCAGTTCGGCCTGTTTTCCTACAAGTTGATCCAGAGGAAGGCAAAAAAACCCTGTGAGGTAGAAGCCAGTTTTCCCCACTTTAGGGAAAAAAATTCCTTCCCGACTCCAATCAGGCAATCAGAATTACTCCCTGGATCAACAACCCCTCTCTAGTAACTATAACCTGTAATATTATTACCCTCCAAAAATACATCCAGGCCCCTCTTGAACTCTTTTAGTGAACTTACCATCACCACCTCCTGAGGCAGAGAGTTCCATAGTCTCACTGCTCTTACCGTAAAGAATCCTCTTCTATGTTTGTGTACAAACCTTCTTTCCTCCAGACGCAGAGGATGTCCCCTCGTCACAGTCACAGTCCTGGGGATAAATAGATCGTGGGAGAGATCTCTGTACTGACCTCTGATATATTTATACATAGTTATTAGATCTCCCCTCAGTCGTCTTTTTTCTAAAGTGAATAAGCCTAATTTTGATAATCTTTCTGGGTACTGTAGTCCACCCATTCCAGTTATTACTTCTGTTGCCCTCCTCTGAACCCTCTCCAGCTCTGCTATGTCTGCCTTGTTCACAGGAGCCCAGAACTGTACACAGTACTCCATGTGTGGTCTGACTAGTGATTTGTAAAGTGGCAGGACTATGTTCTCATCACGGGCATCTATGCCTCTTTTGATGCAGCCCATTATCTTATTGGCCTTGGCAGCAGCTGTCTGACACTGGTTTCTGCAGCTTAGATTTCTGTTCACTAAAATTCCTAGGTCCTTTTCTATGTCAGAGTTACCCAATATTTTACCATTTAGTATGTACTGGTGACTTGCATTATTCCTTCCCATATGCATAACCTTACATTTGTCAGTGTTAAACCTCATCTGCCACTTCTCTGCCCAAGCCTCCAGTCTATCCAGATCCATCTGTAGCAGTGTACTGTCCTCTTCTGTGTTAATTACTTTACACAGTTTAGTGTCATCTGCAAAAATTGATATTTTACTGTGCAAGCCTTCTACAAGATCATTAATAAATATATTGAAGAGAATAGGGCCCAATACTGACCCCTGTGGTACCCCACTAGTGACAGTGACCCAATCTGAGTATGTACCGTTAATAACCACCCTCTGTTTTCTATCACTGAGCCAGTTACTTACCCACATACAGACATTTTCTCCCAGGCCAAGCATTCTCATCTTATATACTAACCTTTTATGTGGTACAGTGTCAAATGCTTTGGAGAAGTCCAGATATACGACATCCATAGATTCGCTGCGTTCTAGTCTAGAACTTACCTCCTCATAGAAACTGATTAAATTGGTTTGACATGACCGATCCCTCATGAAGCCATGCTGATATGGAGTAATTTGCTTATTTTCATTGAGGTACTCCAAGATAGCATCTCTTAGAAAACCCTCAAACAGTTTACCCACGACAGATGTTAAACTTACCGGCCTATAGTTCCCGGGCTCTGTTTTTGGACCCTTTTTGAATATTGGAACCACATTTGCTATGCGCCAATCCTGTGGAACACTCCCTGTCAGTATAGAGTCCTTAAATATCAGAAATAAGGGTCTGGCGATGACATTACTTAATTCTCTTAGGATACAGGGGTGTATGCCATCCGGTCCTGGCGATTTGTCTATTTTAATCTTTTTAAGACGCAGCTCTACTTCTTCCTGGGTCAGACAGGGCACTTTTAATGGGGAATTTACATTTATATTCTGCATTTCATCTGACAGTTTATTTTCCTCAGTGAATACAGTGGAGAAAAAGATATTTAGTAGCTTTGCTTTCTCCTCATCGCTCTCTGCAACTCCCCCCTCATTACTCTGTAAGGGGCCGACACCTTCAGGTTTATACTTTTTACCATTTATATAATTAAAGAACATTTTAGGGTTAGTTTTACTTTCTTTGGCGATTAATCTCTCGGTCTCTAGTTTGGCTGTTTTTATTTGTCTTTTACATATTCTATTTTTTCCCTTATAGTTTTTCAATGCTTCCTCACTCCCCTCCTGTTTTAGTGATTTAAATGCTTTCTGTTTGTCATTTATTGCTTTCTTTACAGTTCTATTTATCCACATTGGCTTTTTCTTGTTTCTTATTATTATTCTATTCCTATATGGTATGTACCTCTCACAATTAGATATTAGGATGTTTTTAAAAATATCCCATTTTGTGGCTGTATTTTTATTTTTGAAGACTTTGTCCCAGTTAGTTAGGCCTATGGCCTCTCTTAGTTGGCTAAATTTAGCTTTTTTGAAGTTAGGTATTTTTGTTCCTAAAAAAAAAAAAAAAAAAAAATGTATATATATATATTAGAGATCCTGACTCAAAACAAAGACTATATTGAACACCTGTTTTTTTCTTTCTTCCTTTTTTTTTTTCTGTTATTGTTTGCGGTTTGTGTTCTCATTTTTTTTTTTTTTTTTAAGTTAAAAACCCTGAGACGACGTCTCTCTCTCTTTCCCTCTGTATATAGAGTACAAATATGATTAATGAATAGGAGGGAACTAGTGACTGGACATAAGCAAGAAGGGCTACTGGTCATGTGATCACTTCCTATTGTTAGCTATACCATATACTATTGTGAAAATACCTTAAATTTGTATTTCTCTACAATATTGTAAACTGTATTACAATGTATTTTGTACTCTTTCCCCTTGTTTACCTATAAAAAATGATGATGAAAAAATTACTATTACCTGTGAAGTGAATATCCGGGGTTTTTGGGTTACTTTGGTTGATGTTTTGCCCAATATTCTCCCTACATTCCTCACTAATCCCAACCCCCACTAACCCCCCACTCTCCCCGACTATGACCCACTCTCTATCTACACTATCTACCCCCTTATTAGTATTATCCCCCACCCTCCCCCCAGATCCTAGTTTAAAAGCTCCTCCAGCCATCTAACCATTTTTTCCCCCAGGGCAGTTGCACCCTCCCCATTAAGGTGCAGCCCATCCCTACTGTAGAGTCTGTAGCCGACAGAGAAGTCGGCCCAGTTCTCCATGAACCCAAACCCTTCCTTCCTGCACCAGCCTCTGAGCCACTTATTTAACTCCCTAATCTCCCGTTGTCTCTCTAGTGACGCTCGTGGCACTGGTAGTATTTCTGAAAACACTACCTTGGAGGTCCTGGACTTTAGCTTCTCACCTAGTTCCCTAAAATCATTTTTAAGGACCTTCCATCTCCCCCTGACTTTGTCATTGGTGCCAACGTGTACCATGACCGCCGGGTCTTCCCCAGCCCCACCCAGCAATCTGTCAATCCGATCCGCGATATGCCGAACCCGAGCACCCGGGAGACAACACACTGTTCGGCATTCACGGTCTCGGCGACAGATAACCCTGTCTGTCCGCCTAATTATAGAGTCCCCTACCACCAGCATCTGTCTGGCCTTTGCTGCTCTCCTTTTCCCATCCTTCCTGCAGCGGTCATCCTCCTGGTTTCTAGGAGAAACAGCCTGCTGCAGTGTCGCTGGTCCTGGGCTTTCATCCCTAATATCAGCCAAACAGGCATATTTACTAGGGCGTTCCAGCTCAGGACTAGCCTCCCTGGCACTTTTCCCTCTACCCCTCCTTACTACATTAACCCAACTGCTGACCTTATAGTCCTGCTCTTGCCCATCTCCTCCCTCCTCCTCTTCACTGACCCCAGCCAGTGCCTGCACTGTGAGGTCTAAGCCTCTCTCCAGGTGTTCAATGCCCCTAAGTATGCCAAGCTGCTTATTTAGATCCAAGATCTGGGCTTCCAAATATGCAACGTGATTGCATCTAGTGCAAATGTATTCACCCATGAATGGTTCTTCAAGGCATGCATACATTGCAAAGGACACACACTTAGTAGCATTGTCCATGGAGCACCTGCTAGATGGGGATATACAGTACAGAAAAACAGTAAATATATGATTAGGGTTTGCTGTAGCTGGAGGACTACAAATCAAGTTAAAAACACACAAGGAAAATCTCTCCCACCTTACTTTTTCCTCCTTGTCTTAAACTCCGGTTTTTCAACTCCACTTATACACAGCCCACTTACAAAGCAAGCCCAAAGTCAGAGCAGGCTCTATAAGAGTTTAGCTATGTAATTTATAGCACCTGGGATTGCTAACCACTCCCCTTCACCAGGTACACAGCAGAGAAAAAAAAATGGGTTTAAATGTTATAACCAGATGCAACCACTAAACAAACAAAGACCTTTGCAATCAACTAGACAGTTATTTGCAGTCACTCCCACAAATTCACACTCAGTACCAGAACTCCGGTTTTTCAACTCCACTTATACATAGCCCACTTACACAGCAAGCCCAAAGTCAGATGAGATTTGATCCTATCTATGGCTCTTATGTGTGGATTCATAATACTGTAGATAGAGATGGCATTAGTGGGATCTACATGCATCAAAACCCTTCAACTTTGAGTTCAGAAGACTTCCATATATACAAAACATACAGTACCAAGGAGAAATGAATTACGAAGCTATAGAAATCTCCAAACTCAACTCCCAAAGGAACTTGTGGACCCCTATGAATGTCTTTTTTTCTGACTTGTCTCGATAAGATATCAGAAGATCATTACAAGAAAGAAGCCTCTGTAATGACCACCATAAATAGTGAGAATGTTGAAGAAATGGCTAGGTTATGATATTATCATGGGTAATTGTACGTCTTATCCTCCCTTCCATGTACTACATATATACTGCTTTATATATTCCCTGTATAATAACTTTCTGCTACTTTCACATTACAGTTGGGTCCCCTGAGCTGCTATACATACTACCCTGGTAGGTACACCCATGATTCAACTTCGGGGTGCAGGGGTAGCAGTTGTCTCATCCATGGCCTGGCACCTTAGGGGATCCAAAGGCTCCTCTGCCTCATAAGAAGACACCAGTATTATAAAGAGTATATAGTAGGTTGGGGCCTGTTACAGATTTGGGTTTGGAGCCCAGGAACTTCAATTTGCTGACGATCTTATGGTCCATTGTAAATTATAATGAAAACAAAGTAGACTACAAGTTTTATATATTCTCATTGTTTACTAATGCAAATGACTCTGAAATGGCAGATATCAAGCCAGAAAGCTTCTCATGAGATTTGGAACAAATCTTCAGCTCTGGAAAGGGAAGAAGCTTTGAAGACGCCGCCATGTACCTAAGCTGCCGCTCAAAGATAATGTATTCATTGTTCTACGTGCAATGTGCATATGCAGAAAGCCACACTCTCTGTTGGACAGACTGACGTGACATATTGATTCTATTTCAAGTTCTCGTTGACAACTGCTAATGAGCATTAACCCCATATGCACTCCACAAATCTTCGCTCTCCATGTAGTCACTGCTCATCTCAGCACCTTCTATGGAAAATCAGAGGCACATAATTTAAGCAAATGACTTTAAAGTGGCATGAAATATAGCTATAGAGAACAAGCCGTTACTGTAATTATGAGCTTTCACGTTAATAGGCCCCAAAAGCCAAATTAATAGTACATTCATTAATAAGTTCATGCATGTCCAGAGATGGGAGATTGGATTCATTTGAAGCCTGACTCATTATAGGCGCTCGCCAGGGGCAGATTTATTCATTTTGCAAGTAGCTGTCTCCACAAGTACTTTTATCTATGACATATTAGGCTTTAGATGAAGATTTCCAGGTCTGTATGGTCTCAGCAGAGCTGACTGAGTTAAAGGAATGGAATAGCTGGTGAGGAGCATCCATTATGAGGGCTGTATTAAACCTGCAGATGAGCATTATGATTGTTGGGAAGGAAGCATTCCTTCCCGACATGCGCCTGCTCATCAGTGAAGGAGACTTCTCCACAGTATGGGGAGCAGTGATCACTAATGCCATTGCTTGTCCCATACAGACTCATTTGCCAGCAGCAGAGCGTGATTAGATGGCACAATCTATCTCCAGCAAACAATGATTTTCTAGCCTGCATAAAAAATGTGATGGCCCGATGATACACTTTTACACAGGCAGATCATCGCTAACAAGCGTTTCTTAGGCTTCTTTAACAACACTTGTTAAAGATGATCTGGCTGACCCTCTGCAGGTCTAATACAGCACTAACAGGTATAACAAGATAACTGCTACGTGGCTGCTCCTACAAATTATTACCCCCTGAAACAAATCACAAGGTCTGCTATCTCTAGGGAGTTCAGTATTGATGGCCTATCCTCAGGATAGGTCATCAACATCTGATCAGTGGAAGTCCGACTCCTGGCACCCCCACTGATGACCTGTTTGATGGAGGCCACAGCGCTCAGAAGAGCACCATGGACTCCACAGAGTTTACCAAGCACAGTACTGTACATTGTATAGTGGCTGTTCTTGGTATTGCAGTTCATGCCCATTCACTTGAATGGGACTGAGTTGCACCTAGGCCATGTGACTGATGAATTTGACGCCATTGGCCTAAGAAGAGACTAGAGCACCGCAGCCTCTTCAAATAGCTAATCAGTAGGGATACCGGGAGTAGGACCACCCTCAATCAGGTAAACAATGTTGTACTCCTGGAAACCCCTTTTTGGGGCTTGACAACCAAAAATGGAAAATATCCCCCAACATCTCACAGCCCATCCAGAATAAGTTCAAGCTTAAGGGGTGTAACATAGTAACATAGTTTATAAGGCCGAAAAAAGCCATCTGTCCATCCAGTTCGGCCTGTTATCCTACAAGTAATGTATCATTGGTGATTGATATCAACAGATGTGCTTTTTCCTGAGGAAAAAGATTTCCTAGATCTCTCTACCATCCATACATATACTGTAGTTGAGTTTGCCATGATCAGTTTTCATAATTAGTTCTTTATACATTTTAATGAGAGGCCGACAGTCACCCATGTGCTCTGAAGAAAGCGACAGTAGATTGAACATTTAGACACCCACCCCTGTTTAACAATTATTTTTGTGCATAACATTCCTCATCTGGAGCAATGCAGAGTAATGAGAATAAAAAAGATGAAATCTATTCACTATCTCCCTCCAATACAGAAGCCTCCTTTCTGACACATAACATCAAGGGAACATATTCCATCCTTCATCCAAGGATTGTAGGTGAAGCATGGAAATAACGTTCAGTCTTCAAATGTCTTTGTTCAATGTATATATATTTTCGGGGGTGGACGTTTAATTCGCACTGGCTGGTTTCCCTTCTGGTTTGATTGACGTCCCACAAGCCAGGGTAATCACAAGCCAAATCGGACACATAAGCAGTGCACAGATGAAGCCAAGGCCAGTACACCTCCCTTCACCGTGCATGTACTGTTGGTAGTATGCATGGCGCCGAAGCTGCAAGCAAGCAGAAGAACAACATTGGGAACCTGTTAGGGTATGACCACAGAAGCCAAAATCATGAATGGATCATAAAAGGAGAGATAATATAAAGGACAGATACAACTTCTCCTCTTTTTTTTTTTATTCACATCTGGTTTTGCATCTGTCCATGTGACCATACCCTTACTGTCTTGGATAACAGGCTGGTGGTAATTTGGGAGCCTACATCATACTGACAGGTTCTTTTTAAAGGCAACTTAGTGAAAGCCCCCACTCCCCACCTCTGCTGTTCAGGTCTGCATTCTCCTTGTTGCAGGACCCAGATCCTAGCTGGCTCCCAATCACAGCCAGGGTAGAGTTGGCAGCGCATGCACATGGCCCTCTCCATTAACCATTAACATTGGAGTTATGGAGACAGTTGAGGCACAACTCCCTTAAGCTTCAATTGCAAAGGTCACATGTTTTTGTGGCCACCCAGACACCTTTTTGGCTTTCTGGCTGGATAGGATTGTCAAATGGTGAAGAGTATGCACTATCTATGTAAATAATGACTGCCAGGGGTATAACTAAAAAATACTGAGCACCACAGCAACATTTTGAAAGCTCCCTCCCCTTCTTCACCCACACACACGCCGTATGTGCATGTTTTCAAGGTAGAATATCTACATTCATAGGCAGTTGGAGCCTGTGCGGCAGTGCATAGAGATTGTATAGTTCTGTACTAATGGAGACTTACTGGGTCCGTGCTCTGTTGTACAGGCTCTGTGCCAGTGTGCACCTGGCCAGTGTGAGTCCTAGTTCAGCTAAAACTTGCAAATATCTGGTGTAGTCTGGTGTAGTTGAATCCAGCAAGTACAAGAATAGAAATATATTTGAATCACATACAGAGGAAAGCTAAGATGGGCTTAATACCAGACAAAAAGCGGCCAACATCACTTTTTAGAGGATATAAGATCTTCTGCCCCTGGCAGTCTAAATGTGCCTTCATCCTCTTTTCTGTTAATAAATTGCAGAATGCTTCTGAAAAATTAATGTTTCTGGTTCCAGCAAAAACCTCTGACGTAAGTCTGAAGAAGACAAGGCGCTTACAGACTGCGCAGCTATTTTCCAAATAATTCAATAAACTAGACTTCTTTATTAAAAATTAGGACAGCTAAAAGTAGAACAAGATCTTTAACTCTTCTCCACAAATGAAAGAAAAACTGTCTTCTAGACAGTTTTTTAGAAATACCAGACACGTATACCACAAGTCCTATTATTAAAAGGTAAGAATTCTGAGTTAACAGAGTGGGTCCCTCGGACAAGATCCCAATCGACTAGCCCAGAGTGGCTACAGGTTTAGGAGTTGTTTTTCTGGAGGACGATCCATAATTTCATTGGGCACAGTGTAATGCTTCATTTCCCCTCTGGTGGTGCTCCTGTGAAAATTAAATACTTGCTGCCGGCCTTTCCCGATCCCCCTTACCCACAGATTACAACTGCTTGCGGTGGTATCTCAAGAGGGGGGCAATCAAATGACTCTTCCAATAAAAAGTGATATGATATACATACCATCACTGTGAGAAGCTTATTAATGACTAGGTTGCTACTAGGGGCCCTCCAATCAGTTTCCAAGGGCCACAATGTCAGAGAAGATATTATAGGATATTCATAAAAATTAATGTACTGTACAATCATGCATAAGCACCCAATGGTTGACCGTTTCTGAGACTAAGGCCCCATTCACACGACCGTATTATTGCGGGTCCGCAGTATTGTGGATCCGCAATAATACGGGAGCCGTCCAGCGTGTGTTCCACACCACTCGGAACACACGCCGGGTGGCCCCATTCAAAATGCCTATACTTGTCCGTGCATGCGGACAAGTATAGGACATGCTTCATATTAGCTAGCTCCATGCAGCGGCTCCCCGCTCCCATAGAGGTGAATGGGGCCGCATCTATTCCGCAATATTGCAGAATAGATATGGCCCCATTCATACGGTCGTTTGAATGGGGCCTTAGGGTTATATTAGAGGTGAAAATTTAGCAGGCGATTTTTGGGAGGGCACGATCTGCCGCCAACAAGCGAGAATCTTCAAACCTGCTAAAAGGTTCCGATTACCTGATGAACGAGCATCTGCTCAACGGCAATATTACACTGCCAGATCATCATTAACGAGTGTTCATGCTTGTTAACGATGTTCTTCACGATTATCTTCTAGAGTAATAGGGTCTTTAGTAGGCTACAATCTTGTGCAGGTTTTACCACACATTCAAGTACCGAGCTTTATTATGGTCGCCTAAATGCAGCCTAAGCCAGGAAGCTGACAGTGGGAAACGTGTATGATCTAGAAAATTACGGTAGGCGCCTGAGATGTTTGTAGAGCATCATGCCCTGGTGAAGTGTTTTTTTTTTTTTTTAGAAAGAAAGCATCCATGGCATCCAGAATTTACTGAAAAGTTAACCCACAATTGGCAATTATCACCTATTCACTGGATAGGTGATAAATGTCTGATCGATGGGACACCCACCTGTCACTTAAACAGGTGTCAGAAGCATCTATTTCTACTCATTACATGACTGCAATAAGGAGGAGCTGTGATAACACAAGTGCCGAGTAATATACTCTTCCGCCTTGATCAGTGCGATAGACGTTAAATGGAGTGTCACCGGCATCCTTGACCTCCACTATGTTGAAACTCAAGTGCTCAACCACAGTGAGGAGGGGTTTGAGACAGGTGATAGTTGAAATATATCCATCGTGGGAAAATCCCTTTAACCCTACATGTTAAGAACATATTATATTGCTTTGACCAAAGGATCTTTTTCTCAAATAGATTTTAACTTCTCCGATATGTCTTCTGGAAAAACTCAATGTCTGGTATTGATTTTGGACTGGAGACAAAAACAAAGAAAATCCTGATGTAGGTGGGGATGGAGACTGAAGACAGTAACCAGAACCTACTCCCTAGTGGACTATGGATGATTCTTAGACCATAGTAGGATCTAGGTGACAAATTTATAAGTATTTTAGATCTGACTGATTGCATGGAAATGTGCATGGTCACAGCTTCAGTAGAAATAAACGCATTCATTTATTAGCACCTGGAAATTCCTAACCATAAGCTTGTATTCCCAGCCTGTAACCTTGAGGGAGTTCAGACTGCACATCATAGAGTTCTTCGATACTAAAATACACATATACCACGTTTGTATTTCTAATTAAATTGCAAATTTACTATTATTCTCTAGCGCATCCATTTCACCCCTTGTGACCTCATATATTTACATATCTATCATCTGGAGCAAGTATCTGCACAGCATGGTGCCAAAGAAGCTTCAGTCGGTGGAAAGCAGGACAGCATTGCCCTCTGCAGAAACCATTTAGGGGTGAGGTGCGGTTATCCATATTTAAAGATATGTTAATTGCTGTAATTAAGATGGAGTTGGAGGGAAGAAGCAATAATTTAATTAAGGAGCCCAAGAGGCCCAGACGTTTTTGGATAGATAGGTAATTACTTATGATCAAATAGACCATGATGTATTAGACTAGTATGGCAGTATGCTATGCTAAGGGACAATTATTCATAGGACCTATCAGAAATGGCAGGGGCATAACAGTATGGGGAGCTAAGGTTCATTTACACTGGGGCCCAAGTGTCTTGAGGGAGTGTGCAGTGTCCTAAAAGTCCATTGCTAATGTATGTTATTTAATGCATTTATGTACCTAAAGACTGTATAGAAAGTCATATTTACCTAGTTACTGTAGCTAGGTGGGGCTGGCTCCACCATTCCCCTCTAGGAGGAAGTGAACACCTCAGAGCAGTATAGGGAAGAGTCACAATGAATCTTTCTGCTCTGTGCATCACCAAGCAACAAATCTGCCAGCCTTTAAGGGAACAATTACTGAAAGCATCAGAGAGTTCAGCGACCAAAAGGAGGATTGCAGAGCGTGTGCCAAAGAAGGTAACTGCTTACACTGAGGTTACAGACAGGGGCGCACCTACAGGGGGGGTCCAGCGGGTCTGGACCCCCCCCTAGAACCATAAAGAAATTTTTTTTTTTTTTAATACCTCAGGGCCGCACCGCAATCGCCACAGGCCCCCGCTCCAGAGCCCCATGTGACTGGCTGCCCGGCCAGTCCTTCCACCGGGCAGAACAGCCATCCAGCCGGACCTCGCTCCCGCCGGAACAGCCATCCGGCCAGCCGAAAATGGTGAGTCTGTGCCCCCTCCCTGCCTTGTATTGTGCCCCCCCTGCCCTGTATTGTGCCCCCCCTGCCCTGTATTGTGCCCCCCCTGCCCTGTATTGTGCCCCCCTGCCCTGTATTGTGCCCCCCCTGCCCTGTATTGTGCCCCCCCTGCCCTGTACTGTGCTGCTCTGTACCGTGTCGCCCCGGCCCTGTATTGTGCCCCCCTGCCCTGTACCATGCCGCCCTGCCCTGTACTGTGCCCTTGTCTTTTACCATGCCTCCTGTACCGTGCCCTGTACTAGGGTTGCACGATATATCGAAAACTCGGTACGGTTTCGGTACCTAGTGTGGTACCGAAGCTCGATACCGAGTTTTCTTGCCGTCCGATACTTAGAACATGGCGTGCGCATCACTTTGATGCGGTTGCCATGTTCTAATATCTGCCGCACTGCCAGGGGCCCCGTGCCCCCCTCAGATCAGCCCACCCAGGTCCCAGCCACTTAAAAAAAAATCATACTTGCCTGTTCTGGCCGCCGCTGTCCTCACTGGTTCCGCGCTCCACCTTCTTCCCTGGCGCGCACTATGACCTGACGCTATGACCTGACGCAGCGTCAGGTCATAGTGAGCGCCGGCAGGCAAGAGAGTGGAGCGGGGAACCTGAGGACAGCGGCGGCCAGAACAGGTAAGTATGATTTTTTAAAGTGGCTGGGTGGGCTGATCTGAGGTCTGAGGGGGGCACATTGTGTTGATCTGAGGGGGAGCCACAAGACGCTGACCTGAGGTCTGATGGGGGCACATGGGGGCACATTGTGTTAATCTGAGGTCTGATGGGGGCACAAGACGCTGGTCTGATGGGGGCACAAGACGCTGACCTGAGGTCTGATGGGGGCACAAGACGCTGACCTGAGCTCTGATGGGGGCACAAGACGCTGACCTGAGGTCGGATAGAGCCACAAGACGCTGACCTGAGCTTTGATGGGGCACATTTTGTTGATCTGAGGTCTGATGGGGGCACAATACGCTGATCTGAGGTCTGATGGGGGCACAAGACGCTGATCTGAGGTCTGATGGGGGCACAAGACGCTGACCTGAGCTCTGATGGGGGCACATTGTGTTGATCTGAGGTCTGATGGGGGCGCAAGACGCTGATCTGAGGTCTGATGGAGGCACAATGTGTTGATCTGAGATTTATTATCCCTGTACGGTGACATCAGTGTTTATTATCCCTGTACAGTGACATCACTGTGTTTATTATCCCTGTACAGTGACATCGCTGTGTGTATTATCCCACTGCAGGAAGAGGTAAGTGGTCTGTGTTTGTGTGTTTGTTTTCTATTTTTCAGGGTCGTGAATGCAGAGGACTACGTCGGATTTTTTTTAATAAAATGGTCAAACAGGGGTCTGGGGGAGTGTTTATTTCAATAAAATGTTTTATACTTGTGTGTGTGTATTTTTTTTTCCAAAAATTTCATTATTTAAAAAAAAAATGGCGTGGGGTCCCCCCCTTTTTTCCTTCACCAGCCAGATACAACCAGCAGCTGCAGCCTGGCACTACCAGGGTGGGAAGGGACACGGTTATTGGCCCTTCCCAGCCTAATGGTACCAGCCTGCAGCCGCCCCAGAGCCAGACCCTCAATTTAGAAGGTCCGGTCCTGCGGGTACCCGGCTCTTCCCGGCACCCCTGGTGGTGGTGGGTGCCGAGGTAATAGATGTTGGGGTTAGTGCTGGCCTGCCATACCGGCAAGCACTAAGCCCGGTATTAGTAATCAGGGCCGTCTGTAGATAGCCATAATTACTAAAACTGTAGTATTGTAAAAAAAAATATACACACACAAGTATAAAACATTTTATTGAAATAAACACTCCCCCAGACCCCTGTTTGACCATTTTATTAAAAAAAAAAAAAAGCTGGTCCGACGTAGTCCACCGAATCCGACGTAGTCCTCTGCATTCACGACCCTGAAAAATAGAAAACAAACACACAAACACAGACCACTTACCTCTTCCTGCACTGGGATAATACACACAGCGATGTCACTGTACAGGGATAATAAACACAGAGATGTCACTGTACAGGGATAATAAACACAGCGATGTCACAGTACAGGGATAATAAACACAGCGATGTCACTGTACAGGGATAATAAACACAGTGATGTCACAATACAGAGATAATAAACACAGTGATGTCACAGTACAGAGATAATAAACACTGTGATGTCACAGTACAGAGATAATAAACACAGTGATGTCACAGTACAGGGATAATAAACACAGTGATGTCACAGTACAGGGATAATAAACACAGTGATGTCACAGTACAGGGATAATAAACACAGTGATGTCACAGTACAGAGATAATAAACACAGTGATGTCACAGTACAGGGATAATAAACACAGTGATGTCACAGTCCAGGAATAATAAACACAGTGATGTCACTGTAAAGGGATAATAAACACAGTGATGTCACAGTACAGAGATAATAAACACAGTGATGTCACAGTACAGGGATAATAAACACAGTGATGTCACAGTACAGGGATAATAAACACAGTGATGTCACAGTACAGAGATAATAAACACAGTGATGTCACAGTACAGGGATAATAAACACAGTGATGTCACAGTCCAGGAATAATAAACACAGTGATGTCACTGTAAAGGGATAATAAACACAGTGATGTCACAGTACAGAGATAATAAACACAGTGATGTCACAGTACAGGGATAATAAACACAGTGATGTCACAGTACAGGGATAATAAACACAGTGATGTCACAGTACAGATATAATAAACACAGTGATGTCACAGTACAGGGATAATAAACACAGTGATGTCACAGTCCAGGAATAATAAACACAGTGATGTCACTGTAAAGGGATAATAAACACAGTGATGTCACAGTACAGAGATAATAAACACAGTGATGTCACAGTACAGGGATAATAAACACAGTGATGTCACAGTCCAGGAATAATAAACACAGTGATGTCACTGTAAAGGGATAATAAACACAGTGATGTCACAGTACAGAGATAATAAACACAGTGATGTCACAGTACAGGGATAATAAACACAGTGATGTCACAGTACAGGGATAATAAACACAGTGATGTCACAGTACAGAGATAATAAACACAGTGATGTCACAGTACAGGGATAATAAACACAGTGATGTCACAGTCCAGGAATAATAAACACAGTGATGTCACTGTAAAGGGATAATAAACACAGTGATGTCACAGTACAGAGATAATAAACACAGTGATGTCACAGTACAGGGATAATAAACACAGTGATGTCACAGTACAGGGATAATAAACACAGTGATGTCACAGTACAGAGATAATAAACACAGTGATGTCACAGTACAGGGATAATAAACACAGTGATGTCACAGTCCAGGAATAATAAACACAGTGATGTCACTGTAAAGGGATAATAAACACAGTGATGTCACAGTACAGAGATAATAAACACAGTGATGTCACAGTACAGGGATAATAAACACAGTGATGTCACAGTACAGGGATAATAAACACAGTGATGTCACAGTACAGGGATAATAAACACAGTGATGTCACAGTACAGAGATAATAAACACAGTGATGTCACAGTACAGGGATAATAAACACAGTGATGTCACAGTCCAGGGATAATAAACACAGTGATGTCACTGTACAGGGATAATAAACACAGTGATGTCACAGTACAGAGATAATAAACACAGTGATGTCACAGTACAGGGATAATAAACACAGTGATGTCACCGTACAGGGATAATAAACACAGTGATGTCACAGTACAGGGATAATAAACACAGTGATGTCACAGTACAGAGATAATACACACAGTGATGTCACCGTACAGGAATAATAAACACAGTGATGTTTAGGGATCGGCATCTCGTGCCCCCATCAGACCTCAGGTTCTTCTTTATTTTGGCGAGGTATCGTATCGGTATCGAACTCAAAATTCTGGTATCGTGACAACCCTGCCCTGTACCATGCTTTCTGCCCAGTACCTTGCCTCCTGCCCTGTACCATGCTTTCTGCCCAGTACCGTGCCTCCTGCCCTGTACCGTGCCTCCTGCCCTGTACCGTGCCTCCCTGCCCTGTACCGTGCCTCCCTGCCCTGTACCGTGCCGCCCTGCCCTGTACCGTGCCTCCTGCCCTGTACCATGCCTCCTGCCCTGTACCATGCCTCCTGCCCTGTACCGTGCCTCCCTGCCCTGTACCATGCCTCCTGCCCTGTACCGTACCGCCCTGCCCTGTACCATGCCTCCTGCCCTGTACCTTGCCTCCTGCCCTGTACCATGCCTTCTGCCCTGTACCATGCCTTCTGCCCTGTACCATGCCTTCTGCCCTGTACCTTGCCTCCTGCCCTGTACCTTGCCTCCTGCCCTGTACCGTGCCCCCCTGTCCTGTACCGTGCCTCCCTGCCCTGTACTGTGCCATTTCCTTACTGGCATTTGGCACTATATTGGCATAATTTGGGGGCACTATGGGGGCATCTGGTGGCTCTAAAGGGGCATTTTGTTTACTGGCACATTATAGGGGGCACGATAGAGGAGATTGGCACTATGGAGCATGTGGTGGCACTATAGGGGCCTCATTTGGGGGCATCTGGTGGCTCTAAAGAGTCACTTTTTTACTGCCACATTATGGGGGGGCACTATGGCATCTGGCACTAAGGGGTAATTTTTTTCTGTCACATTATGGGAGGTACTATAGGGCAGAGCAGCACTATAGGGGCATCATTTGCAGGCACTATGGGGTCATCTGGTGGCTCTAAAGGGGCATTTTATACTGGTACTTTATAGGGGGCACTATGGCATCTGGCACTAAGTGGGCAATTTTTACTGGCACATTATGGGGGAGAGGAGCACTATAGGGGCATGTGATGGGGCAGTAAGAAGGGGCATTTTTTACTGGCATATTATGGGGAACACTATGGGGGAGAGGAGCACTATGAGGGCATTTACTGGGGCACTATAGAGGGGTATTTTATACTGGTATACATTATTGGGATATTAGCTCAACTGCGGGCACTAAGCTGTGGTATTATTGTGAGCTTTACTACTACTGGGGGGCTATGGGGAACATGATGTCTAGTATGGGCATTATGGGGACATTATTACTACTAAGTGTGGTCTGGCAGATAATTATTTCTATTGGTGGGATTTTGGGGAGCACTGTTACTTTTGGGGGGCACCCTGGCATAATATCATTAGTCTAGGCGCAGTTATTTTTTAGAACACTGTGTGCCAATAATTAATAAAGGGGGCACTATCTGTGTGGTAGTAGTATTTTTCAGGGGACAGTTTCTGCAGTATAGTATTGGGGGAGCACAGCGGGCACAGTATTGGGGGTGGCAGGATGAGGTGTTCAGAAGATGTAAAGATGATGGAAATGTGGGAAACTAATGTCTGTTTGTATCTCTGCAGAGACGAGAGATGGCTGAAAAATCTTCATGGCGGTCTGGTCCGAATGGAGAAGATGAGGAAAGAGAACGTCTACAACAGAGCAGACACCACTGGATGTAACAGGTATGGGGCGCTGTGTAGGAGAGGAGATGCTCCGGCTCCTCCCTCTGCCATTTACAGAAGAAGGATTCAGAGCTGGGTGAGGATGACCAAAGGGGGTCAGCAGGGCACAGGCAGGTGGCAGATGGTGGGGGGGGGACGCTCAGGCCTGGAGCAGGATCTGGGGAGGGAGGAGAGTGGAGGATCTTCCTGGCTGTGTGTAGCCTGCTGTTGTATATTGTATAATGTGAAGCAGGCAGTGCAGCCAGGACACGTACTCCCCTCTCCATATGATGTATAGAACTGGGCCTCAACCATATCATTTCAGCTGTTTGTTGGGAGTGGTCTATTAGATATGGGAGGGGCTTTTAATAATGGGCGGGACCTATTTTTCACCGCGGCGCGCTACGCGCGCCGCAACTTTACTCTGCTATTATGTCTTTAATGTATGTGGGCGTGGAGAAAAATAGCCCCACCCACAAGACGCCACACCCCTTTTCCTTTTCGGACCCCCCCTAGAAAAAATTCCTGGGTGCTCCCCTGGTTAGAGACATACCTGCATATGGTAGGAACAAGCTTCAGGTCTCTTAACATAGCCAAAGGACAAGAAGGAGCCCGTTTTCAGAGATTGTATTCCATTGTGGATCATAGCTAATACATAGTTAAAGTGAGAAAGGTCAGTTGCATTCCTTGGTCAGTTTGGAAGGATTGTACAGATTACAAGAAAGGGACTCCTCCCTCCATCTCTCATAGAAGTGTTAACACTACATTTGATGTATACCATGCCTACGTCAGTTGTCCACTGACTATTACAGTGAAGTAAAGTGAAGTTAATGCAACTAACCTAGGTTCATCATTGCTTCCTGCATCACTACTACACTGCAAAGTGTTGGTGGCACAACACCAGGACCCTGTCTTGCACCTCAGAACCCATCACCACCAAGGGCACCTCAAATGTCATAAGGCAGAAGAGCCCCCAAAACGAAGTGTGTTCTGAAGGAAAGAAAAGGCGCACCCTTCCCATCACTGCACACCGGCCCAAGAAGAGTCAGAACTATGTGTACTGCAACCACTACCCCCATCCAGCCACTACTCACACACACATGCCCCTGCAGCCTGGTCGCTGCAAGGGCAACTGTGTCTCATTCTTGGCAGCACTGTCACTGTCACAATTTGGAGGACTGGTTAAAAATTTTGCACTGGGACCTTGAAGTTTCAAGAAACTCAACTAAAAATGGAGTGTTCCCTTTACTGCATCTTACTAATTAGACAAGGCACAAATAATTCATCCTCGCGTCTATGTAAAAGGATGACAAGCTTTTATGTATAATTAAAGACTTAGGGGGAGATTTATCAAAAGTTGTGTAAAGGAAAACTAACTTAGTTGCCACCAATCAGATTCCAACTTTCATTTTTTCGAAGGAGCTATGGAATATGATGCTATAGGCAACTAAGGCAGTTTTCCTTTACACCAGTTTTGAGAAATCTCCCCCAAAGTTTTGTATGAACAGTGGCTGAATAAAAGTGCAACTGCACTAAGTTACTGATATAAATTACTGAATACTGTCACAAAGGTGTAGCTGCGCCTGCACAGTCACTGTTCCGAAGCCAAAGCAGAGCTTTTGCCCTCGCTCAGGTAACTGGAGCAGTGGTGCAGGCAAGAAATTGTCAGGGCCGGACTAAAATTCTGACCCTGTCAATCTAGCCGCAGGTGGGAACTTCATCTGTGGAGACAGCCCCCACAGATGAAGACGTTCTGCTGATGAGACAAATCGATTTGTTAGAATGAATTTGCTCATCTCTAGGTCAGGGTCAAAGACAAGGAAGTCAAGCAAGCTGCAGGCTGAGGTCATTCGAAAGATCACTAAAGGAATCGTGGAATAGTGGATAGGTTCTCAACTAGTGTTGAGCAAAATATTCAAAAATTTGATTTGGCTGCTTCGCTGGATTTTACAAAAAAAAGCAGTTTTCATTGTAAGTAGTGGCTACAATGACAGGAAGTGGACTATGATTCGCTCAACACTATTCTCAACCTGTACTAGGTGTACCACAGAGAAGGACAAACTTTCACTGACCGGCAGACGATCCCTGCTAGCAAGCAGCACTGCTGGCACTTCTGCCTGAGCATCTCGGGACCCGGAAGAGGCACTCTCTTGGAGCTGCCCTGCAGGTGTCCCATTGCCAGCATCTAGGCCCCATTGTATTATGCTGGCAGGCTGCGCTGCCAGTGTCCTCTGTCTGGGTACTTGACGACCACACAGGGGAAAGGTCGGAATAAGTCATGGCCACAGTCGCCTGTGATTAAGGGGTTTCTTCATATACTCAGCTATATTGAGTTTTGACCTCTGGATTTTTTGGGCCTTGGCGTGTTCTGTATACTGCCCCTTTTGCCTGACAATTTGGACCCGATGAGACTTCCTGGTGTGACTTCGTGGCTTTGTATGTTTCTGCATTACGATTTCTGAATTGGCTATACATCTAATTCTCCTGGTATTACCTTTGGCTTGTGCAATGCATTTATAATCCATTTGGTTCTGTTCTGCCTCTGATCCATCCTGTCAGTTATTCTCTCTGCATATCTGTCACTATGTTTATTATTTTGTCCCTGCATCGTTCCCTGTAGGCCCCTGCATTTAGGAAGGGACCGCTGTCCAGTTGTGAGCCGTCGTTTAGGGAGGATCCAGCAAGCAGGTAGGAACTGTGGTCTGGATGAAGATCAGAGCCTCAACGATCCTGTGACACATACCATGTCTTCACTGGAGGGAATCACTGCATGTGCACCAGAAAACTGTAGTCAAAAAAGTCATGAACTTTTGGCTTTTGGCCATTTTTCTAAAAAATCTGTGTTCACAAGCAGGTTTATCAGCTGCAACTAAACAAGGCACAATTTAACTTCAGCAGGGGTGTGGTGTAAAAAATCTCAGGAAGCATCTCTAGAGAAGGGTTATGGTTAAAAGGGGTTGTTTGGTATTAGAAAAACATGGCTGCTTTCTTCAAAAAAACAGCATCCTCCGTCTACAGGTTGTGTGCAGTATTGCAACTCTGCTCCATGGATTCCAACGGAGCTGAGCTGCAATACCAGACACAATCAATGGACAGGAATGGAGCTGTTCTTAGAAGAAAGCAGCCATGTTTTTTCTAATCCTGGAGAACCCCTTTAAAGGGTTATTCCCATCTTAGACAATGGGGGCACATCGCTAGGATATGCCCCCATTGTCTGATAGGTGCAGGGCCCACCATTGGGACCTGCACCTATATCGAGAACGAAGCCCCCAAAGTGAAGGAGGGTGCATTGCACATGCGCAGCTGCCCTCCATTCATTTCTATAGTGCTACAGAAAATAGCCGAGTGCTGGCTCGTCTATTTCCGTTGGCTACATAGAAATGAATGGGAGTGGTGGCCGCGCATGCACGGTGCTCTCCCATTCATTTCTATGGGAGCAGTGGGGAGCTGCGCCTGGTGGTGGCCGGACCCCGGGAAACCCGGGTCCTCCAGGCACAGCACTCCCCGCTCCGTTCTCAATATAGGTGCCGGTCCCATTGTCTAAGATGGGAATACCCCTTTAAGATGCGCCAAATTTATCAAACAAAGCGCACCGTTTCATTTGGCACAAATTACGCCAACGCAAACTCCCAAGAAGAACTGAATTTAAAAATTACCCTTTTGATAAATTCCGCCCAATGTTTTTTCAAGGTCATGATTGGGGGCCCCCTTCCTATAATATGGTATTTTGGGTTAGTGTCTATGATAATGGATCACCCCCGTTTCCTCCGCGGATGATGATTGCCCTTGCCTTTCATTACTTCCATTTCATCGGATGTTACAGAGCACAGCTGTTGTACTGAGACACTTCCTTCTGAAATACAATTCCCTAATGTACTTAGCTGAATCCTCTAGCTCCCATGAAAGCGTGCCCATGTCTCTCTGTCCTCCACACTGCACAAGTTCTGGAGAAAAAAAAACACCATTCTAATGGTCTCCTCGCTCGCTCACTGTGCGAATAGTGTTACTCTGCTAAGAGAACCTGATCTATTTCAGTCTCTGCATTAAAAATAGCTCCCAGTGAACAGAGCCTGCACCCGCTCCGCATAGATGGATGGGTTTGGGTTAATAAGGCATTATTCACATTAGGGCCCCCACTCCTGATGTGTGGGTACTTGGGTTCGGTTACCATGGAGATGTGAGGGTGGGTGTAAGGATGCTGCAGATGATCTGCATTACTTTCCGGTGTGATAGTCTGCGTGCTGTCTTATATCGTCTATATATCTCTGTTAATAAGTATCTATAGAGTTAGTACAATATACAGATATATGTAGCAGAGCTGAATTTGTCATTAACACTTCAATAGCTCGCATGTACTGTCCTATTCTGGAGATAAGGGAAGAATCTCTCAATCGCTCCGAAATCTTAAAATCTCTACTAAAGGCAAGTTTTGGTGCATTTTTCCTGTCAAAATTAATATTAGGCTAAATGCACATGATCAGGATTGCGTGCTGATTTTTCATGTGGATTTGTGTGCGGAAAATCCGCACCATAGGTCATGTACATTGTATTGTATGAGAATTTGAAATTCTCATGCATACAATGCAGATTTTTTTCGGCGCAGATTTTGACCTACGGTGCAGCTTTTAAAATCCGCAGCATATCAATTTATTATATTTTTCCTGTCCGGATTTTCTCCATTCAATGGGGACAGTAAAATCTGCATGCGGAAAATCCGCACCAAGTCCACATGCAAATCCGCGTGCAAATCCGCACCGATTGATATGGATTGACCGCATGGATTTCCCTGCGAACACCTGCGGATTTTGGTGCAGATTGTCCGCACATAAATCCTGAACGTGTGCATTTACCCCGGGTGAATGCACACGATCAGGATTACGTGCGGATTTTACGTGCGGATTTGCGTGCAGAAAATCCGGTCCGTAGGTCATGTACATTATATTCTATGACAATTTGAAATTTTCAATGCACACGATGCAGATTTTTTTAGTGCGGATTTTGACCTGCGGATTTTACAATCCGCAGCATGTCAATTTATTTTATTTTTCCTGTCCGGATTTCATGAGGATTTTCTCCATTCACTTGAAAAAAAATCCGCACGCAAATCCGCACCAATTGGTGCGGATTTACCGCACGAATTTCACTGAGAACACCTGCGTTTTTCAGTGCGGATTGTCCGCAGATAAATACTGATCGTGTGCATTTACCCTAAGGGTAAAGGATTGTGTGCGGATTTTCCATGTGGATTTGCATGCGGAAAATCCGCACCGTAGGTCAAACACATTGTGGTCTATGAGATTTTGAAATTCTCATGCACACGGATTTTCTTCATTCACTTCAATGGGGAGAATAAAATCCGCATGTGGAAAATCCGCATGTAAATCTGCACCAATTGATGCGGATTGTCCACACGGATTTCCCTACCAACACCTGTGAATTTCAGTGCGGATTCTCCGCACATAAATCCATTGAAGTGAATGGAGAAAACCCGGTCAGGAAAAATAAAATAAATTGACATGCACCATAGGTCAAAAGCCGCACAGAAAAAATCTGCATTGTGTGCAAGAGAATTTCAAATTCTCATAGAATACAATATGCATGATCTATGAAAAATCCGCACGCAATCCTGATCATGTGCATTTACCCTTAGGGTCTATTAGGCTCTATTAGGGTCCACTAGGTTTCCGGCATAGATACCAGCATTCTGCGTGCAGCAGGATTTCGTCCTTTTTTATGTTTACTGCCGAAACTTCCTCGCCGCAGATGTGAACCCAGCCTAACTAATAATTAATCACGCCATATGGTGCAAAAAAAAAAAAAAATCATCCCATGGGTGACCTATAAATGCAACACATTCCTTTACTTCCTTCCACGAAACTGAGAATATTTAGGTCTGGGTAGAATTGAGGCCATGACGATTATCATCCATTAGATTTTAAGCGCATCAGAGAATGAGAAAAGAAGAAATATCGGTTGCAATTTTGTGGGAAGTTGTGGAAATGCCGGCTGTAAATGGAGCAGTATTAGCCTGAGTGGCTCAAGGACTGTGGTGAGCAAATGGTTAATACAAAAGAGGCTTTTTTTTTTTTTTTCCTGGAGACTGGGATAAGAGCCGGAGAGAAGAGGGGAGACACCGCACAGTGTTACCATTGTCACACAATTACAGGCTTGGAGCATCCTTCCAGTACTACATCTCCACCATGCAGGTAAGAGAAGGGACCACCGAACGGTCCTGCAGATGTTCATCTCCTCTGAACCCAATGCTACCATTGCCGCCTATGTCTTCCGTTTCCTCTCTGCTCCTTTCTTCTCTTCCTCATTCCGTTCACTCCCTTTTCTCACAGCTCTCAGGATTGTCAGGATCTGTTCACACTCTCATAAAAGGGACCCCCGTAGTGCATGATTTCATGAAATGCATTCCTATTGAAGCCATGTGCTGAGGATCAGGGGGATGCATGCTGCCTTCAGAGAGCAGCTGTTGTACTTGTCACAACCCGGGTCACTTTCCCTTCCACCAGCTACAGACGTAGCAGAGCTGAGCGCTGATATCGCATGGTTATTGGTGGATTTCCTTAGGATTGCACATAAACACATCGCATTATCTTCTCTTATCAACGCCGCACGAACCGACAACAAATTCAATCCTGCTCCACGTGTAGCTTTATGTTGTATTCTGCCACTCAAAATTTTATGGTTTTGGATGCTGTAAATTTTGACTACAGGTTTTATACAAAAACCTTTGGCATTGATTTCAGAGAAACCTTCACAGCAAGGCATGGGAGGGGGCACCTACCTGACAGTGGGTGACATTAATCATTTATCACATGTTACGCTATAAAATACCATCTTGTCAAGTTGCGCATGTGAAGGATCTACTTGTTCTTGAGCTTTTTTTGGCCGTTTACGGTTCCCCCGTGGTGGGATAGTAACAGCTTTAAAGGCAAGTTTATTAATAGATGTGAGACTTCATTAATAGTAAAAGTGCACCTGTTCCTCTCAGGAAACGGATGAAGGATATTGGTAGTATGCAGGAAAATGCTTTTGGGTGATATGAGGTGGGAACAGGGGTGCACCACCAATGAGGCCAGGTGAGGTGATCACCAGCACCAGGAAGGGGCAAGAGGAGGGCAGCGGAAGGGCCATGGGCAATGAGCGCTTCCATTAAAATAAATTGACATTGACAGGGGTTAGGTTAAGAAATTGGCACTGCCATTTCAGTTTTCGCCTGAGGCAGCAGAAAGGCTAGGTGGGAAGTGGCTCTGATGTTCGATAGGTAGCACTGTTGCCTTGCAGCGCTGGGGTCCTGGGTTCTCTCCAAGTTTTCGTGGGTTTCCAATAACATACTGATAAGGTAAAGAGGTAAGAACAGGCTATCCTCTAACCATTGGGTATCTCCCAGGGAAGGAGAACCATCTCGCTAGCGCCACCTTTTGGAAGTGATTCCCTAGAAGTCAAAGTCTGCCTTGGAACATGACAAAGGAACATAGCCCATAGACAACTGTTTTGGGGGCTTGCCCCTCATCAGTATGGAGTAGGATTCTGGCTGGCCGAGTGTGAAGACTTGGTTGAAACCTATTGGGGGGCTAGTTCGTACTGCCTCTCCTTAAAGGGGTTGTCTCACTTCAGCAAATGGCATTTATCATGTTAGGAAAGTTAACACAAGGCACTTACTAATGTATTGTGATTGTCCATATTGCTTCCTTTGCTGGCTGGATTCATTTTTCCATCACATTATTACTCCAGGAGTTATGACAACCCTGCAATCCAGTAGCAGTGGTCATGTTTGCACACTATAGGAAAAAGCACGTATACACATTCTCATGGTCCCGGCCACCAGAGGCTGGAGTGGCCTGTATTTTTTCCTATAGTATACAAACACGACCACCACTGATGACTTGAAGGGTGGTCGTAACCCATGGATACAAGTAGCATATGATGTGATGGAAAAATGAATCCAGCCAGCAAAGGAAGCAATATGGATAATCACAATACATTAGTAAGTGGCTTGTATTAACTTTCTGTACATAATAAATGCAATTTACTGAAGTGAGACAACCCCTTTAAGGAAACTGTCTGTATATGGAGACTAAGGGGGATATTTTTAAATGTTAATTCAATCTGCTTCATAGCTAACTTTAGAGCTGGAGATAAAAGTTAAGACTAAATTTATCAAACGTTGTACAGGACATAATAAGTGAGATGTAGTACAGATTTGCTGCAGAATGACTACTTTTATGTGAGAATTTCTAATCTAAATGACAGGCGTGAGTCAACGAATGTGTTTTTATTCCTGCATCACTTTTACGTTTTTATGAATTATGGGGGAAATTTATCAAACTGGTGTACAGTAGAACTGGCTTAGTCACCCATAGCAACCAATCAGAATCCACCTTTCATTTTCCAAAGGAGCTGTCAAAAAGGAAAGGTGGAATCTGACTGGTTGCTATGGGCGACTAAGCCAGTTCTACGTTACACAGTTTGATAAATGACCTATTAGGGCATATATGAACATGATAGAGGCCTCCCCTCTTGATCCCTACCTCTATGAGCCAGAATCAATTGCTGCTTTGTAAGTGTATTTCTCCGGGTGGAGGACCAACCAATCCATGCATTATGTCAACGGCTATTCATCTGAATGGCTTTAATGTGATGCTTTAACCGTTAATTACCGAGGGTTAGAGATGCTAGAGACGCGCAGCAATTAGCTGAACTCAAAGCTGGGCTCCATTCAGAAATTTCCTCCATTCAACTTAAAGGGGTTGTGCCACTAAAAAAAATGTATCCCGCCCAACAGATATTATGTTATATTGCTTTCCCCAGATACCACCATCTGCCTTATTAGCCTGCCATTGCGTCCTGTGGCAAATCAGTTCTGATCCGCAGTTGCTGCAGGTTACGTCCTGCATTAGAACCTTGGATTGCAGGACACACAAATGTCATTGGTAAGGACAAGGGGCGTGGTTAGTGTCACATGATCTGCTGATGTCACGACATATCTCACTGTCCTAAGGCATGATGAGACAGTAGACACATGGCAAACCAGAAGTAGGATTCAAGCATGGGGGATAAGAGAAACTATCCAAGGAGGAATGGGAGCTCAGTACTTGATGAAAATAATAAAGTCGTTTATGGCATAACCCCTTTAACATTGCTTCCCCAAGCTACCAATTTTGATAGCCTTTGGCTGTGTTCACACTATTATCATAGTTTCCATCATAAAGATAAACCATGCCGGTTCTGTAATGACGAACATGCAGTGACCAATAGACCCCACTTATAATGTGGTCCATTGAGGTTCCCAGATGGTGTTTATGGTTTTGATGGGAAGAGTAGCCATGAATTCTGTATCATTCTTCCCACCAAAACAGCTTCAGTGGTCAACGGAGGATTGGACAGGTAAAAGGAGACACATACAGGTGAACACTTTTGCGTCTACGTAGTTAAAGAGTCATTTCAGTGGATATCGTTGATAATCTATCTATGATGAGACCCCCACAGATCAGTAGAGCTGGTTTACATAGAGTGGTAGTCCGGCATACACTCTACCACTGATACATAGAGTTGGGTGCTTGATAGTCATGTGGGTAGGGAGGGTCAAAGGATTTGGGTCCCCTATTTATTGTGATTGCCGGAAATTCCAGCATTTATCTAACATTTACTGTATCACCTGCCTAGAGTTGATGTGTATAAAGGATCTGCCTTAGTCCAAAAATGATGGACGTACCTCTGTTTACTAAAATAAATAACGATAGATAATTAGCTTAATAAAGCCTAACCAATAGTATTGCTGGAAGTTTTGTGGAGTAGTGATTAATTGCATTCTCGTGACAGTTTGATCCACAACTTATAGATATATAGTTACATTTAGGTCCTTTTTATAGCAAGCAATTAGAGTAGAAAAGGCTCAGTCGTCGGGTTCTGTTTGCCTATGTAACACTAACGCAGAAAATTCTATTTCCATCCATTTTTTCATGGATTTCAGTGACAACTATATGAGAATCTATTCTGATGATTACTGAAGTACTAAGGGACACGACAAATTATGAGCAGTCCTTGCGTGTTGGCTGAATGCCTCAAGATACACTGGTGGCTCCGTCAGTGCTGGGCTGCGTCAGAGACACTGCTGGTTTCATCATCTTGCTTTGCTGCTGTGGGTCTCTGGGCAGCTCCCTGCCACGGGCTAGCCCTCAAATACGCTACTCACAGTCACTCAGCATAGATGCTGCTCTGTGTCTCCATGGGTCCCTGCGGCTTAAATGCTACTACCCAAGGCTTTGAATGAGCAACATGCACGTTGTACAGTACTACACAGAAAATTATGTTTCCAATGCCACATTGTAGTTACTGTAACTCAGTCCCAGTCCAGGTCCTTGTAAGAGAGAGGTACCATCTATTCAAGGAACTACTCATCTTAGGCCCCATTCAGACGGCTGTATTATTGCGGGTCCGCAATAATATTAGTTTGCTGTTCACTAAAATTCCTAGGTTCTTTTCCATGTCAGAGTTACCCAAAGTTTTACCATTTAGTATGTACTGGTGACTTGCATTATTCCTTCCCATGTGCATAATCTTACATTTGTCAGTGTTAAACCTCATCTGCCACTTCTCTGCCCAAGCCTCCAGTCTATCCAGATCCATCTGTAGCAGTGTACTGTCCTCTTCTGTGTTAATTACTTTACACAGTTTAGTGTCATCTGCAAAAAATGATATTTTACTGTGCAAGCCTTCTACAAGATCATTAAATAATATATTAAAGAGAATAGGGCCCAATACTGACCCCTGTGGTACCCCACTAGTGACAGTGACCCAATCTGAGTATGTACCATTAATAACCACCCTCTGTTTTCTATCACTGAGCCAGTTACTTACCCACATACAGACATGTTCTCCCAGTCCAAGCATTCTCATTTTATATACTAACCTTTTATGTGGTACAGTGTCAAATGCTTTGGAGAAGTCCAGATATACGACATCCATTGATTAGCCACGGTCAAGTCTAGAACTTACCTCCTCATAGAAATTGCGTCCATTTTAAAAATTTTCTTTTCTGTGCTTGTTCTGTTACAGTAAATTAAGTCTATAACAAGTCTGAAACTACAATCTGAATTTTTTTGAACTCTAGAGCCTATCCTTTCTTGAGTGGAGCAAGCCCAAGAGTTGTGTGATATATTTTCTCATTAAAGCAAATGACCCCAGTCTTGCTCCTACTGGAATGTCAACATGATTGGCATCAAACGTTTTCTCTTTAGCCCCTTAATGACCGGGCCATTTTGCACCTTCGTGACCAGACTGATTTTTGCTAATCTGACATGTGTCAGTTTATGTGGTAATAACTTTGGAACGCTTTTACTTATCCAGGCCATTCTGAGATTGTTTTCTCGTCACATATTGTGCTTCACGACAGTAGTAAATTTGTGGCAAAATATTTCATTTTTATTTATAAAAAAATAGCAAATTTAAAAAAAATTTGGAAAAATTAGCAAATTTCCAAATTTCAATTTCTCTACTTTCAAAATAAATAGTAATACCTCCAAAAATAGTTATTATTTTACATTCCCCATATGTCTACTTTATGTTGGCATCATTTTATAAATGTCATTTTACTTTTTTAGGACGTTAGAGGGCTTAGAAGTTTAGAAGCCATTTTTCAAATTTTCACCAAATTTTCCAAAACCATTTTTTTTAAGCACCAGTTCAGATGTAAAGTGATTTTGAGTGGCTTACATAATGAAACCCCCCATAAATGACCCCATTTTAGAAACTACACCCCTCAAATTATAAAAAACTGCTGTTACAAACTTTGTTAACCCTTGAGGTGTTCCACAAGAATTAAAGGAAAATGGAGGTGAAATTTCAAAATTTCACTTTTTTTGGTAGATTATTCATGTTAATAATTTTTTTCTTGCAACACAGCAAGGGTTAACAGCAAACTAAACCTCAATATATATTGCTCTGATTCTGCAGTTTACAGAAATACCCCATATGTGGTGGTAAACGTTTCTATGGGTTTGTGGCAGTGGTCAGAAGGGAAGGAGCGCCATACGGATTTTGGAGGCAGATTTTGCTAAAATAGTTTGTAGGCACCATTTTGTAATTGAGAGACCCTGACGTACCCCTACAGTGGAAACCCTCAAAAAGTGACCCCATTTTGGAAACTACACCCTTCAACGAATATATTAAGGGGGGTACTGGCCACTTTGACCCCCTAAGCGTTTTACGTAATTTGGAAACACTTGGCTATGAAAATGAAAAGTTTCATTTCTTCCAATAAAATGTTGCTATAGCCCCAATTTTTTTTATTTGCATAAGGGGTAACAGGAGAAAAGCACCCCATAATATGTTACCCATTTTCTCCTGAATACGGCAACACCCCATATGTGGTGGTAAACTGCTGTGGGGGCACATGGCAGGACTCAGAACAGAAGGAGCGCCATATGGATTTTACAACACAGATTTTGATGGATTGGTTTGCGGGAGCCATTGATTTTTATTTTTTTGAGCTATTGTCTTATGTAGGGGCTCATTTTTTGCAGGTGAGGTGAGGTTTTCATTGGTACCATTTTGGGGTAAATACGCCTTTTTGATCGCTTGGTATTACTCTTTTTGTGAGTCAAGGTGAAAAAAATAGCTGTTTTGGCATAGTTTTTTAGCATTTTTTTTACAGCATTCACCTGAGGGGGCAAGTCATGTGATATTTTTATAGAGCAGGTTGTTACGAACGCGTTGATACCCAATATGTCTAACATTTTTATTATTGTTAAGTTTTACACATTAGATGCATTTTAGAACAGAATTAAATCTTGTTTATGTGTTGCCATTTTCAGAGAGCCATATTTTTTTTATTTTTCGGGCGATTGTTTCAGGTAGGGTATCATTTTTGCAGGACAAGATGACGGTTAGATTAGTACCATTTTGGGTTAAATACATCTTTTTGATCGCCTGCTATTACACTTTTTGTGAGGGAAGAGGGAAAAAAATGGCTATTTTGGCATAGTTTTTTAAAAAAAAATTTTACAGCATTCGCCTGGGGGGCCATCTCATGTAATATTTTTATAGAGCAGGTTGTTACGGATGTGGCGATACCCAATATGTCTAACATTTTTATTTTTGGAAAGTTTTACACATTAGATGCATTTTTGAACAGAATAAAATCTTTTTTTTGTGTTGCTATTTTCTGAGAGCCATATTTTTTTTATTTTTCGGGCGATTGTCTCAGGTAGGGTATCATTTTTGCAGGACAAGATGATGGTTTGATTGGTACCAATTTGGGTTAAAGACACCTTTTTGATCGCCTGCTATTACACTTTTTGTGATGGAAGAGGGGAAAAAATGGCTATTTTGGCATAGTTTTTTTTTTTTTTTTTTTACAGTATTCGCCTGGGGGGCCATCTCATGTAATATTTTTATAGAGCAGGTTGTTACGGACGTGGCGATACCCAATATGTCTAACATTTTTATTTTTGGAAAGTTTTACACATTAGATCCATTTTTGAACAGAATAAAATCTTTTTTTTGTGTTGCTATTTTCAGAGAGCCATATTTTTTTTATTTTTCAGGCGATTGTCTCAGGTAGGGTATCATTTTTGCAGGACAAGATGACGGTTTGATTGGTACAAATTTGGGTTAAATACACCTTTTTGATCGCCTCCTATTACACTTTTTGTGAGGGAAGAGGGAAAAAAATGGCTATTTTGGCATAGTTTTTTTTTATTTATTTTTTACAGCATTCGCCTGGGGGGCCATCTCATGTAATATTTTTATACAGCAGGTTGTTACGGACGTGGCGATACCCAATATGTCTAACATTTTTATTTTTGGAAAGTTTTACACATTAGATGCATTTGTGAACAGAATAAAATCTTTTTTTTGTGTTGCTATTTTCAGAGAGCCATATTTTTTTATTTTTCAGGCGATTGTCTTAGTTAGGGTCTCATTTTTTGCGGGACAAGATTACAGTTTGATTGGTACCATTTTGGGGTACATACGCTTTTTTGATCGCCTGCTATTACACTTTTTGTAAGGGAAGGTGACCAAAAAATGTCTGTTTTGGCACAGTTTTTTTTTTTTTTTTTTACTGCGTTCACCTGGCGAGGTGGATGACGTGATATTTTTATAGAGCCGGTCGATACGGACGCAGCGATACCTAATATGTATACCTTTCTTTTTTCACCTTTTTTTTACCAGTTTTTTAACTTTTTTTTTGAAAATGGCTTATTTTTTTTTAACTTTTATTATTATTTATTTATTTTTACTTTATTTTTTAACTTTTCATTTTCCACTTTATTTAACTTTTGGAGGTCTGATCCCCTTTACAATGCATTACAATACTTTTGTATTGTAATGCATTGGCTGTAAGTGTATTACTCAGTGTAATACACTTACAGCCTGCTTCCTGTGCGATCCAGGGGGCTGGATCCAGGGGGCATCGGGCTGCTATCCAAGCCATCGGGTCCCCGTCACAGCAGCACGGGGACCCGATGGCCCCGCTCGCCATCCTGAATAGCGGCGGGCCATGCCGCACGCCTCATGTGCCGCGGTCAGCGCTGACCGCGGCACGAGAAGGGTTAATGCGCCGGCATCGGTGTTTTCACCGATGCTGGCGCATTCAGCAGGGGTCCGGCTATTGGGCACAGCCGGACCCCCGTCGCTCGTCCGTCCTGGGGCTCCCTGACACCCCTTTTCTGCAGCGCTGTCTTTAGACGGTGCTGCAGACTGGGGACTCGCGCCGCCCGCCGTCTAAAGACAGTGGGCGGTCGGCAAGGTGTTAGAAGATAACTGCTTCTTGTTGAAAGACAAGGAGCTTCAATCTTGTCTTGGCTTAAAATTTGCCTGTGTGATCTGAAATTTGTTTTGAATTTTGGAGATGTAGACTTTGGAAAAGAAGGGAGCAGAAGTTCTGTTTTAAAGAAGAACTCCATTTCAATGGAGTTTCAATGGACGGATCCGTTTTGGCTATTTAAAAGATAATACAACCGGATCCGGCAAAAACGCTAGTAATAAGAGTAGTATGTCTGTTACTTCAACACCGGTAAACATTTGCTAGCAGAACACAGTGCAAGACTCTTACTTAGGAGGACTCCCTAAAGCTTGAACCTGTCTTACAATAGAACAATTGGAATACTACCTCTTTGCCCACCAGCCCTCTCACTCAGCTTGACTTGGGTCACCAGGACTCCAGTAGGCCTCAGGCCAACAAATTGCTGGTCACTCAAAATCTGGGCTAGCACCTCCAAAGTCCTCACGGCCAAAGCAATAGTTCCCACTCTTTCAGTCTCTTTTCTCCTAGCAGCTACAAGTCAAGTCTTGCTGTGGGACACCACTCATGTTCCCTCCAGCCTATCGATTCATCTCATGACAACTGTATTTGGTCTTTCCTTGCTGCATTATTTCACTCGTCTTTTCATCTGCCTACAGCTCACCGATGCAACTCATGTTGGCTTCACCCGTGCCAAGCACACCCTAAGAAAGCCTCTCGGGCAATACACTATGTTACTCCTCCGAGGCCACCGATGCAAAACTCTGCTCTTTAATACGACACATAATATTAAAGCTTATCCAGGCTCCTCCTTGTTTGTGGCTGCATACATTCCATCAAACAAAGAGAAGGTCAGATTTGCTGGCTTAACAAGTAAATGTGATATGTCTCTATGACATATCAAAAGTTTTGTAAAAAGTTAGTGGCCCTTATGAATGGATTAATGAAATTAAAGGGGGAGAATGGAAGAAAAACTTGGTGAATAGCGGGTCTTTGGGATTTTAAATCTGGACATTATAGATTCCCAAATGCGCTGAAATTCAAAGTGATCTGAGGTCTGTTTATAAAAATTGTATATTTGCTGTACAAATACTAAACTCTGCAGTTTTATTCCATCATTTCTTGTGATCAGCAGTATATCAGAGGCCAGTATTGATCTGTCAACGCATGATTAGTCTATTGGTCTACTGTATTTATAAACTGATGGAGATGTAATCATTATTCAGGCTATGATTAAAGGGGTTATCAGAAGTCTAAAAGATCCCCCAATGCCTGTGCCCCTTGTATACATCCTATTTATCTGCTCCCCGGCCCCTGCATCGATCTGGATCCCTGCACAGCCACCACTGCATCTCCCCGTTGAGCGGATCAAAACATCTGGCAACAGGGGGTGCAGCCAATAGCAGTCCGCGATGGGGACCATCCTCCCTAGCAGCTAGGAGATGCAGTGATCTGGGTGCAGGGATCTGGATCGACACAGGTGCCGGGAAGCAGGTAAGCATAATGTATATGATGGCGGGGCACAGGCATTGGGGGGGATCTTTTAGACTTCAGATAACCCCTTTAAGAACTCTATGTTCAAAACGCATAAGTACATTTTCATACACGTTTTACAACCATTTTAGGGCAACCCTCAAGGTAAAAAAAAAAATCACATTAACTGGGGAAAAACAGAACACTTACAGTACATGGTTCATCTTTTTAGTTGCTAATTCTCAGATTCCATTTCTATCATCTAAGATTGCCATACTACTTCTCAGACTACCTCATGTTTGCTGTGCATTACGCAGTCTAAGACACTTCCAAATTGTTCAGGTCTGCTCTTGAATTGACCAGCGATGCTCTACATTATTAATGCTATTTGATGAAGTGACACAACCCTTTAATGTAAGGAAAAATATTATGGGTACCCCACCTTTTTATGCTTCTAGCTACATGTATTAGGTCTCTTTCTACCTGTGCTACATGCTACCTAAGTGCACTAAGGGCAGGCTCAAGCCACTCTGAGCACCCTTGCTCCTACCACTTTCTCTGGCGTTCCTCCCTCTCCTTTTTGATTGGCTCCTGCATAGTGTAACAGGCAGTCGGTGTGGCCGGTTTGGCTTTGGGTTAACTCTAAGCGTGTTATCCTGGCAGTCCCCTGGTATTCACACTTTAACCCTTATACAGGGATCTGGTCTACACTGTAAGGCCCCATTCAGACGGCCGTAGTTTTGCGGGTCCGCATTAATGCGGACCCGCAAAAATACAAGGGCCGCCCGGCATGTGTTCCGCAGCGCTCGGAACAAACGCTGGGCGGCCCCATTGAAAATGCCTATACTTGTCCGTGCGTACGGACAAGTATAGGACATGTTCTATCTTTTCTTGCTGAGCCGCGGCACGGAGCCGCGGCTCAGCAAGATAGCGTACCGCCCATAGAGGTGAACGGGCCCGCCCCTATTCCGCAAATTTGCGGAATAGGAGCGGACCCGTTCACACGACCTTAGGGAGCTACCAGGCTGCTAACTCTGTAGATAGTCTTGCTGTAGTTGTCTACTGACCCACGGGGGTCAGAGACACAAGTGCGAGGCAGAGAGTTGACAGGCCATATTCCTAGTCAGGAGACATGGTAGGGCAACCAGTGCTATAACCTATCCGGAAAACAAGTTCAAGGTCAGAGCAGGTGACAACAGCACAAAAAGGGAAAATAGTCTAAGGTCAGGACAGGCAGTGGAGAATCAAGGTTGATTTTCAGGCAGACCTTTGGTACACGGCAGTAAGACCGAGTAACAGACCTTCACTGGCTAACCAGAGACTAGGAACCTAAAGATCAGCCTCATTTACACCCCCCCCCCACCCCAACTAGGGAAGGTGGTCATATATACTCAGGGACAGACAACCAGAATTAAGATGTGCATGTGTTGGCCCTGTAAAAGGCCAAGAAAGAGCGCATAAACCCTATGGGAGAGATTTTGAAGGAAAGAGAAGGCCTTGTCCTGCACCAGAGGAGAGGGACAACAGCAGTTTGGAGGCAGGCCCGCTGCAGGTGGCAGAAGAGATTGTGTAGGTCTGGACCACCGGTAAAATGGGGTGCAGGGCCAGGTAAGAGATGTGGCTCCTGTGCCTGGAGAGTGAGGCAGTGGCGGACATGGGCGCCATCATAACACACAGTCATCTCGTCTGACCCTATCAATCGAGAATAAGAGGTAGGGGCTGGCAGAGGAAGCAAGGGTGCACACAGTGGCTTGGGCCCACCCTTGGTGCACTTAACTGCTCATTTGCATCAGAATACTTTTTCATCAGAATAAAGCAATGGATCACTAAGTAAAAATTATGATTACATTCAGTTAGGAAAGTCCTACAAGGCATGGTATCTGGTTTATAAATGAATATCCTGGGCACAGACTCCTTTTAATATTGTAACTTGAATAAGCCCTGTATATAATTAATGCTGATTTTGTAAAATGTCCACACAGATTAATGTAATATCCTGAGGGAGAAAGGAAAATACAGTGTGATGAAGTGAATTAAACATGCCCCCAAACAGGGGATTGTACAGTCATCGCCAAAAGTTTTGAGAATGACACAAATATTATATTTTCACATGATCTGCTGCCCTCTGGTTTTTATGTGTGTTTGTCAGATGTTTTTATCACATACAGAAATATAATTGCAATCATATTATGAGTAACAAAAGCTTATATTGACAGTTAGAATGAGTTAATGCAGCAAGTCAATATTTGCAGTGTTGACCCTTCTTCTTCAGGACCTCTGCAATTCTCCCTGGCATGCTCTCAATCAACTTCTGGACCAAATCCTGACTGATAGCAGTCCATTCTTGCACAATCAATGCTTGCATTTTGTCAGAATTTGTAGGTTTTTGTTTGTCCACCCGTCTCTTGATGATTGACCACAAGTTCTAAATGGGATTAAGATCTGGGGAGTTTCCAGGCCATGAACCCAAAATCTCTATGTTTTGTTTCCTGAGCCATTTAGTTATCACCTTTGCTTTATGGCAAGGTGCTCCATCATGCTGGAAAAGGCATTGTTGATCGCCAAACTGCTCTTGGACGGTTGGGAGAAGTTGCTCTTGGAGGACATTCTGGTACCATTCTTTATTCATAGCTGTGTTTTTAGGCAAGACTGTGAGAGAGCCGATTCCCTTGGCTGAGAAGCAACCCCACACATGAATGGTTTCAGGATGCTTTACAGTTGGCATGAGACAAGACTGGTGGTAGCGCTCACCTCGTCCTCTCCGAATAAGCTGTTTTCCAGATGTCCCAAACAATCGAAAAGGGGATTCATCAGAGAAAATGACTTTACCCCAGTCCTCAGCAGTCCACTCCCTGTACCTTTTGCAGAATATCAGTCTGTACCTGATGTTTTTTTCTGGAGAGAAGTGGCTTCTTTGCTGCCCTCCTTGAGACCAGGCCTTGCTCCAAGAGTCTCCGCCTCACAGTGCGTGCAGATGCACTCACACCTGCCTGCTGCCATTCCTGAGCAAGCTCTGCACTGCTGGTAGCCCGATCCCGCAGCTGAAACACTTTTAAGAGACGGTCCTGGCGCTTGCTGGTCTTTCTTGGGCGCCCTGGAGCCTTTTTGGCAACAATGGAACCTCTCTCCTTGAAGTTCTTGATGATGCGATAGATTGTTGACTGAGGTGCAATCTTTCTAGCTGCGATACTCTTCCCTGTTAGGCCATTTTTGTGCAGTGCAATGATGACTGCACGTGTTTCTTTAGAGATAACCATGGTTAACAGAAGAGAAACAATGATGCCAAGCACCAGCCTCCTTTTAAAGTGTCCAGTGGTGTCATTCTTACTTAATCATGACAGATTGATCTCCAGCCCTGTCCTCATCAACACCCACACCTGTGTTAATGGAGCAATCACTGAAACGATGTTAGCTGATCCTTTTAAGGCAGGGCTGCAATGATGTGGAAATGTGTTTTGGGGGATAAAGTTCATTTTCTAGGCAAATATTGACTTTGCAAGTAATTGCTGTTAAGCTGATCACTCTTTATAACATTCAGGAGTATATGCAAATTGCCATTATAAAAACTGAAGCAATAGACTTTGTAAAAATTAATATTTGTATCATTCTCAAAACTTTTGGCCATGACTGTATATTCTCCAATCCACAAAGTGGGTTCATAATCTTTGTACATAAACTACGCTCCTCCGATGTCAGGGTAAGCAAAAGCCCTTTGACACTAGCCCTGCAATACACAGCACAGCGTGTATACAGAAGGTATATTTATGGCTCACATACATATTTCTAGCTTGCTTGACTTAGTCCGATAAGGATATGGACACACATCTTATACTTTTGAAGGGTTGTATTTACCACATCCAGTTGGATGGGTTCTTTAGACACAATTTACATCATATGAAAAGCTTCAAAAAAGCAGCAAAGTAGAAGAACTAATAAAAGTAAAACATACTAATTGATTGAACCTACATTATGCTAAACAACATTTCAAACAACTTGAATTCTTTGACTTTGATGTGTTTGAAGTGTCCTTTGATCAAATTTAATAAGGACTCTGTGGAACACAAACAGTTCCTTCAGGTTTGGAAGAGAATGTACCGTATTGTAACCACACTGCTTTAACCCCTCCAGGGTATTTAGGATATTTTCCTTGAAACAACTGTCATATGTGGCAGTAAGGCATGATAGGTCGTTTGCACACAACACAATAGGAAGTACCCAGGGTACAAGTGTGAACTGCACAAAAAAGAAAAAGTAATTGAAACAATCAATTTGATCTAGACAGCAACCATTCACCCGAGAGTACCAAAGAAGTACTCACACTCACTAACAGAATGGGTTTCTATGACCTATTACAGTTACAATGACCTGAGCTGGCCGGACCACATCAGTATATAAAAAGAGCATAGTACAATATATATATATATATATATATATATATATTTATATTTATATAGTAACATGTCCCCTGTAGCTGGAACGTTGCTACTGGGGAAAAATATGGGTCCAACACCCTATCACTGGAGGGGCTGCCTCAACTTTTGTCTTTGTGTGTGTATATTTATGGATATATTTCATCTATTTCATTTAATGTTTCTGTGTGTCGTTGCAGAGAGAAAGTCAATGCAGCTGACAGAATTTGATTTTTACCTTCATTTTTTCAATCCCCATTGGCTGCAGAGTGGGAGGGGGCGTGACCTGACCGGGTCAGGGGCGTGGTTTAGTGGGACCTTGGGGGGGGGTTTAAGTCCTTCTTTTGAGGGTGGCCTGAGTTACAGTTAAATGCCATGGTAATTTATGAGGAAACACAGTGGGTAGCAGTAGAAGAAAACGTCGCTTCGCATGGGTATATTTCATCTATTTCATTTAATGTTTCTGTGTGTCATTGCAGAGAGAAAGTCACCCTCCCTCCCACCTCTGCAGCTGACAGAAATTGATTTTTACCTTCAAATTTTCAACCCCCGTTACTGCGGAGTGGGAAGGGGAGTGGCCTGACCGAGTCGAGGGCTTGACTTAGCGAGACCTGGCGCAGGGGTTTTAAGTCCTTCTTTTGAGGGTGGCCTGAATTACAGGTCGATGCCATGGTAATTTATGAGGACACGCAATGGGTAGCAGTGGAAGAAAACATCTTTTATTACGACTGAACGGTCGGAGTCTAAAATTAGTTTATTTCATCTATTTCATTTAATGTTTCTGTCTGTCGTTGCAGAGAGAAAGTCAATGCAGCTAACAGAAGTTGAATTTTACCTTCATTTTTTCAATTCCCATTGGCTGCGGAGTGGGAGGGGGGTGACCTGGCCAGGAGCGTGGTTTAGCGGGACCTTGGGGGGGGGTTGCTTTTAAGTCCTTCTTTTGAGGGTGGTCTGAATTAAAGGTCGATACCATGGTAATTTATGTGGACAGGCAATGGTTAGCAGTGGAAGAAAACATCTTTTATTACTACTGAACGGTCGTGTCTAAAATTAGTCTATTTAATCTAATGTTTCTGTGTGTCGTTGCAGAGAGAAAGTCACCCTCCCTCCCACCCCTGCAGCTGACAGAAGTTGATGTTTACCTTTATTTTTTCAATCCCTGTTAGCTGTGGAGTGGGAGGGGGCGTGGACTAACTGAGTCAGGGCGTGGCTTAGCAAGACCTGGGGAGGGGGTTTTAAGTCCTGCTCAGCTGGCTGCTAATTACCTTGCTGTGTTGTTATGGAAACCTGCCCTCCCTGTGTGTTTCTGTGCAGAGAACGGCAGTTGGGGTTTGAAACCAAAGCTCCCAGGCTAATAATGGCTAATGCAGGTCATATTTTGGGAATATCTCGCCTGGGTATATTTCATCTATTTCATTTAATGTTTCTGTGTGTCGTTGCAGAGAGAAAGTCAATGCAGCTGACAGAAGTTGATTTTTACCTTCATTTTTTCAATCCCCATTGGCTGCGGAGTGGGAGGGGGCATGACCTGACTGGGTCGGGGGCGTGGTTTACCGGGACCTTGGGGGGGTGCTTTTAGGTCCTTCTTTTCCGGGTGGCCTGAATTATAGGTCAATGCCATGGTAATTTGAGGAAACACAGTGGGTAGCAGTGGAAGAAAACATTGCTTCACACGGGTATATTTAATGTATTTCATTTAATGTTTGTCTGTGTCATTGCAGAGAGAATCTCCTTCCCACCCATTCCTGTAGCTGACAGAAGTTGATTTTTACCTTTATTTTTTCAATCCCCATTGGCTGCGGAGTGGGAGAGGGCGTGGCCTGACCGGGGGCGTGGTTTAGCAGGACCTTGGGGGGGGATGCTTTTAAGTCCTTTCAGTGAAAGAAAACATCTTTGTTGCAGAGAGAAACTCATCCTCCCACCCCTGCAGCTTACAGAAGTTTATTTTTACCTTCATTTTTTCAATCCCAATTGGCTGCGGAGGAGGAAGGGGGCGTGGCCTGACAGAGTCGGGGTGTCGCTTAGTGAAACCTGGAGCAGGTGTTGTAAGTCTTTCTTTTGAGAGTGGTGTGAATCACAGGTTGGTGCCATGGTAATTTATGAGGACATGCAATGGGTAGCAGTGGAAGATTTACTACTGAACGGTCATAGTCTAAAATTAGTCTAAAAGTTATATTTATGGTAACCGGAATACCCCTTTAACAGTATCATCCAGAGCGCTCTGCCCCTTTAAACCATTGAATAGAAATGACTGGATTGTTACCTGAGATCCTCAGCTGGCTGCTAATTACCTGGCTGTGTTGTTATGGAAACCTGCCCTCCCTGTGTGTGTCTGTGCAGAGAATGGCAGTTGGGGTTTAAAACCAATGCTGTCAGGCTAATATTGGCTAATGCAGGTCATATTTTGGGAATATCTCGGGAATGTTATGTCCTAGAGAGAAGAGACCTGGTCTAAAACCTTCCCGGGCACCTGATGTACCTGTGTGCCGAATTTGGTGAAAATCGGTCTAGTAGTTTGGTCGCGCATAGAGAACAGACAGACAGACGGACAGACGGACAGAAACTCATTTTCATAATAGTAAGAGATTAATCAGCTATATTACATGGTGAATTAGGTGTGGACCCACTATGCTAACTAACCAAGACTAAGCCTAAGTGTGTTCTGACACTTCCCTCGTTTTCACCCTTTAACCCATGTACAGGCATCTGGACTTTTTTGCAGTGAAGCAGCAGATTACTAGATTCGGACTGCACATTGGTGGTGCACATGAAGGTAGACACAGGACAAACCAGCAGTCTGGGTGGTAGTGAAGACACAGATTGGGAAGGCAGGTTGGGTACTTGACAAGAACATGAACAAGGTAGACAGGCAGGGATAACTTAAACACGAACAGAAATGAAACTGGAAGCGTAGGAGGATACAACCAGGGTGAATACTGGGCTAGAGCACAGACAGGAACAAACATAGAATAAATGCAGGCAAAACAAAGGGGAATCGCAGAAACACTAGATGTCAACAGCAGGAATCTTAAAGCTCAGGCACCCTATCACTGGTCAGGGTGCCTTAAGTACCCGGGGACCCCCAGCCATTGCCTGGGGAAGAATTTAGAAGCACCTGCCCTAAGAGCACAGATACTGGCAGGCTGAAAGGGAGCATGCAGGCCACAAATCTGTGGAGGATGCGGCTGGGAGACACGGCGGGCATGAACTGCCAAGCTAACAATAAGGATGAAATGAAGGACCACCATAATAAAATAGCACCCAGGCCCAAACCTGTCTAGCTTGCTGTGATAGAAAGTTAGATTTAAGAGGAAGAGAGGATACTGTTACCTTAAGAAAAACAGTTTATCTGGAGTCAGTGATGGAAGTATTCAAGTTATCACTCACCAGTGCCCTAACTCTCTACCTCTCCAAACCTCCCCAGGTGACAAGATGTGAGAGCTGAGTCACAAAGTGTTAAAGTTAAATATCAGGGATTGCCATCCCTCCACAGTCCCAGGGGGTCTGCATTATATGCCAACAAACCTTGGATCTCCCCTCACTCCACACAAAGGCCATGAAAAGGAAGTCAAGCTTTTGAAAGAGCATTCGGGGAATGTACACAGGGGTCATTTTGGGTATAAGCGTCTTTTTAGGAGACTAACACGGCCCAGCACCATCATAGGCAGCTATACGCATATTTAAGGCTTAAATCAGTGGAGAGACATTCAAAGTTCTAAAATTTGGGATGCATCTAGTGACCCAGACTCCTATTGTGAGGGAGTTGCATGATTGCAATGGCAAAGTAGGTTGTTCAAATGTCCTAGGGAAGGAATCTAAGGGCATAATAAAGGATTAATCACAATTAATCTTGTGTTGAATTATAGAAAGAGCTCTTTGCAATGAAGGGCCTGGATTGGCAAGGTATTGAACACACGCTCTTCCAACCCACATTTACACAAGCCAAGGATGTGTGGGGTCTCCATTCAGGCATTCTGCAAGAGGCTCCACTGAAATAGCATATAGAAAAGGTGATAGTGGGCACCCTTGATGGGTACCATGATGAAAACAAAAGGAGTCTGATAACCGGCGGTTAAAACAGACACGGGACAGAGGGGCATGATATAGAAGTGCAACGTGCGCCGACCCCCAGGGCCCCTCTATCGCGCACCAGGTGTAGTAGGAATGCCGATTGTTTTGGTGCGGCCTAAATGTCTCTTTATGTGTGTCATGGTGCTCCTACCTGGATACCGCTGGACCCCAGGCTTTGGCTCCAAATCAATAAATAGGGGAAATAATTGAGGGATTTGGAGGAATAAATTGAGTCCAGACCTTGAAGTTCAATGGCAGCTTTACTAGAATAAAAGTTTCTTCCAACAGTTTCAGACTTTGTCTTGGTTGCAGCAGGCTTTAGCATTAAACTGGCAGGCAAACACAACTCTGCTCTATCACTGTTGCTCTCTGCTGTGCTGACAAGCTCACTGTATAACTATGATTTCTTCTGGATGCTGCACTTCTCTCTGTAGACGGACTTAGCTTATGCCAGGGAACTATGCTCCTGGCTTCTGAGGCTTCAGGGTTCTGCCTCCTTGGCCAGCAGAGCCGAAGGTGCTCTGGCTGGCATGGGCACGTCCAGCAGAGATATGACCCTGTAAACCTTCCTCTAGCAGGGGGTAAATCTCAACTAACTCCTAACTGGTCCCCACCCTTCCTGCAGTAAGTCGGACTAGCCCACCTCTCTCCAGAAGGGGGTTAGAATAGAATGGAAAGCTCCATTCTGGGTAACTATAGCTCTGCCCTGTTTGCTGCCACCTGCTGGTGAACCAGGCATATTACTGGTTATTAACAGTTGGATAACAATGTTAAATGTACATTCGTGGAGGACCTGGAAAAGCATACACAAGATGACATCATTTTAGACCAGATATTTTAGATAGTAGCAGGGTGTAGGAGTGGTAACACCACTCTGGGGTGCTACAGAAGGTGCACCCAACAAATGAACATAGGTCCAAAATCAAATGCTTCCAAGACTGTATGGTATGACCATTCAACAGAATCAAAGGCTTTCGCCACATCTAACAAGACTATCACTCTAGAGCCAGTGTTTTCATGACAAGCTTGATGTTGGAAAACAAACGGCCTACAGTAAAAAAGTAGCCTTATCAGGTACGAAGCCCAGTGAAAATTTGTTTTATTCACAGTGGCTTCGGTATAAAATTGGAGGCACACTAAGATATACTACAAGACCGCAGCAATTTACGGATGCCATCTTTCGGACCAGTAGAATAAGTTTATGACACAGTCAAATTTAGAACACGTTAAAGAAGTTTTAACACAAAACTGGTCAACTGAAGAAAAAATATCCAACTTACTGACTTGAGTGTATATCTCCATGTTCCAATAATCGCAAGCAGCAGAATAGATGAATACTGACCCAGCGTCCAGACTTGGTGTATAAAATCCCACGTTATTGTAAATCCCTTAATATTTGAACATCTATATAAAAGTCATGCTTATGCATCCTTATCATAGTTTTAAATTTGGAGCACAACCTGCTGCACCAGTAAGGGGCGGGTTCACATTAGCGTTCCTAATTCCGCTATAATGTTCCATTATATTAGAGTTATTATGGAATATGATGGAATTTAGGATGGAATACAAAACCGAATCCTTCACGAGTCATTCCGTTTTGTTCCATCCTAATACATTTCTATGTGCACAAATAACGGTTCCGTTTGGCATGCCCATAGAGATGTATTAGGAAGGAGCAAAACTAAATGCCTCTTAAAGGCTTTCATTTTGTATTCCGTCCTAAATTCTGTTATAACTCGGTTATAACGTAACACTATAACGGAATTAGGAACGATAATGTGAACCCACCCTAAGTGAAATATACTCACCAGCTCCCTCACCATTGCCAGGTATGTTTTTTTTCTACATGTACAGCAGGCTGGGTTCGAAATTTAAAAAAGGAAAAAAAAGTTGAACAGTCCCTTCAGGGTTCCAATGTCAGCATATCAATCTAGGCACATTAATCTTCTGACCAAAAAATCCAAAATGAAGTCTAAATAGCAAAATGTTCCTTGTTTTGAAGTCAAAATAGAAAGCAGGAAAAAGAGGTAACATAAGCTACTAGTATTTATGGTGTAGATAGATAGATAGATAGATAGATAGATAGATAGATAGATAGATAGATAGATAGATAGATATACACATATACAATACATATACAAGAAGAAAATACAGAAAATAATGGTAGCTCCGTACCTTTCACATGATGGGATTGGATGGCCTTGACTATGATGGAGTCCATTGGGTCTCAGTCATGCGCTCTGGATTTTTTCTGAATATATAATGGAGCATGCTTTGAAGTCTAACTTTAACACATACCTCTTACATCACACACACAGTTTTTTGTTTTTATGATTTGCAGAGGCTACATACAGTAGAACAAACTCCCATAAGAATTCCTTCACTATGGATAGAAAAGTCTGCATGAAAAGTGCATGGATAGTAGAATAGCAGATACTGAATCATTTCTGCCGTCAGGTAGTTAAAGGGGTTGTGTGACAAAACATATTCTACATTGTTCAAACCAGCAGCTGGATCTGAATAATTTTGTAATTGCATGTATTTAAAATGTATCTTTATAGCGCCACCTGCTGTTTGTTCTTTTTCTTATTTTCTGTCCATCTTACTGAGCTGGTCAAACGTGCTCAGTTAAAATCTTCAACTGCCACCAGTCATATGTTCTGTTAAAAGCTGTGGCAGTGACACAGAGAGAGCTGCAGCAGAAAGGACATGTCCCCCTAAAGAGAACCTAGCAGAGCAATTGGAGCAATGAATGTGGAGATCTCTGGATCCATGTGAGGTACAGGGCTGGTTCTAGCCTTGTTAGAAATAGTCATGCCTAATTTCCTTTTTTTTAGGCCTCTTTCACATTAGCGGCAGTCCGGATCCGGCAGGTGAAGGGTGCTGCCAGATCCGGACTGCCGCAGGGACATGTGTGGGGCCGGAACCGCATTCTGGCCCCACACATGTCACACAGTACCATATACATACACACAAACACATACATACTTACATACTCCAGGCAGGCAGGCCGCACGTCTTCACGCCCAGGAGGCGCGCAGGTATGACGATTCCCCACAGCGCCCTCTGCTGGGCGCTGTAGGGAATCGTCATAGCTTCGCGCCTCCTGGGCGTGAAGACGTGCGGCCTGCCTGCCTGCCTGGAGTATGTAAATATGTATGTGCTTGTGTGTATGTGTCTGTCTGTATGTCTGTATGTGTAGGTGACGGATCCGTCCTGAACTCCATTGAAAGTCAATGGAGGGCAGATCCGTTTACCATTGTGGTCACACCAGACGGATCCGTCCCCATTGACTTGCATTGGGGGTCATTCTGGATCCGTCTTGGGGCGGATGCCTGGACCGGAGAGAAAACCGCAGCATGCTGCGGTTTGTTCTCCGGTCTAAAGACGGAACGGAATGCTTTCAGGAGCATTCCGTTGTCTTCAGTTCAGTTTTGCCCCCATTGACAAGGAATGGGGACAAAACTGAAGCATTTTTTTCAGGTATTGAGCCCCTATGACGGAACTCAATACCGGAATTTAAAAACGCTAGTGTGAAAGTAGCCTTACATCAGTCATGGCATAACCCCTTTAATTTACAGTTTGGCCTAGTCACCTAATCTCTCATGAGAATACTGTGACTAAAAGTCCGGGGAAATCTTGTCCCGGCCCCTGTGGCTCAGCCGCCCCTCGCTCTCATCTACCCTTCTTAGGATCCCCATTTGCCAGTGTTTATCTCCCTCCATTCCTTGTTTCTCACTTTCTTCCCTTCCTTATTGTTCATCAAAGGTTATTCTTTATCTGGCATGAAGAAGGAAGTTATTTTAACCACTTTGATGAACGAGCTGCAAAGAATAAGATAATAATAAGCCTTATTTATCCTGAGGAAGATAAATTAAAAGCTCTGATGAATAGAACCCATTCTCTCCATCTCTCGTGAACTCTCTCCGGAATTCTTCTCATTGTGTCTATTGTTGATCAGAGTGGGATGTGCGTGGCTTATGTCTCCTGCATATCGGCAAGTTCCTGCCCCATTTAAATGAGATCATACCCTTTTTAGAGGGATTACTGAGATTAGAAACAAGGGTCGGCTTTTTTACAACCACATTTCGGCTGTATCAGGAACCGTAGATCAGCACAATTTAAGAAAACCATTTTAACTAATTTCATACAACCTTGTGGAGTAATGGTTTGTTCCCACCGAGACGGAGAGAAGTAGGACTTGCACTGATGTAGATCAGAACTGTGGACACCCATTCATTTCATTCCTTATCTTAATCATTTACTTCTACTTAACTTCTTATTAACCTGTTCCTGACCGCTTTCCGACAATATATACGTCGGTAGTTGGGACATTAAATATAGCTCCCGCTCGCGCATCTGCATCTGTGAGGATGTCCCAGCTGTTCACCGCCCCCCCCCCAGCGAGGATCAGGGGAGTCCGATACAGTGTGCAGCAGCCTCGGTCCTCCTGAGTGACATGAGGCTGCCGTACATTAGTTCCTATGGCGCTCCAGTCTGTGGCAGAGCTCCGTAAAAACTTACGCATGTTTTAGACGTCGGTCTTAATAAAGACCCATGGCTGGTGATGGATCCGCCGGAGTTATGAAATGGCCCCGGCCTCTCCATAACTTCAGCACATCCAGCGCCAGTTCTAAATGTAAGACAGCTCCCGAACTGTCTTACATTTAGACCATTTTCTATGCCTAAAACAGACGCCCACATTTCTAGACTTGGCTTGAGCAGGAAAAAGTAACTAATATGAGAGAAGCAATGTAATCAAAAGTTTTTAAAAACATTTTTAAAAAAAATTCTCCAAATTAAAATATAAATACATAAACAATTTAAAAAAATAAACATCATGGTCATCGCCATGTGCAAAAATGGCCGTTCTATTAAAATACAAAAATATTTACCCATACAGCAAATGGCAAATTGGCACATTTTTTGGTCGCTTCTACTCCCACATAAAAAAATGGAATAAAAAGTGATCAAAAAGTCAAACACACCCCAAAACTGTATCAATGTAAAATACAGGTCGCCCTGCAAATAATTAACTTTGACACAGCTCCGTACACATAAAAGTAAAAAAAAGTTAAAAGTTATAGGTTTTTATACGTATACTGTACATACGTATGTGGTATTGTTGTAGACATACCGACCTGGAGAATGAAAATAACAGGTCAGTTTCCGTGAAACTAATCTAATGTCCTCCCCTCTGAGACTGTGACATCATGTACACATTCATGTGAGACTGCTTCACTACCCCATTGTATGCTACGTCATCAGTCACCTGGTGTACATGGGGCAGGACCAGTTTGGACATAGGCTCAGTAAACATGAACTAAAGGAGGATTGTGCTAAGTAAGTACAGTACTGCACCTGCGCCACATTGGCCCATGTCATTGGGCACTCTGATGAGGTGGGAACACATCACTGCTGCGCCAAGACATTGACTGCAGCAGCCATGTGACTCACATCAAACAGGACCTTTACCAGCAGGGACCAGAGCTTGGCAGCGGCGGTGGGGGACTGAAGGGGGCAACCCAGGGGTGGGGAGCAGATAAGTATCTTTCCTTCTGAAGGTCAGGCAATGTGGGGGAGTCTGGCCGAAAGCCCCCCGTAGGTGGACAACCCATTTAGATCCCACAACAGTGTGGGAAATGTAGTACGCTGCACTCCGGACACAAAAGTGTTGCAAGATTGCAAGCAGGACACACATGTGATATTGGGTCATAGAAAAAAAACTAAATACTGGAAACCCCCTTAATAAGCCCCATGTGATCAACCCAAAAATAAATGAATATGCCCTACCCACAGATCCCAAAAACAAAGGGATTCCCTTCAGATTTATCACTGTACATTGATGCTCTAGTTCAGGGAAGCCCAACCTGCGGCTCTCCAACTACAACTGCCAGCCTGCCTGGACAGCCATTAGGGCATGCTAGGAGTTATAGTTTTGTGACAGCTGGAGTAGATTAAGGTGTGCAAGTGCTGGCCCTTTGAGAGCCAGGGGGAGCACACATGTGTGCCCTATGGGCACAGGGAGAGAGCCAGCAAGCAGGCTGCAGCCTGAGTGGAGGGGACAAGCACGGCCGCTGGACCCGCTATGACAGGTCTGTGCTGACAGGAAGTCAAAACCAGGAACTAGTGAGTGACACGGCAGTGGCCACGGGCTGCCACTGTAATACAAGCTGCCTGCAGATTGTCATATAATGTGACAGGTTTACTTTATGGTCACATCATCAGATTTAATTCCTGGTGTGCTCACAAATATATGGATGTTGTAAAATGATCTGAATTTAAACCATTGAAACTATTTCTACATCCTGGAGTCATACACAAGTATTCTCGGTATATTAATCACAGTTATTGCCCAATTCTGATTACCATCGTACTTAATAGATTACATGAGAAATCACGTGCCTCAATTCACATAGTCCATGCTTTACTGAATTAACTATTCCACAGTCCAGACGAGATGTTGTGCATTTCATACAGTAGTAAAGACCATCATATTGAGAAAAAAGACACTGCCAAAAAGAGCCAGAAATACTTCTGTACATGTAAACCAGCCATGAGGTGATGTAAGGAAGGGAATGTGTATGATGCGACCCGGGGCGTAACTAAAGGCTCATGGGCCCTAGTGCAAGAGTTCAGCTTGGGCCCACCCCAGGGGCAGGGAAGCACATTGCCTGCGTGGTACCTAGGCAAAAATTGAAACAAACCCCACCCCCCATCAAAGCCAAATTCTTGACCTTAATCCTTCCTTACAGCCAGAGGTGTAACCTCACCTGCATGCACTTTCTATAATACCTGTATCTTGTTATGTGGCACAAGTGTCTTTGGGCCCCCTCAGACTCCTGGGCCCGATAGTGACTGCTATCTGTGAACCCTCTATAGCTACGCCCCTGGATGCGCCTAGAGCTACTGAAGAACAGCTGATCGATGGGGTGCAGGGAGTCAGACTCCTACTCATCAGATATTCATGGCCTTTCATGAGGACATCAGCAGTATCTGGGGCTTGGACAGCCCCTTTAATATTATTTTTATAAGCTCAATTCTCTGGCATCAAGCCACCATGCTCTGATCTGTAGTATGTATTGCTGATCTCACTTCAGTATTTATCCTGTTATAGGGTTGGCTTGATGAGAAGTTAGCCTAGAAGAAAAAGCTGTTGTCATGAGAGAACCCTTTTATTGACGCCGAGCCAGAGTTTGTTGATCCAAAGAAGAGAGGAGATAGGAGCTAAGGAATCAGCGTTGTCATGTCCATCCATGTGGCTCTCAGGAAGGGATCTCTGTACCTAGAAATAGGTCTATCGACCTTCTGTCCTACAGACATATAGAAGAGCACGGTCTGATCTCCCACCTTCTCTTCTATCTCATTGCCTTTATAAAGTTAAAGAGGTATTGACACGTTATAATTTATGCACAGGAAAACTATTAAATTGGTGGGAGTCCTATTGTTGGGACTGCCGCTTTATTCTTCTCTACGGCCAAGGGCTGTTCTAAGCTGAATCTCACAAATCCTGTAGAGATTTTGATCACTTTTGGGGCCCTGAGGGGTATGGGGTCCTCATTCTCATGACCTGTGAGGTTCCCAGGTGTAGGACCCCCACTGATCTAACAGTTATCCCCTAACCTGTGGAACTATAGAAAAGTGTGAGCACTCATAATATTAGTTTTTTCGGTTAGTGAACAACCCCTTTAACTGTTCAATCATCAGACTTTGAGCTTAAAGGGGTTGTTTCACTTCAGCAAATAGAGTTTATCATGTAGAAAAAGTTAATACAAGTTACTTACTAATGTATTATCCATATTGTTTCCTTTGCTGGCTGGATTCATTTTTCCATCACATTATACACTGCTCGTTTCTATGGTTACGACCAGGGGCGGACATACCGCGGTGCAGCCGGTTCGGCTGCACCGGGGCCCGGGACCGGAGGGGGGCCCTTTCTTCCCGGCGGCAGGTAGAGATGAGCGCTTCCATTTTGGAAGCGCTCATCTCTATATTCATCTGTATCGCCGTCCTTAGGACGGCGATACAGATGGATAATGCGGGGCAAGGGAGGGAGAGGCGTGTCCCTTCCCCGTTCCTCTGATAGGCTGCAGGCACTAGGCCTGTAGCCTATCAGAGGCCGGCACAGGCGGCGCGATGACGTCATCGCGCCGCCTGAGCCGTACAGCGCGGGACACAGGCCGGAAGAGGCCTGCATCGCGTCGCTGACAGAGGCAAGGAGGTAAGTATAACTGTTAATTTTTTTTTATTTAAGTTGGCACTCAGTGGGGGCACTATGGGGGAGGAGCACTATGGAGGAGAGGCACTATGGGGGCCACTTTGGAGGGGGAGCACAATGGAGAAGGAACACTATGGGGGCCACTATGGAGGAGGAGCACTATGGGGGGCCACTATGGAGGAGGAGCACTATGGGGGGCCACTATGGAGAAGGAAAACTATGGGGGCTACTATGGAGGAGGAGCACTATGGGGGGCCACTATGGAGGAGGAGCACTATGGGGGGCCACTATGGAGAAGGAACACTATGGGGGCTACTATGGAGGAGGAGCACTATGGGGGGCCACTATGGAGGGGGAGCACTATGGGGGGCCACTATGGAGGGGGAGCACTATGGGGGGCCACTATGGAGAAGGAAAACTATGGGGGCTACTATGGAGGAGGAGCACTATGGGGGCCACTATGGAGGAGGAGCACTATGGGGGGCCACTATGGAGGAGGAGCACTATGGGGGCCACTATGGAGGAGGAGCACTATGGGGGGCCACTATGGAGAAGGAAAACTATGGGGGCTACTATGGAGGAGGAGCACTATGGGGGGCCACTATGGAGGAGGAGCACTATGGGGGGCCACTATGGAGAAGGAACACTATGGGGGCTACTATGGAGGAGGAGCACTATGGGGGGCCACTATGGAGGGGGAGCACTATGGGGGGCCACTATGGAGGGGGAGCACTATGGGGGGCCACTATGGAGAAGGAACACTATGGGGGCTACTATGGAGGAGGAGCACTATGGGGGGCCACTATGGAGGAGGAGCACTATGGAGGAGGAGCACTATGGAGGGGGAGCACTATGGGGGGCCACTATGGAGGGGGAGCACTATGGAGGGGGAGCACTATGGGGGGCCACTATGGAGAAGGAACACTATGGGGGCTACTATGGAGGAGGAGCACTATGGGGGGCCACTATGGAGGGGGAGCACTATGGGGGCCACTATGGAGGGGGAGCACTATGGGGGGCCACTATGGAGGGGGAGCACTATGGGGGAGGAGCACTATGGGGGGCCACTATGGAGGAGGAGCACTATGGGGGGCCACTATGGAGGAGGAGCATTATGGGGGGCTACTATGGAGGAGGAGCACTATGGGGGGCCACTATGGAGGAGGAGCACTATGGGGGGCCACTATGGAGGAGGAGCACTATGGGGGGCCACTATGGAGGAGGAGCACTATGGGGGGCCACTATGGAGGGGGAGCATTATGGGGGGCACTCTGGAGGAGGAGGACGACTATGGGGGGCCCTATATATATACTGGCACTATGGAGGGCGAGGATCACTATGGGGACCCTATCTTATATTCTGGCAGACATGGGGGCACTATGGAGAAGGGGGGGAGAGGAGCACTATTGGGGTCATTGTATAGGGGCACTAAGAGGGTTTTTTGGGTACATAGTAGGGGGCATTGGCACATTATGAGGGCACTATGGGGACATTGGCTGGCCGGGGGCACTAATTATTTCTATTGTTGGGACTATTACTATCAGCTTAGCACAGTTATTTTTGGGGAACATTTTGGTTATAATTTAGTGTCAGGGACACTATTTCCTGGGTGCAGTTATTTTAATTACTGAAGGCGGTAGTATTTGAGGGGGACTGTTTCTGCAGTATAGTTTTGGGGAGCACAGCGGGCACAGTATTGGGGAGTGGCAGGATGAGGAGTTCAAGAAGGTGGAAGAATGATAGAAAAGTAGGAATCTAAGATGTCTATTTGTCAAACTCCACAGAGAGAAGAGATGGCTGGAAGAAATCATCATGGCAGTCTGGTCTGAAAGGAAAAGATGAGGAAAGAGAACATCTACATCTAAGAAGACGTCACTGGATGTAGGAGGTATGTGGACCTGTATTAGGCTACTTTCACATCTGAGTTGGTGATTCTGGCAGGCTGGTCCAGCAGAGAACAGCCTTCTGGAATTCACCGGCTCTGGCACTGCTGGATGCAGACAGAATGCCCGCCGGCCCCATTAACTATAATGGGGTCAGGCAGAGATCCGGCCACAATCTGGCAAAAATGCAGACAATCAGCAGGACACAAACCTCTGCATGACTGAGTCTGTGTCCGGCCAATTTCTTGCATTCTCTGCCAAATCAGGTGGCCGGAGCGTAGTGCTGCAGGTGTGAAAGTAGCCTTACCCTGTATGTTTTGTATTGCTGTATGTAATGTTAGGACACCATAGGTTAGGTTGAGAATTTGGTTTGGGAACGGGGGGGGGGGGGGCCCAAACACATTCCTTGCACAAGGGCCCTCTGCTGTCTGTGTCCGCCCCTGGTTACGACCACCCTGTAATCCAGCAGCTGTGGCCGTGCTTGCACACTATAGGAAAAAGCACCTGCCAATGAGTGGTCCCACAGTCCCGGCCACCCAAGAGGCCGCTGCTTTTTCCTATACTGTGCAAGAACGACCACCACTGCTGAATTCGGAGTGTTCGTAACCATGGAAATGAGCAGTATATAATGTGATGGAAAAATTAATCAGCCAGCAAAGGAAGCAATATGGACAATCACAATACATTAGTAAGTGTCTTATATTAACTTGTACATAATAAACGGTTTTGCTGAAGTGACACAACTCCTTTAACTTCTTTACCATACAATTAATCTGAATGGATGAGTAAACCCAAATTCATTAATCTGTTGTAATGATCTGTTAATCTTCTATGATTCATGGAAATGGCAGCACATGTGATATGACCAATGTTAAGTATGTGGTGTCATCTATAGTTATGCTAATGCGGAGCCTGAAATAGCATGAAGTTCACATGAAAATTTTGGACTAGCACTATAAATGAAACTGTACATCTGAGGTGCTGAAGTGGTGTCTGCAGCAGGCTCAGGAGCTGAACCCATACACAGCAGATGCTGGCTGTGTTATACAGCTGACACCCACCTGCTCTGTTTAAACCTACAGATGCAGAGTTCAATAGTAACCTTGGCATCTAAGCAGTTAAACAGAGGGAGGTGGGGAGCTGATTGTTTTAAATAAAAATGTGGCACACGAGCAAGATTGTGAACATATGTCGACCACAGTTCAGATTCACTTCAAGAAACGCACTAAAACGGAATATATCTTCTATACAATGCTTTATCCAAAAATGTGTTCATATATTCATTGTTTCATAACTTGATCACATCTTTTGAAAAATAGTACTATATGCATACCTGCCAACTTTCTAAATGAACAAAGAGGGACACAGTGCAGATTGTTTCAGCCCTGTTATGTACCCCTAGTAATATGCCCAGTTATGTGCCCTCAGTAATATGACCAGATGTGCCCCTGATAATATGACTAGCTGTCCCCCCAGTAATATGCCCACATTGTGCCCCCAGTGATATGTCCAGCTGTGTCCCCAGTAATATGCCCAGCTGTCCCCCCCCTGTAAAATGCCCACATTGTGCCCCCCAGTAATATGCCCACATTGTGCTCCCAGTGATATGTCCAGCTGTGTCCCCAGTAATATGCCCAGCTGTCCCCCCCCTGTAAAATGCCCACATTGTGCCCCCCAGTAATATGCCCACATTGTCGTTAAAGGGGTTGTCTCACTTCAGCAAGTGGCATTTATCATGTAGAGAAAGTTAATACAAGGCACTTACTAATGTATTGTGATTATCCATATTGCCTCCTTTGCTGGCTGGATTCATTTTTCCATCACATTATACACTGCTCGTTTCCATGGTTACAGGCCACCCTGCAATCCATCAGTGGTGCTGTGCTTGCACAATATAGGAAAAAGCACTAGCCTATGTTAGCTCCCATGGTCCCGGCCACCAGAGAGGATGATGCTTTTCCTATATTGTAGATGCACGACCACCGCTGATGGATTGCAGGGTGGTCTGTAACCATGGAAATAAGCAGTTTATAATGTGATGGAAAAATGAACCCAGCCAATAAAGGAAGCAATATGGATAATCACAATACATTGGTGCCTTGTATTAACTTTCTCTACATAATAAATGCCACTTGCTGAAGTGAGACAACCCCTTTAACGACTACAACTTGTCCCGCAAAAAACAATCCCTTATACAGTTACATAGACGGAAAAATAAAAATGTTATAGCTCTTGGAAGGCAATGATGAAAAATGAACAAAAATCACTTGGTCATTAAGGCTCAAAACAGGCTGCTCACTAAATAAAAATAATAAATAACCATAACTGGTATTGCTATGGCCAAAAATGTCCAATCTGCTTAAACATGTTATTTATCGCACATGGTAAATGCCTTAAATAAATCCCAAAGGCAAAAAAAAATAAAAGAATAAATAAAAAATGATCAAAACTTGCAAAATGATACCAATAAAATCTACAGCTCACACCACAAAAAACAAGCCCTCACACACCTCCGACAGAAAAATAGTCATGGGTATCAGAATATCGCAACTCAAGGCAATATCTTTTTCTAAAAAATGTTTCTAATTTTGGTTAAACATAATAAAGAGTATGTCAAAATGGTACTGAACCGCAGAAAGAGGTTATCATGTCATTTTCACCGCGCAGAGGACTGCATAAAAACTAAGCTCAAACAAAAATTGCAGAATTCCATTTTTTTACCTCATAAATACCGTAATTTTTTTTACAGTTACGGTACATGGAACATGAAATGGTGCTGTATTGGCATTAACAAATAAAACCTGTCCTGCAAAACCAAGCCCTCTTATGGCTAAAGAGGGATTTTTACATTTAAAGAGTATCCTCCTTAACACCTTCTTAAGGCCTCCTCAAAAAGATCTCTGACTAATACCTCGGTTCCCCTCTGCACGCAGCTGTAACTAAGGGACCGAGACAAACATGTCTTAAGCTAAACTACCTGAAATATTCATATCAAGAGCCTGATGAAAAATTAACTCTTTCCTCTCGAGGGATGAGAGGCTTGTTCTTCAGAAATGCTGTTTCTCTCTCCCTGATTAGTAGAGGGGTAATGTGCAGCGACAGCAGGGAGGGGTCTGGCCTTATTTCACACAGAAACTGTTACAACTGGCTGAACAGAAAAAAACAAGACTCTTTACATCCCTTGTCCACCAAAACCCAAAATACCATCTTATGTCCTAGAGAGAGTTGTCCTCTTTCTTTGCTAGATCTGTTTTTGAAAAGCTGGGAGACTATTGTGCGTGTATTCCCACAGGGACTATGACTCAAATCTGACTACTTATGATGCATCCACCTCTCTGACCTAGTTAGACCAATTTGTCATTTAGGACTTCAGGGAAGCTGGGTGATAACCCATGTGGAATCCATATGGTGGCTACATTGGTTGTCCTCCAGGTTTTAACTGAAAAAAGCACAATAATGAAAGGGGAGAACAAAATGTAATGTTATCAATAAGTCCTAGCAGGGGCGTAGCTATAGGGGGTGCAGCGGTAGCAGTCGCTACGGGCCCAGGAGCCTGAGGGGGCCCAAAGACTCTTGTGCCGTATAAGAAGACACTGGTATTATAGAAAGTGCATGCTGGGAAGGCTCTGTTATACATTTTTTTTTCTGTTATATGTTTTGCACTGGGGCCCAGAATGTTCAAGTAAGTCCTCTGGCTGGAGGAAAGGGGTTAGGTCAAGAATTTGACATGGGGGGGGGGTGCTGTGTTAATTTTTGCCTCAGGCAGCACGAAGGCTATGTGCTCCCCTGCCCATTGCCACAAAGCACTGAGGAAAGAGAGACCAAAGCTGAACTCTTGCACCAGGGCCCATGAGACTTTAGCTGCGCCCCTGAGTCCTAGCCTGTGTATCAAGATGTAAATATGGCACCTATAGAGGTTATTTCACAAGGACCACTCCTTACTACTCGATGCAGACAACAAGGAGCAGCTCTGTGTACCCAGGCCATACTTCTTTTGACTGGTAGACATGTAATACGACATATCTCCAGCCACAGCCACAGCTTACCCTGCAATATAGCAGTTCCACAAGGGTTTCCGTTGAAAAAGGGGATTGCCCCATTTAAAGAGTATCAGCTCTCTTGATATGGGTAATGGAGGGCCACGGATGAGAACCTTCCATCAGCAGCATCCATTAAAGAAGTTGTATGCATTTTTATTCAGTGGAGACCACTGATGCAAAGGTCCGTCACATAACCACTCCATCAGCTGAATGTTTCTCAATAAGGAGAATTTTAACCATAAGTACAGGGGCATAACTAAAATTCATGAGGACCCATAGCAGTGTGAGGAATGGACCCCTGCCTTGTTGACAGAGCTGCAGTAATAACTACTTTTTCTTGAGCATTAACCAAAGTATGGATAATAATGTCATATACCATCAGATCATCTATAAAAATGTGAAAACACATAGTAGTGCTAAATAGCAGAAAGTTATAACCACTAAAAGGAACAACAATCCTCTTCTAGAGTAGGTCCCCTCTAGTCCTAAGCCCTGTAGCAGATGCCATGGCCACTACGGCTGTGGTTACATCTATGCATAACTGCCACCTAACCCCAAAGGATAACTAAAATGATGGTAATTAGTGTAAAACATATTCTCATGTCAGATACTATTGTCATTGTCTTTCAGGATGATGTCAAGGAGAATGATGGAAGCTTGTTTGGTGAACCTGGTCAAACTACCCCTGAGAAGAAGGATGGTGTGAAGTGGCAGAAGCCTCGCTTGACCCCCAGGACTCTGATGAAATGTTGTCTGGTTAAATGGATATTGTCCAGTACATCACCACAAGGTCCAGGTACCCAGACTGACATGTTTACCCAAAATGCTGGTCTCATTGGTGTATATTAGTTATTTCAAGCCTGAAAATTGGAAGGACGTTTGATGGTCTAGTAAATTTACTGATCTTGTGTTCAATTTTACCCACTGAACGCACTTCAAATACTGTATGCACCATATTCTAATGATAATGTCTTCCAGCCTGGTTTGGTAATGGTTGTTACTCCTTTAGGCACACAAATAAGCACAATTGTGTCATGCCTTCTGACCAAAGGTGGCCATAGACCATGTGGTCATCTATCCAAACCAAGGTCATTACACACAAAAAAATAGTTATTGTTACCGGCAGTGGGTGTAGACCCACTGTACCAACTAACTGGTTTGATTTTGAGCTAGTCCTTATCCGGGTGGTTCCCTGGTTTTCACCCTCTAACTCCTATACAGGGATCTGGTCTTCGATTAAAGAACTCCCGCAAAAAATTTTATTCTCTGACCTGTTAGAAAGGTACATGATATAATCTGTAGTGATTGTCATTTTCTTATCAGTGACTGTTTCTGTGAGTAAAAACCTCTCTTCTTATTGTAGCTGGGTCATGTGACCAACTCCCTGACCTCCAACTGACCCAGGACAGAAAGCCAGTAACTGCTCTATTCATTCCTATGGGAGCCTCACTTTCAGTCTCATAGGAATACATAGAGAATTCCTATCCACACATAAGTCTCTGTGTGAGTTGGTGGGTCTAATTGCTGGTCACATGACACAGATAAAAAACTTCAGGATGATATAAGTCAAAAATTCAGACACTGGTAAGAGAATGACATTCACTACAGATTATATCATGTACATTTCTAGCAGCACATGGAATAACATTTCTGTTGGGAGTTCTTCTTTAAGGAGAGCCACCAGGACGCTACCTCTTGGGATAGTCCCGGTGAAGTTGGCAGTGTATCAGAGTTAGAGTTTTGACAGTGTAGACACAACAGTCAAAGCACCAAGGCATCAAGGAATATTCATAGTCAGTAGACAGGCAAAGGTCAGAGCAGGCAGGGTTCGTGTAATTCTGTGAAACTAATCAGAGGTAAAGACAGGCAGCAATGGGTCTGTATGGTAGACAGCCAGTAGTTAGGACAGACAGCAGAGTATCAGAGTTGGTTGACAGGCAGAGATACAGTACACGGGCAGACAATCAGAATAGTGGACTTTCACTGGTTAGCTAGCAAGCTAAGAACCTAAGTTCATGCACCGTCCCACTGGGGAAGGTGTCCTGTATAACCTGAGACAGCCAGCCATAGGCTGTGGACGAATAAGGACATGTATGCCCTGGCCCTCAATTCCCTCAAATCAGTATTAACTTGTACGCGCCCTGGGAGATCCAGTTTAGTATAAATCTTAGCACCAATGATACTGTCAAATAATTTGGAAATCAATGGGAGGGCAGAAGATGAAGAACCCAGCTCCAGCCGGTGAGGTGGATTTTCAAATTACACCTCTTTCCAGATTCTCCTTGTATTCTGACATAATCTGTCTCTGGGGCAAGGAGAGTGGGAATATTCAGCCTCGAGGAGGAGTTGTCCCCAGGAAAAGGTCCATGGAACAATATTAAAGTCAATGTGGAATTAACTTCTCAGCCTCCTTCTTATTGAAGACATTGATGTAACAGCTGTAAGCAGGAGGCAAACCCTGTAGATTTTGTGGGACAGGGGGACAGGACTGTGCAGACGGTGCCAGGGTAGCCCCAGTAGCAGAGAGCCGTTAGACCATGACAAAATGAGTGGACTCTGTGAGAGCCTTCCCATCAATAGAAGTCACCACCAAGGGCTTCTCAAGGTGCTGATCCTGTATTCAGTACAGGTTCACAGCTGAATGCAAGCATCAGGGCATGATGGGAGTTGTTGTTTTCTAACAGCTGAAGAACCACAGGTTGGGAACATAGGTCTACAGTATTTTAAGGAGCACTGTAGTAAAATGAAAGCTGTGCTGTGACTGGTTGATATGGACAAAATGAAAGCCTTGCTGTCATAAGACAAATCAAATCACATGTAGGGAGATGAGAGGCAGACTGGAGAGACAAGCAGAGCCTCAGTAGTTGCTGAGCTCACTGCTATATTGGTGTGTACATTTTAATGCATGCTGCATCAAAAACCACATTACTTTATTAGAATCTTCTAGGATTTGAAGTTGCTTCATGAATAATATATGTACCAAGTTTCGTGGAGATCCATCAAGGCACGTAGGAGCCTATAAAGAATAAACAAAATTTCACTTTTATATATATATATATATATATATATATATATATATATATATATAATGATAATGGTTAAAGAGGACCTGCCACCAAGAAATGGTATGCAATCTGACAGCACCATGTTATAGAGCAGGAGAAGCTGAGCAGATTGATATATAGGTTGTAATTTTTACATTTATACAACTTCAGTTGCACACAGGAGCTGTCTTATCAGAGACTGATAGCATTCTCTGTGTGAATACAGATATAGCTCTCAGTCCCTGAAAAGATGGCCCCTGTGTAAAAAAAAAAAAAAAAGCACAGCAGAGATGCCAGGACAAGTGAAAGGTCCTTTTTAAGTTCTTTAATTTTGAGCTTTTTTTAACAAATGTTTACTAGGTGGCCATCCCTTTAAATATTCATTTGGAGACACCAAATAATATAGATATATTTGGTATCCCTATAAATGTAATGACCTTTACGTTACGTGTATAACAGGATACTATAGCTCTGGTTTGGAATGAGGAAATACAATTCAAAAAATGTAATTCAAAATATAACCACTAGATGGTGCTGTAACAGCATGAATCAGTTTCAGATTTTACTACCCGCTGAGGCATAAGGATGGTAATTTTACGCCAGCAGATGGAGCACTGAAACTTCCGTATTAATCATACGTGCAAGAAAGTAAGCAAAGTTTTACATGTAATACCGTAATAGAATGCATGTCCATGACGCCCTTCTGCATATGTTCAGCGTATTAGGATGCTATCTTCTTGTCAGCTGATCATGTATGTATGTAAGAAACATCAGCTCAGGACAGATTTGTAGCTTCTGGATGTAAACAAGACTTTCACTGGAGACGTGTAGAGATCTTGAAATGGTGAGAAACTGGAACACAATGTTCTGTAGATTAGAAGGTTTCAGAAATTTATAGTATGCAGTGATTAAAGGGGTAAATATACGAAGAATATGGTTAATAGTTAAATCCAGCACATAATTATAAGCATTTTATGTATTTCCACTTATTAGTAATAATGTTTATGTCTGCAAATATTCTAGAAATTATGTTAGAATGGCGCCACCTGCTGCTTCTATAGAGCAGTCCTTCTGTGTCCAGTCTTGCTACTTTCTCTGCTCCTGCAGGTATGTTGTGGGGTCCCTGGTGTGGTGAGCCAGCTACATCTGAAGCTGCAATGTCTCTGTTATGAAGGGTAGGGAACAGTGCAGCCCTGTAGTCCACAAACACCACTGTCCCTACCTACTTGCACAATATGCCTTAAATGGCGGCCTACAACTTAGCGATGGTCCATGACTTAACTAACTTCAGGAGTCTAAATCTAGTGAGGTAAAAGAGTAGTCAGACAGAGATCAAAACCAGACAGGCAAAACCAGGACTGGATCAGAATCCAAAAGCTAAGTCAGAATCAGTCCAGAGTCCCAACCAGAGTGATATGGCAGAACCAACACAAGATACAAACAGAGTCAGATAACAGATGGGGTCAGTGCCAGGAGATAACGTCAGAGGAATAATCGGGAGTAAGGAGAAAGGTCAGGGACAATCAAGAAAGAGCACCAGGAATCCTAGCATTAGTAGAATACATGCTAGTGGGGCAAAGAAGACCAATCACAAGCACCTGTTGCCAGCAGCTGCCTGTTTAAGTTTCCCACTGACAGGTAGCAAGTGATGCCAGCACTGAGCCTAATTGGCGCGGCATCTCAACTCCCTTATATGCCGACCAGCCCAATTGTCAGCGGGGCTGTTTCCCACAGCTACAGAACAACCCTGGCTGTGCTGCATAAGAGAGGCCGGGCTCACCACCAGAGCATGGACAGTCCCATGATAGTTCCTCATTAATCTTTGTTAGACAATCCCTTTAATCTTCACAGGTATAAACAACCACTTAAAATATCTGTTATGGCAGAACAAGTGTCAGAGCCTAACACATTAGTGGGCCCCAAACCTCCAGATGAAGAAAAATCCCATTTGGAGGTCACCTTTGAGCCAATCACTCATCACTGCCAGTGGAAAATCTACCATAGAGACAGACAAAGAAGCTACCATAGGGAAAGTGGAATACCAGATCAGGTTGCCTGTATCCCTTATTCTGTGTGGGGAGAACCAACAACGCAATATATGAGTTTGAAGAACTAACCAAAGGAGACTGAAAGGAGATGGTGATGAGGCAATGAGGGTGGTTGTAGTTCTTACAGTGACTAATCCTGGGCCATGTGGGTAGTGAATGGAAGAGAACAACCCTTTTTTTCCATCGGGGCACACCATGGACCTTTGGGGTCTCCTGACTGGTGGTGGCTAGGGTGTCCTTGATGTTAAGAAAGAACAAGCAGTGGGGTGCAAAGCAGGAGGACAGGGAGAAGATGGCGATGATTGGGTACAGAGACCAGACACCAGGTTGGCTTCATTATAGCAAAATGAAGTCTCTTCTTTACTGAATAGAAGATAGGGGTCACAGTACAAATATATGCATCAGGCACAGTCCTGAAGTATTTCACAGTGCGGGCTTTTCCCAGAAAGCCACATATAGAAGGTAGCTGTTATGAAGGTAATCTACCCTGAGTGTCTTTTTGTAGTCAAGGCGCAGGCCTAGATCAGATGGCCATCTCAGAGTTGTGGTGGGCACCAGAAGCAGTATACCAAACCATGGGCAGTAAAGTCTAAAGCCTGATAAGTGCATAACCTTTACTGACTCAGTCCAAGCACAGTCACATTTTCCTCAATCATCTGCAGTAATTCAATGTTTATTTCTCTCAGAGGTTAATCCTTAGCAAAGTTGCTTTTTCTGGCAGCTTTCACTCACAGGAACAGTGTTCTCCTGGAGCAGGGTTTGTCTTGGCCTACTTGGAAGGAGCACATACCAAAAAGGTCTTCACTCTAGCTTGCTTACATGCAGACTCTCTACTAATCATGGGACATGGAACCGCTCATAACCTGGGAACTAATACTAAGAAACTGCCAGTTAACTCTTTCCTACCTGTACATAGCCTTGTTGGGTTACGTAGTGCATAGATAATAGTATCACTGTGAACACTTTAAATACTTTAATAATGAACTTGGTATTAACCCTTTAGCAAGGAACCTGGCAGGGAACCAGTGGGTCACTGCACGTTGTAACGGAGAACTGGCAGAGAACGTGCAATAAGGTGCTGGGAGCTGGTGTTGAGGGGCCAACAAGCCTCTGTACTTTGGCTAGGATACAGGGTAGGATGAAATTTCTGCCACTGGTGAGGGAACACCTAGCTACAACTCTGCCCAAATCCACCTGTCACTAGAAGTTAGGCATGTGGTAGTGCTAACTAACACCAGAAGGGGCGCTCTTACCTCTTTATATGCCCATGAGCTACTTCACATGGCCATGTATTTAAAGGGAGTCTTTCGCCTGTTTTTCACCTATATAACTAACAGCAGTCCCCCATAGAAGATTGCAGACACATCCCAGACATACCTGTGTGCACTATGTGTCTGTATTACATGTCACATCCCAGACATACCTGTGTGCACTGTGTGTGTATTATATGTCACTTCCCAGACATACCTGTGTGCACTGTGTGTGTATTACATGTCACATCCCAGACATACCTGTGTGCACTGTGTGTCCGTATTACATGTCACATCCCAGACATACCTGTGTGCACTTTGTGTCTGTATTACATGTCACATCCCAGACATACCTGTGTGCACTGTGTGTGTATTACATGTCATATCCCAGACATACCTGTGTGCACTGTGTGTCTGTATTACATGTCACATCCCAGACATACCTGTGTGCACTGTGTGTATTACATGTCATATCCCAGACATACCTGTGTGCACTGTGTGTGTGTGTATTACATGTCACATCCCAGACATACCTGTGTGCACTGTGTGTCTGTATTACATGTCACATCCCAGACATACCTGTGTGCACTGTCTGTATTACATGTCACATCCCAGACATACCTGTGTGCACTGTGTGTCTGTATTACATGTCACATCCCAGAAATACCTGTGTGCACTGTGTGTCTGTATTACATGTCACATCCCAGACATACCTGTGTGCACTGTCTGTATTACATGTCAAACCCCAGACATACCTGTGTGTATGTCTGGGATGTGACATGTAATACAGACACACAGTGCACACAGGTATGTCTGGGATGTGACATGTAATACACACACACACAGTGCACACAGGTATGTCTGGGATATGACATGTAATACACACAGTGCACACAGGTATGTCTGGGATGTGACATGTAATACAGACACACAGTGCACACAGGTATGTCTGGGATGTGACATGTAATACACACACACACAGTGCACACAGGTATGTCTGGGATATGACATGTAATACACACAGTGCACACAGGTATGTCTGGGATGTGACATGTAATACAGACACACAGTGCACACAGGTATGTCTGGGATGTGACATGTAATACAGACACACAGTGCACACAGGTATGTCTGGGATGTGACATGTAATACACACACAGTGCACACAGGTATGTCTGGGATGTGACATGTAATACAGACACACAGTGCACACAGGTATGTCTGGGATGTGACATGTAATACAGACACACAGTGCACACAGGTATGTCTGGGATGTGACATGTAATACAGACACACAGTGCACACAGGTATGTCTGGGATATGACATGTAATACACACAGTGCACACAGGTATGTCTGGGATGTGACATGTAATACAGACACACAGTGCACACAGGTATGTCTGGGATGTGACATGTAATACAGACACACAGTGCACACAGGTATGTCTGGGATGTGTCTGCAATCTTCTGTGGGGCAGTTCTGTTATATTGGTGAAAAACAGGTGAAAGACTCCATTTAATAGGGATTTCTATTATTATTTTATGGGAAAATTCTCTTCTTCATAATAAAGAGACACTACTGTAACATGTAATACCTGCAGCAGGCTCCTAATCCTTTGTCAGGAAGGCCAGGGAAGAAGATTCAGTTCAGATGGGAAAAGAGTATGGGATACTGCTCCAATGTGTGCACATGTGTAATAAACAAGTATATAGCTCAGGCAGATCCAGAGTCCGGGTACCAGAGCAGTTATAGTGGAAACAGGAACCACAAGATGAGAAGTTATGGCCTTGTGGTCCCAGTGCAGCGTATTGGCAGCGCAGTGTCAGTGTCAGCCACATTCCCGAGCAGTTCAGCCAATTGAACTTAAAATGGTTTTCCAGTAATTAGATATTGAAGGCCTATAATCAAGGTAGGTCATCAATATGACATTGTGGGGATAACCTGTGTTGGACTGTTTAGGTAGCTGCTTGGGCCAGAAACTATACTGTAGACAGAGCCGAAAGCACAATTTTCCAACCACTGTGTAATGGTTGTGTTGGGGAACTGCAGCTCAGCTCTCATTCACTTGAATGGAAGCTTCCATCTACCATATAGCATCTGGTGGATGCCTAAAACAGTTTATTGGTGGGGTGGCCACGGGTGTCAGACCCCCAAAGATCTGATATTTATGACCAGTCATGAAGATAAAGGTCCATTTACACTGGACAATACAGCAGTAGATTGTCAGTAAGGAAGCGTTCCTCCCTGACAATTGCCTGTTTGTCAGTAGTAATCTCCTCCACAGTATGGGGAGGAGCGAGCGCTAATGCCATTTCGGTATTATAATATTCTGATTGCTGTTGCAAGCTATTAAAAGACTGATCTATACATATATACCAGTTGTCTTAAAGGGAACCTGTCAGCTCCGAAACACCCCCTGAACTAGAGTAAGCGCTGTATATTGTAAGTGATGCTGAATCCGAATATGTAAGTTTTATCTTCATACTCACTTCCATTCCGACGCTGTGCTCCCACAAACCTGCTGTAAAATGTACTGAGAGGACTCTTCTTTGAGTCCTCTCCATTATGTGAGTGAGCACTGGAGTCCACTGAGTGCATTTTACTGCATGTTTGTGGGAGCACAGTGTCGGAATGGAAGTGAGTATGAAGATAAAATCGGATTCAGCATCACTTACACTATACACCGCTTACTCTAGCTCAGGGAGTGTTTCGGAGCTGACAGGTTCCCTTTAAGCCTTTCTGTTTACCTCATCCTCTTCAGTAAAAAAAAGTTAAGTGCAACCCAGTCTATCCCTGCTTGTTGCCTGTCCACCTGCACCTTACAATAACCGCTATATTGCCTCCCAATTTCTACAGTGAGGTAGGATGCTGCTGGGTTAAATAATGTAGTAGTGCCATGTCCAGCGAGTGAACGAGGCATTTTATTACCTCTCCTGTGTGTCCTTGGATGGGCAGTGAAGATGTGTGTTAGCAGCATCTTAAATAAATGATGGGGTCTGGTGTAATAATAAAGAGGTTGGCCTTGTGGCATGGCCTACTGACAGTCATAGCCACAGGGAGAAGGGCACAAATGTCTGCCAGGTTACACAACTTCTTCTTTACTTCATCACATATTGTAAGCTAAGAATACAGTAGTATGTTCTGCAGAAAGATGACCACTGGGTTTCTTTCATGGCATTGACTTATCCTTCTACAGGTATAAAGAAGGCATATGGCATATTTGCCAACTCTTCCAGAACATCTGGAAGGCTCCTGGAAAAAAGGGAGTCTTCACAGACTCCTGGAAGAGCAGCCCACCATGAGCTCTAACTGAAGTGGAGCCTGGCTGCTGCATCATTATACACATCTGTGCGCCCAGGGGTGTAACTACCATAGCAACAGACCATGCGACTGCTATGCGGCCCAGGGTAAGAAGGGGCCCAGTTGGGATCGTCCCCTCTTCTTCTGGGGGTGAAAACTTGGTCAGGACTCTGCCCTCTAAAGCAGGGATGCTCAACCAGCAGCCCTTCAGCTGTTGCAAAACTACAACTCCCAGTATGCCCTACTAGCTGTAGGCTGTCCAGGAATGCTGGGAGTTGTAGTTTTGCAACAGCTGGAGGGACGCAAGTTGGGCATCCCTGCTCTAAAGAAACAACTTCTACCAAATGAAGCAGTGGAAAAATGGCCCAAGGGTCATTGAAAGGGGTTTAGGCCAAAACCCTTCTGTCCTGTGTATGGGGCCTGGTTTGATCCTTGCTATGGGGCCCTTACTTCTCTATGTACACCACAGTATGCGCCCATATGTGCTCTGAGGGGGGCATGGCATGTAATGAAAGGAGAGAGCTCTATCCAGGGAGCCTAGGGGTAAAAAAAAAAAAAAAACGGGTAAATCCACACACAAATAAAATTTCAGTGGTGCACCTTGCTCAACGCAATTATTCTTTTCCTACAAGCTAACTTCTGAAAATTGTCAAGCAAATTGTCACCATTCCATGTTGGTATTTCCAATTAGGTTGTTAAAATTACAACAAGATCGGTTTGTGAGACAACAACTCCCAGCATACCCATTCCATTGTCCAGGTCATACTGGGTGCTGTGGTTTCACATGGTTCAAACGACTTGTCTTAATACTAAGGGCGTTATTCCAGTATTCCACTGGTATTCACCCTTTACCCCTGTACAGGGATCTGGACTTCACTGCAGGGAAGCAACTGGACCACTACCACTTGGGATTGTCCCAGTGTAGATGGCAGCTCACTCATGGGAGTCAGGGACTCTGGTGCATGCATTGGGAGCTCAGGATACAGGAAATGCAACAAAACCACAGAAAACCAGTAGGAGTAGTCTAAACACTAAGGTTTAAATGCATGTTACTAGATCCGGACTGCACACTGGGCGTATAGTAAAAAAAAATTATTAAAATTGGCAATCTGCTTTTCTGATGGTCTAGTGCAACAAGGTACCTGATGAAGAAGCCAGGTAATCTGTCACCACGTCTATTCTGCCCTATCTGAGGGAGACATAAATCGGGTACTTTGATTCAAATGCAGCATCACTTTTTTTTTTCTCAGTGATGTGTGCATGCTCTGGAGTCCTCAAATTCAAATTTTGCTTCCAGCTCTGATCTCAACTGATTTCTGGTCCCTGAGGGACTCAAAAGGCTTTTTTGCCCCATATGACGAGGAAGCTACTGCAAATGACATGTCACAGTTAGAGATCCAGATTGTGCACTGGGACCCAGTATCTTCTAGTTATCCCTCTATCACAACCAACTAGGTCTTTGCAAAACAGGTTGTTGATGCATATGAAAAGCTTTTCTTCAAAGCACCACATATTGTCCATGTTCTGCAATGGATTAGTATCTCAGTGGTATAACTTTAGGGATTGCAGAGGTTGCAAGTGCTTCGAAGCCCATAATACCAACATACCCCTGCTCTAAAGCTGGACCTCATCCTGTACTACTGTTCTTCTCTCCTCATTTGCTCCAATAATTGCCACCCAAGTCCACGCAACTCTCTACTTGTGGATTGGATGTTCAGAGGCCGCACATCTGTCTGCATGGTGGACAATCAATCCCATTTCCCTATACCCTCACTTTCCCAGTAAACATACATTAACTTCTACCTCCCACCATGATGATAATCATAGCACCGAGCACAGGTCCGTCCATGTGATTTGGCCTGTGTTTGAAGTTCTCCGGCCTTTGATGTTCTAAGATAGACTGTGAAGACAAAGGTGTTTTCAGATCTCAGTGTGAAAAAGAGGGGTGTTAGTGTTTTCAAAGGAGGAAATCTATAAATGCGAGACCCTTTTCTAGAAAGAACCAGTAACGGAGGCTACTACACACGCATCACAACAAGTCAGGTAATGGGAGCAGCTATGAGCTTCATGAAGATCCAGAGAAGAGTAAAAGAGAAGATACAGATAGGGTTTCCACAAGGGACATCACTCAAGGGACAACATGTGTCAGGTAGCCATATTTTTAGATGTATTTTTTAAAATGCACGCATGGCTGATCACCCATCATTTGTTTGGGATGTTTGCTTATTATAACTGGCCATAAGCAGCAAACAAATTCTGTTCATTCCTATGGGACTCACACTTATTCCTGCATCAGTCACTTTTCACATGATCCATTAAGATTATTACATTTGTTTTTATGACTGAGGTCAATGGACAATGAACTGGGAAACAAAATGATTGGGTACTGATTTTTTTCAATCAGTTGTAGAGCAAATTAAGGTACTGGGTTATGTACTGCATTACACGGATAGACAAACATGTTTCAAATATAAAAGATCTGAAGAGTGAACTGGTTCTCATTGAGGAGAACCAGTTGTGTCATGGGAAACATATGCAAGCCCTGGGAGGTCAACCTGTCAATGAGTCTGACAGGTTGACAGACAATGAGTCTGGTTCTGTGTCCAATTCCAGAGCTAGGCGGAGGACTAAACTCAGGTACTTACTGCTTGTCAATGCCTGTAGTTCTTATTCCTGACTCCTGTAGTTCAGTGGGCTCAAAACAGTGCTGCATTTCTGTTGGATCTCTCTGTGTATTCACCTCGGCTTGTTTCAGGATTTACTCCTTATCTACTAATTAGGTTTCTACTGATTCTCCTGGTTTTTACTCCTTGGCTTGTTTCTAAATTAACCCTTTGTCTTCTGTTGTGACTTCTTACGACTCTTCTGGCTTAGACAGTAGCTTGCTTTACGCTCCTGCTGCTCCTTGGCTTCTGACAGATCTGCTATCTCTGAGCTGGCACATGTTTTCTGCTACTTTACTCCACAGACATAACCTAGGTTTCTAGCAGCCAAGTCCAACTAGCCTTGCATCAGCTCTGCTACACAAGAATGCATATAAATTATATATATGAGGAAAGAACAAACAGACCAGAGTAATGGGGCTGAGCCAGAGCCCAGATATCTGGTAACAAACACTCCCAATAAGATGTTATACATATACTATGGTGACACAGCGGTGAATATAAATAATCACTGACCACAATATCCTTGATAATAACAACGGAGGTCAGACACTGGTACATTCCCCCGATCATGTCCATGGGTGAGTCAGATGGGTGATTGTGTGAATTATGTGAGAAGGTGGTTATATTACCTCCGTTGTTATTATCAAGGATATTGTGGTCAGTGATTATTTATATTCACCGCTGTGTCACCATGGTATATGTATAACATCTTATTGGGAGTGTTTGTTACCAGATGTCTGGGCTCTGGCTCAGCCCCATTACTCTGGTCTGTTTGTTCTTTCCTCATATATATAATTTATATGTATTGTGATATGTATTTATAAAGATACCGTATTTTTCGCTTTATAAGATGCACCTGATGATAAGACGCATCCCAAATTTTAGAGTAGGAAAATAAGAAAAAAATATTTTTCATCACACTTCATATCAGACCCCCCATAAATTTCAGGACATCACATCAGACCCCCATATCAGCCCTCCATGTCAGAACCCCATCAGCTCTCCATGTCAGACCCCCATCAGACCTCAGATCAGCCCCCATATCAGCCCACTGTGCGCCCATCAGACCTCAGATCAGCCGCCATATCACCCCACTGTGCCCCCATGAGACCTCAGATCAGCAGAATGTGCCCCCATCAGACCTCAGATCAGCAGAATGTGTCCCCATCAGACCTCAGATCAGCAGAATGTGCCCCCATCAGACCTCAGATTAGCAGAATGTGCCCCCATCAGACCTCAGATCAGCAAAATCTGCCCCCATCAGACCATAATGGAAGCGCTCACTTGTATTCGCTTTATAAGACACACCGCAATTTTCCCCCTACTTTTGGGCGGGGGGTGCGTCTTATAAAGCGAAAAATACGGTAATTTGGCTATTTTTCATACATCTTGCTATCGGTGTGTCTTTCTGCTCTGTTAGGGGGCATTTTGTAGATTGATATATTGTTGGTAGTGACACACCTTATTATATGTGTGATAGGCATTTTTTTGGTGTTTCTGGTACAAAAGAGTAGCTTTAGATTTAATAACCTAAGTGGAAGATAGTAGCAGATTTAGAGTTTGCTGGTGGTCCTGTATGATGACACTGTATTTCTTTCCCACCGCTATATTCTTACAGTATGCCAAAAGAGTTTAAAGAGGGCCTGTCAACTCTGCTGACCTGTTTGCTCTACTTAATATTTCACACCCCATAAGATATCAATTTTGAAGAATATTTTTGAGTCATGCCTCTGTTATACCTCTAGGAAATGTATGAATAAACTGGCCACTGGAAATTATCATTTCCCTTATCAATAGGGGTGTGTTCCTATGCACATGAATACAGTAGCTCATAGCATCCTCCCAATGTAATCTATTAACTCTGACCATGATGTAGGAGTGCAAGGACTGCAAGAAAACCCTGGTAGCTCACAGAGTAAGTCCATAAAAGCAAAAAGCCTTTGAACCTGCACTTCCTGTGATAAATGTATCTTTTATTTGCAATCCATTAAAAGTTCACAAGTTTGTGGTCAAACACACACATTTTGAACAAACACAGTCTTAACCAAAGAGTGTAACAATCTGACACTTTCCAATCAGTAAAAATCAGACACATTACTATATCCAGCCAGCTGTATTATGGAAGCCCCATTTACAGGAACACATTAACCTAAAATTACTATTAGTTAGACAGGGGAACAGTGTCGGACTGGGGTGCCTAGGGTCCACCAGTAAATTATATTTTGGGGGCTCACCGCACAGATACATTCAAATATCACCTGTTCAAACAGCAGCAAGATACTTCCAGATGATTGAACATGGGGGTCCCTGCAGTAACTTTGAGAAGGTAGGTCCTGGAGAGAAGAGGACACTGGTAACTTTCCTCTATACCTAGAATTCATCTCAGCTCTGATCGTGTCTATAATAATAACCTGGGAAGAAGAGGACACTGGTAACTTTCCTCTACACCTAGACGTCATCTCAGCTCTGATCGTGTCTATAATAATAAACTGGGAGTTGCTATAATAATCTATCAGGTTTTTATATGAACATAGGCTGGTTGAGGTTCTGTACATTGAATATATGTATGTAGTGCAGTAAGTCTACTGTGTTATGTGCCACTTGTGCAGGGGGAGGGAGACTAGGGGCCCACCTTACACAGGGGCCCACCGGGGGATTCACCTGTACCTCTGTGGGCCAGTCCGAGTCTGCAGGGGAAACATCTAGACAGGGAGTCTTTAAATGCAGCAGAATCACTGCAGTGGCTCAGGTTCTATGATAAATCATCTGCATCTATAATCTGCATGTCCAAAAGTTCAAGACAACTTTTAGTTGTCTTACTGTTATTCACAATTTTATGGTAGAAAGTTTGGTGCAATTTTGTACACAAAGTGCTTTTTAGGCGAGTGCTCCTTTCCTGATACTTTTGGCACCAAAATATGTCAAAATTGTAGACAAAATCAAGATTCCAAGACAAAAGTGAACCTGGGTCACTGTTCCCGTCCATAGCACAAAATCAAGGCTGTACTCGATCCACTCTTTATTTTGACAATGGACGTGCTTCTGTATCTAAAGGGGGTTTCTGTGACTTCCTTCCTTAGGATAGGTTATCAATATCAGGTCAGAGGTGGAATGAACAGAGCTTTGCTTGTGATGGAGTGCTGCGACTCCTTCAGCCAGCTGATCAGTGGGGGTACCAGAAGTCAGACCCCCACAATCGGATACTGATGAAATATCCAAAGCATAGGTCATCAAGAGAAGATCCTGCAAAACCTCTTTAATTTACTCTCTATTCTAGAATTGATTGTGGACCCGCACTTTCCAGAAACCCCTCCACAAGAGGGCATTAACTAACAAACCACTGCACATGCGCGCACATGTGCATGGCCGCTCCATTCATTTCTATGGGAGTTCCAGACACAGTGGAGCATTGTACTCGGCTATCTACGCTACTCCCATAGAAATGAATGGAGTGGCTATGAGAATGTGCAACTGGCCAGTCCTGTCATTTTAGGGGATCAGCAAGGGGCATGCAGGTGGGTATGGAGCCTCTGTTCTTATGATCGGTGGGTGTCCCAGCAGTAGGACCCCCACAGATCTGATATCCTCTATCCTGTGGATATCCTTGTACGTACTGGAATAACCCTTTATCAAGACTTTTCTCTCTTGGCTGACACACAGTAGGTTATTGCAGTGAAGTTGCTTGGGCCACAGGGTGAAGTGCACAAATCTGGTAACAACTACTTTGACTTGAAGGTCAATGTTCAACTTTGAATTTTTAGTCCAAAATTGTGTGCTGATTCCTGACAGGTGACAAAGACATGGGGAGCTTTTAAGTGCCTTCAAGACCAGCCCAGGAAGAAGATATAGGAGACACACACAATAGATAGATAGATAGATAGATAGATAGACAACATAAATAGCAGCCACACAGTTAGAAATAAAGTGATCCTCAAAGATGACAGGTAATGACATCCACTGTTGGATATCTTCACAAAAGACGAGGCAGCGCTCCAAATTTGGTGAATGGGTTGGGACCTGTTTATTCCCAAAGGCAACATTTCAGCCCAGCACAATGAGGAACAAACGAGTCCTCACTCATTCACTAAATTTGGAGTGCTGCCTCGTCTTTTGTGAAGATAGATAGATAGATAGATAGATCGATAGAGAAATGAATGATGACGATTATAAGTAATCCATGTCTATAGCTCAATATACTGATAAGAACTCATCACCAGCATTTACTGTGAGCTGTAGAATGATGACAGTTACCAAAATAATCTGATCAAGTACCACCTGCCTCAAAAAAAAAATCACGGATACATCTATTTTTTTCCACGGACATAGGAAAAAAGTCACCTAGATAGATAGATAGATAGATAGATAATTGATAGATATAGAAGGTCCTCTGTTTACATGTTGCTTTTCTACGTGACTTCCCCCTTCCGTGCTGCCATATCGATCCCGGTGCTAAGTACACGGCTGGCCCCGGCCCAGTGATAGAGGCAGATACACAACAATAAAATGAAAATATTTACAGCCATTAAAATGAGGCCTAAATCAGGTGGATTTATTGATTTGGCTAGTGCTTACCACAGCGATAAGGCACTTGCTTACTCATAGTTTATTACAGGCAGTCCTTTTGTCTTTAATAATTCACAGCACTAATTGTCTTAGAATACAGAGTTTGAAATGGCAGAGCAGGCAGATTGTCTTTCCACCTCCAGCTCCATATCCTGCCTCACTAGCCCCCCCTAGGGTCCACATAGTAGTTCCCCTCACTAACAGACTATGGGGCATCTTTACTAAGACCGGCTTTTTACATTTTAGTGCCCCCACTCTGCGCTGCCATTACATATGTCTAATTTATGATGAAGGATAAATTTTGCGCCTGGAGTAAAAAGTAGGCCCGCCCCTGTTTCCAGACGCAACTGTTAGTAAATTTGCTGGGGCCGGAGTCCCAGCTCCGTCACACCCCTGACAATCCCCCCTTCCCCCCCATCCCTGTCATGCCCAACTGGAGGACACAGTGCAAATCCAGACATGCGACAAGATATTGTTGCAAGCCCGGACAGAAAAGAGGACTTGTAACTCTTTTTATGTCTAAAACAGTTGTAAGTCCCTTGATAAATAACCCCTGATATGTGTAATGAAATCCTTCCTAATGTGACGTAATACACATTGTAAGCAGCCAGCAGGAAAAGTACTGGAGGCTAGATACATGCCACTGAGATTGTTAGTCTTAGTAGTATAACTCCCATCATGGTGCTGAAGTGTGGAGATGATGGGAGTAATTTGGCACAGGTGGGGCTCCTGGGTAATTATAAGGAGGCCAGCTAGCAGTGTGGGGGGTGATGTGTGAGCTGCTGGAAAGCTGGAGGCTGCGGCCTCTCTACCTGGAAAACTGTTGCCGGTGAGCTACACAGTGGACCTTTACAAAGACTCTTTAAAGGAGTTTCCAAGTTATTTTTTTGTTCTTTGTATGTTTCTAACTAGTCAAATGTAACAGTTTTTCCATGCACTTTGTGCTTCTAAAGATTCTGGTTACTCAGATTTCACTGACGGTCACATGACCTATGATGTCAGCTTCTATCCCTGCTCTGCTGAAGTTTCGTGGGCAAGCAGAAACATCACTGTGTAGGCCACGCCCCCTGCACTGGCCAAGCTGCCGTCTGCTCTCTCCCTGGATCAGGGGCATCGCCAGGTCAAAATATTCGGGGCTTGAGCCCCTGATGTTTTGTCCAGAGCCCCGAATGTTTCGGCAACTGCAAGGCACAGGGGGATGTAGTAATACTTCCACAGAGAGAAGGAGACAAGCAGTGCTCCTCCCTCTCTTCTGCAATACCAGTGCTGATTGGTGGAGCAGCAGTCAGCAGGCTTCTCTCAGAACTGCTGCTCCACTAATCAGAGCCCACTGTAGGAGCGCGTCAGGCTTGGGGGCGGGGCCAGTGTGAGGAGGACAAGACACTGAGGTCTGTGTGGAGCAGCATGAGGAAGGAGGCGGGGCTTATCTGGAGAGGATTCAGGCATCTGACCTGTGAGGAACTTCTTCACAGTGAGTATACCATTATACCATAATGTAAATGTGCTGGAGCCTGTACATGAGGTCAGGTGTGTGTGTGTGTGTGCTCAGTACATGAGGAGAGAGAGAGGGGGGCTCTGTAAATTAGGGGAGAGGGGTTGATCAGTAGATGATGGGAGATGGGGGGTTCTCAGTACATGAGGGGAGATGGGGGGGTGCTCAGTACATGAGGGGAGATGCTGGTGGGGTGCTCAGTACATGAGGGGAGATATTGTGGAGGATGGGGGTGCTCAGTATATGAGGGGAGATACTGTGGAGGATGGGGGTGCTCAGTGTATGATGGGAGATACTGTGGAGGATGGGGGTGCTCAGTGTATTAGGGGAGATACTGTGGAGGATGGGGGTGATCAGTGTATGAAGGGAGATACTGTGGAGGATGGGGGTGCTCAGTGTATGAGGGGAGATACTGTGGAGGATGGGGGTGATCAGTGTATGAGGGGAGATACTGTGGAGGATGGGGGTGATCAGTGTATGAGGGGAGATACTGTGGAGGATGGGGGTGCTCAGTGTATGAGGAGAGATACTGTGGAGGATGGGGGTGATCAATGTATAAGGGGAGATACTGTGGAGGATGGGGGTGCTCAGTGTATAAGGGGAGATACTGTGGAGGATGGGGGTGCTCAGTGTATGAGGGGAGATACTGTGGAGGATGGGGGTGCTCAGTGTATGAGGGGAGATACTGTGGAGGATGGGGGTGCTCAGTGTATGAGGGGAGATACTGTGGAGGATGGGGATGATCAGTGTATAAGGGGAGATACTGTGGAGGATGGGGGTGATCAGTGTATAAGGGGAGATACTGTGGAGGATGGGGGTGATCAGTGTATAAGGGGAGATACTGTGGAGGATGGGGGTGATCAGTGTATGAGGGAAGATACTGTGGAGGATGGGGGTGATCAGTGTATGAAGGGAGATACTGTGGAGGATGGGGGTGATCAGTGTATGAAGGGAGATACTGTGGAGGATGGGGGTGATCAGTGTATAAGGGAGATACTGTGGAGGATGGGGGTGCTCAGTGTATGAGGGGGAGATACTGTGGAGGATGGGGGTGATCAGTGTATGAAGGGAGATACTGTGGAGGATGGGGGTGATCAGTGTATGAAGGGAGATACTGTGGAGGATGGGGGTGATCAGTGTATGAAGGGAGATACTGTGGAGGATGGGGGTGATCAGTGTATAAGGGAGATACTGTGGAGGATGGGGTGATCAGTGTATAAGGGGAGATACTGTGGAGGAGATGGGGGGTGATCAGTGTATAAGGGGAGATACTGTGGAGGATGGGGGTGTATATCAGTGAGTGTATGATAAGGAGATACTGTGGTGGAGGATGGGGGTGATCAGTGTATGAAAGGGAGATACTGTGGAGGATGGGGGTGATCAGGTGTAAGGGAGAGATATGATGTGGAGGATGGGGGTGATCAGTGTATGAAGGGGAGATACTGTGGAGGATGGGGGTGATCAGTGTATGAAGGGAGATACTGTGGAGGATGGGGGTGATCATGTATGAAGGGAGATACTGTGGAGGATGGGGGTGATCAGTGTATAAGGGGAGATACTGTGGAGGATGGGGGTGATCAGTGTATGAAGGAGATACTGTGGAGGATGGGGGTGATCAGTGTATGAAGGGAGATACTGTGGAGGATGGGGGTGCTCAGTGTATGAGGGGAGATACTGTGGAGGATGGGGGTGATCAGTGTATAAGGGAGATACTGTGGAGGATGGGGGTGATCAGTGTATGAAGGGAGATACTGTGGAGGATGGGGGTGATCAGTGTATGAAGGGAGATACTGTGGAGGATGGGGGTGATCAGTGTATGAAGGGAGATACTGTGGAGGATGGGGGTGCTCAGTGTATGAGGGGAGATGCTGTGGCGGCACTAGTGCTGCACTATTTCCCGCCAGCACACAGCTCCAGTACATATTGTGCATAGGAGCACACTGACAGGACATAGTGCAGCACTGGCACCAGCACACAGCGCTAAACCAAGAGCGATGGTGCCTGGAGGAGGAGCATAGAGGGGATTTATGTATGTGGGGGGGAGAGGACAGGGTGGATATTTCAAGAATATGGCACATATACATCCGGAGCTTGAGCCCAGGATCTTTTGAGACCCTAGCAACGCCCCTGCCCTGGATTCTGTCAGATAAAACATAAACCCCTTCAGCCAGCGCAGGAGCTCACAAGCTGGAGGAGATCTGCAGAGTATTGCACAAGAAAGGTAGGAGGAATTTCCTGTGTGTATCAGCAGTGTCATTGTGTAGCTGTATAGTAGTCCTACACATACAACATGCTGCTGAGTATCCCAGCAGACAGACATGTCACTCAGGGCAGCACTTGTATTCTCTCTCTCTTTGCAGAGCAGGGGGAGGGGCAGAGATTGTTGTTACTGCAGGTAAACAAAGGCCAGAAGAGAACCAGGGAAATGAGGAAATATATATTTTTTTTGCCTAAAACTTGCTTAACTTAGTTATATATTGCTGCCCATCAGATTTACAGTGCTATATTTTTTTTTTCATAACTCGGACAACCCCTTTAAGAATCTATTTTCCGCTGAACAAAGCGTATTGATGTTTTCTTGTCTCATGGACTTTGTTTGCTGCTGTTTAATTGGTTGTGAATAAACCCTGCGCTGTTACATGAAAACCGGCTTGTGGACTACTGACCCGGTCACAACATACATGAACTTTTCATCATGTAAGTCACACTATGGCCCTCCCAAATATCATCTGTGGACCTAAATATAAAAAGGTGCCTCATGAATTTTCATTAGAGGTTCTACCTGGAAAATATTTCCACTGGATAGGTAATTCATGTTACATTGTGGAGGTCTGACTGGTAGGATCTCCATAGATCGCTAGAAGAGGGGATTCGACAGCATCAAGAAGGTGTCTGATTAGAGTGGCCTCTGGTGGATAGGTGATTAATGTTTGTGGCTGGAATACCACTTTAAAGGGGTATTCCAATCTCAGACAATGGGGACAAATTACTAGGATATGCTCCCATAGGTGCAGGTCCCAGAGGTCCCCTATCTCCAAAACGAAGCCTACTACGAGGCTGGGTCCTATTGGCCCGCCGCAAACAGCCGAGCGGCGCTCTCAGCTCTTTTCAGAATCCTCATAGAAATGAATGGGGACGCATCACCCTTGCATGGCCACCGCTCCTATTCATTTATGTAGGGCCGAGGAAAATAGGCGAGCCAGTGCTCGGCTATTTTCGGTGGCCCCACAGAAATGAATGGAGGGCGGCTGCGCATGAACGTTGCACCCTCCAGGACTTTGCCGGTCCCGTTTACAAGATAGGTGGTACATCCTAGCAATATGCCCCCATTGTATGAGATGACACAACCACTAAGTCTAATTTCCTATTAAATACATATCAATAGATGTCATTCAAATCATTCCTCCCATGGGAATATAACATTGGCTGCAAGTCAGAAAACATAGTAACATAGTAACATAGTTTATAAGGCCAAAAAAAGACATCTGTCCATCCAGTTCGGCCTGTTTTCCTGCAAGTTGATCCAGAGGAAGGCAAAAAACCCCTGTGAGGTAGAAACCAATATTCCTCACTTTAGGGGAAAAAATTCCTTCCCGACTCCAATCAGACAATCAGAATAACTCCCTGGATCAACAACCTATCTCTAGTAACTATAACCTGTAATATTATTACCCTCCAGAAATACATCCAGGCTCCTCTTGAACTCTTTTAGTGAACTCACCATCACCACCTCCTCAGGCAGAGAGTTCCATAGTCTCACTGCTCTTACCGTAAAGAATCCTCTTCTATGTTTATGTACAAACCTTCTTTCCTCCAGACACAGAGGATGTCCCCTCGTCACGGTCATAGTCCTGGGGATAAATAGATGATGGGAGAGATCTCTGTACTGACCCCTGATATATTTATACATAGTTATTAGATCTCCCCTCAGTTGTCTTTTTTCTAAAGTAAATAACCCTAATTTTGATAATCTTTCTGGGTACTGTAGTCCACCCATTCCAGTTATTACTTTAGTTGCCCTCCTCTGAACCCTCTCCAGCTCTGCTATGTCTGCCTTGTTCACAGGAGCCCAGAACTGTACACAGTACTCCATATGTGGTCTGACTAGTGATTTGTAAAGTGGCAGGACGATGTTCTCATCATGGCCATCTATGCCTCTTTTGATGCAACCCATTATCTTATTGGCCTTGGCAGCAGCTGTCTGACACTGGTTTCTACAGCTTAGTTTGCTGTTCACTAAAATTCCTAGGTCCTTTTCCATGTCAGTGTTACCCAGTGTTTTACCATTTAGTATGTACTGGTGACTTGAATTATTCCTTCCCATATGCATAACCTTACATTTGTCAGTGTTAAACCTCAACTGCCACTTTTCTGCCCAAGCCTCCAGTCTATCCAGGTCCCTCTGTAGCAGTGTACTGTCCTCTTCTGTGTTAATTACTTTACACAGTTTAGTGTCATCTACAAAAATTGATATTTTACTGTGCAAGCCTTCTACAAGATCATTAATAAATATATTGAAGAGAATAGGGCCCAATACTGACCCCTGTGGTACCCCACTAGTGACAGTGACCCAATCTGAATATGTGCCGTTAATAACCACCCTCTGTTTTCTATCACTGAGGCAGTTACTTACCCACATACAGACATTTTCTCCCAGTCCAAGCATTCTCATTTTATATACTAACCTTTTATGTGGTACAGTGTCAAATGCTTTGGAGAAGTCCCGATATACGACATATATTGATTCCCCGCGGTCAAGTCTAGAACTTACCTCCTAATAGAAACTGATTAAACTGGTTTGACATGACCGATCCCTCATGAAGCCATGCTGATATGGAGTTATTTGGTTATTTTCATTGAGGTACTCCAAGATAGCATCTCTTAGAAAACCTTCAAACAGTTTACCCACGACAGATGTTAAACTTAACGGCCTATAGTTTCCGGGCTCTGTTTTTGGACCCTTTTTGAATATTGGCACCACATTTGCTATGCGCCAATCCTGTGGAACACTCCCTGTCAGTATGGAGTCCTTAAATATCAGAAATAAGGGTCTGGCTATGACATTACTTAATTCTCTTAGGATACGGGGGTGTATGCCATCCGGTCCTGGCGATTTGTCTATTTTAATCTTTTTAAGACGTCGCTGTACCTCTTCATGGGTCAGACAGGGCATTTCTAATGGGGAATTTACTTTTATACTCTGCATTTCATCTGACAGTTTATTTTCCTCAGTCAATACCGTGGAGAAAAAATATTTAATAGCTTTGCTTTCTACTCATTGCTCTCTGCAAACATACCCGAAAACTAACATTTTCGGGTTAGTTTTACTCTCTTTGGCGATTAATCTCTCGGTCTCTAGTTTGGCTGTTTTTATTTGTCTTTTACATATTCTATTTTTTTCCTTATAGTTTTTCAATGCTTCCTCGCTCCCCTCCTGTTTTTGTGATTTAAATGCTTTCTTTTTGTCATTTATTGCTTTCTTTACAGTTCTGTTTATCCACATTGTTTTGTCTTGTTCCTTAACCTTTTATTCCCATAAGGTATGTACCTCTCACAATTAGATATTAGGATGCTTTTAAAAATATCCCATTTTGTGGCTGTATTTTTATTTTTGAGGACTTTGTCCCAGTTAGTTAGGCCTATGGCCTCTCTTAGTTGGCTAAATTTTGCTTTTTTGAACTTTGGTATTTTTGTTCCTCCCTGAAGAAACGCTCTTTTGAATGACAGTTGGAAGTTTATTATTTTATGGTCACTGTTTCCCAGGTGTCCCCCGACCTGCACATCTGTTGTTCTGTCAGGTCTATTGGTTAATACTAAGTCCAGTATGGCCGTCCCTCTAGTCGGGTCCTGAACCAGTTGGGAAAGGTAATTGTCTTTGGTTATTTCCAAGAACCTGTTTCCTTTATGAGATGTATAGGTTTCAGTTTCCCAGTCTATATCTGGGTAGTTGAAATCCCCCATAATAACAACCTCATTATGATTTGCCATCTCGTCTATTTCGTATTAATGCAAGGGGGCCGAATAATTTTGCACGCCCAACTTTTCAGTTTTATTATTACAAAAAAAGTTTAAATGATCTAATATATTTCGTTCCACTTCACAATTGTGACCCACTTGTTGATTCTTCACCAACAATTTAAAATGTTATATCTTTTTGTTTGAAGCCTGAAATGTGGCAAAAGGTTGAAAAGTTCCAGGGGGCCAAATACTTTCGCAAGGCACTGTATATACTACAGAGGACAGTATACTGTATGTATATATTACAGAGGACAGTAAACTGCTACAGATGGATCTGGATAGATTGGAGGCTTGGGCAGAGAAGTGGCAGATGAGGTTTAACACTGACAAATGTAAGGTTATGCATATGGGAAGGAATAATGCAAGTCACCAGTACATACTAAGTGGTAAAGCATTGGGTAACTCTGACATGGAAAAAGACCTAGGAATTTTAGTGAACAACAAACTAAGCTGTAGAAACCAGTGTCAGACATCTGCTGCCAAGGCCGAAAAGAGAATGGGTTGCATCAAAAGGGGCATAGATGACAACACATGGAGTACTGTGTACAGTTCTGGGCTCCTGTGAACAAGGCAGACATAGCAGAGCTGGAGAGGGTTCAGAGGAGGGCAACTAAAGTAATAACTGGAATGGGTGGACTACAGTACCCAGAAAGACTATCAAAATTAGGCTTATTCACTTTAGAAAAAAGACGACTGAGGGGAGATCTAATAACTATGTATAACTATATCAGAGGTCAGTACAGAGATCTCTCCCATCATCTATTTATCCCCAGGACTGTTACTATGATGAGGGGACATCCTCTGCGTCTGGAGGAAAGAAGGTTTGTACATAAACATAGAAGAGGATTCTTTACGGTAAGAGCAGTGAGACTATGGAACTCTCTGCCTGAGGAGGTGGTGATGGTGAGTTCACTAAAAGAGTTCAAGAAGGGCCTGGATGTATTTCTGGAGGGTAATAATATTACAGGTTATAGTTACTAGAGAGGGGTCGTTGATCCAGGGAGTAATTCTGATTGCCTGATTGGAGTTTGGAAGGAATATTTTCCCCTAAAGCGGGAAAAATTGGCTTCTACCTCACAGGGTTTTTTTTTTGCCTTCCTCTGGATCAACTTGCAGGATAACTGGCTGAGTTGGATGGACAGATGTCTTTGTTTAGTCTTACAAACTAATATTAGTAAGTTACTATTCAGCTGTCCGGAAGGAAACCCATTACTACTGGGTCCTCTCCTTAGGTGCCCGAGTATCATGTCTATGCAGTAATCAGAAGGTTCGACTTTCCATCCTTGACCACCCTCAGATTAAACACTTAGCAGAATCAGAAAACCCCAGTAAAACTCCATCATCACATTCAGATGATCTGTAATCTTAATGCACTGTTATATATGAGGCAATAAGACGCTGACTTGTTAACTTGATTAATTATCATTTAGGATATCAAAAGAGTTCAATCTGTGGGATTCCCTCTGTAGTATTTATGTTCTCCGGAAAGCTGTCTGTGATAGACCATTGGACAAGTGCCTCTAACTTTATTAATGGACAGCAGCCTCCTCCTTCTTCACCAACCCTAATTATCCATCCATTGTCATTGATCTGTGGTCCAATCTGCTCTGCATATCCACGCCACGCGTCTCACTAAATGATCCAGAATATTTAAAGGGACACTCATCACTTAGCAGTCCCAAAATAACCATATAAATCATTGGCTAAATGACCTCAAACTGCGGTTTCTAAACTCTCCCTCTAGCAGCGCAGGAATAAAGAACTGTATCATATTGCTTTCAATAGGACAAGGGAAGGAGCAGAGATTATATTCAGGAGGAGACGTGCAGGGGGAAAGGGCTATATAATTAGAAATGAGGGCATGCGTTTTAACGACTTTGCAAAAAAGAGTGTTGGAGGCACCTAATGGATTTTCAGGTCACTTAGATGAGGTAAGCACAACATAAGCTATATGCTAAAGTATAAAACTATGGGGATAAAAGAAGAATACAAAGAGTCTCAAGCCAACCACACACGATCGGGATGTTAACAGAGGTAATGGCGCTAGTATAAAAGGATTGTCGCTGTTTTTGGAAAATGGCAGAAACCCTCAGAGAACTTTTGCATGAAGCCTGTATGGCAGCCTATGGAGACCGTATGGGTCCATACAGACACATGGGACTTCTGTGTGCTGGCGTGTGGTGGATCAGTGAAGCGGACTACCTGCACACCGTGTAGGTTTTAGGGCGATGCAGAGTAATGACACCTTGCTTTGCACTGGCCGGACACTACATGCAGGGAAACACTGAAGAGGATGCAGAGTGCGCACAGATCATCAGTTGGAGTGCAAACACTTTATTTGTCTCAGCCAAAAAAGGGATGGGAAGGGGCGCGAGGTACAGTATTGACAGAGGGGACGTAGCTTTAGATGCGCCTAAATCCTGGCACCCGATTCTAGCACAAAATAGGCTGACTAATATGAAGTAAAAGCGTTGAGCAGAGGCAGTTCATCCAGCATTAGGCTACACTCACACGCCAGTATGTGTTTTCCGGTCCGCAAATTGCAGATCCGCAAAACACAGATACCGTCCGTGTGCGTTCTGCATTTTGCGGAACACACATGGCCGGCTCTATGATAGAAATGACTATTCTTCTCCAATAATAGGACATGCTCTGCCCAGGGGCGGATTGGCCATAGACCTTACAGGGAAATTTCCCGGTGGGCCGATGCCCATGGGGACGCCTGGGTCTTCTTCAAAGCCGGCCAGTGAAAGTTTTTGCGGATGTATTTTGTTATGGTCTGTGGTATTTGGCTTTGTTGGGGTGGTATAATGTGCCACAATATGGTATTGCTGGCCCTGCCTTCCATCAATTTGGACCCGACTACACAATGGGGCCATTATTAGTATTTTTTCAGGGTCACTTTAAGTTCCCAGTCTGCCCCTGGCTCTACCTTTTTTGCGAGGTCGCGAAACGCAACTACAGATGCGGACAGCACACGGTATGCTGTCCACATCCTTTGTTGCCCCATTGAAATCAATGGGTCTGCACCCGTGCCGCAAAATTGCAGAACGGATGCAAACCCAAAAATATGGTCATCTGAATGCACCCCTAGTCCGCAGCACTTTTAAGGTGCCTAGTCTAGGTTTGCACTTAGAGACTATTCGTAAATCTAGCCCAATCTTTACAAAGAACAAATCTTTGGTCCTGCAAAGAAACGCTTTACCTAATAGGAAAGGGTAGATTTTCATGTTATATAGCAGTTTGGGACAACTGTGTGACACCCTCAGTAAGAGCTGTTATGGCGGCTATATACGTTGTCACCTAGAATTCTCAGAAATGGATTAAAATGGATTTGTAACAACTTAAAGGGATTCTGTCACCACCATTTTGCATATTAAGTTATTTATACCACTGGATTTATCGCATCATAAGGATCCCCAAATGGTTATTGTTATAGGGCCCAGATGAAGATTTGTGGTGTAAAAATCCTTTTTTATCTACTGTCAATCACTTACATTAAGGGGCCCAAGGGGAGGTGACCATGTTTGCTGGAGCCCGGGCTCGGCGATTCCGTTGGAGCCCCGGACCGCCCACCTAATTAATATTCACTTCACTGAGTGAAGCTCCGACGCGGCAATTGATGTACTGCGCCTGCGCAGCCCCGGACCGCACACCTAATTAATATTCACTTCACTGAGTCAGTGAAGCTCCGACGGCGGCTGTAATCCCGCGCAGGCGCAGTGCCGCGTCGGAGCTTCACTGACTCAGTGAAGTGAATATTAATTAGGTGTGCCGTCCGGGGCTGCGCAGGCGCAGTACATCAATTGCCGCGTCGGAGCTTCACTCAGTGAAGTGAATATTAATTAGGTGGGCGGTCCGGGGCTCCAACGGAATCGCCGAGCCCGGGCTCCAGCAAACATGGTCACCTCCCCTTGGGCCCCTTAATGTAAGTGATTGACAGTAGATAAAAAAGGATTTTTACACCACAAATCTTCATCTGGGCCCTATAACAATAACCATTTGGGGATCCTTATGATGCGATAAATCCAGTGGTATAAATAACTTAATATGCAAAATGGTGGTGACAGAATCCCTTTAAAAAGCGTCTCTGTCTCTCCATGATTCATAGTAGTGACTAATATATGTTTTTCAAACTCTAACATGGGTTCCTACTCTTCCCCCTATTCATTATGGTGTATTCATTGTATTTCACTTGCTTTCTTTTTGGTTTTCTGTTTTTCGCTTATTTGTGAAATGTCATAAGCTACCATAGAGCCAATGGGGGTCATTTATTAAACAGATATACGCCTAAATTAGCCATATTTCTGCAGCAGAGTGCAGTGCAAAGGTCCCTTGCGCCGCAATCTGTGACTTCTCCCTGCTCGCGCTAGGTCTATAAAGGTGGGCGCGGGACGGGCAGAGAAGGGGATGGACCGGCAGGCTCGTCTCATTTACCATTTTCTACGCCTGGTTTAGGCATAGCAAATGGTCTAAATGTAAGACGGCAAGGAAGCTGTCTTACATTTAGAAGGGGAAGTTATGTAGAGGCCGGCTTCGCTACATAACTGCGGCGGATCCACCACTTTTGCAGGGCTTTATTAAGACCGGTGTCTAAAACGCCAGTCTTAATAAATGTGCCCTAATATGTCTTTTGGTTTGAATTATGCAAAAATCTTCAAAATAAAAAAAAAATATTTCAAAAATTTCTGGTCCCTACTGATGTGTCTGTAATGGCACGTGACGGCTGAGCCTTATTGATGATGTGTTGTTCCTGCACACGTCACTGTAGACAGCAAATCCCACTTCTGGTTTGGCAGGGATGGGATGCACAGCCCTGGAACCAGGAGGCTCCAACAAGGTGAATAGTGTGTCTTTTTTTTTCATTTTTAGCCCAGGTCCGGCCACCCATAGAAGGATATCAGACATCCCCTTTAACAGGGCAGAACAGAAGCTTAGGAAAGATGACTGCCAACAGAATTATCTACAGAAAATAAAATTGGAAATCTACAATTTTAGAAAATAAAACATTATATAAAAGGAGCATTTTTTAGTACCTGGTTTAAAAATTAATTGAGTTGACATATTCAGTTTATAGGGGTTATGTAATTTTTAGTACATTAGTTCATAGGTATATATACTAATATGCAACAAAAATAGAGTTCAAGTTCAAGTTCAACAGCGAGATTGCATCTCATGCTATATATCTTAGCAATGTGTCCTCCGGGATAAACTTACACTAAAGATAACAGTAGTAGTACAGAGCACAGATAATGCCTGGACAGAGATGCCAAGATATATAATTGCATACAAAGTAGATGTTACATCTAGATAATGCTACATAATACCTGTTTAGCTTGTGCCATACATTTCCTATACATAGTCCTACATAGTATCCATGTAAATAGGGTCACACTGTGATCAGAAAGACCATGCCATTCCATGTGTAGATAAAGAATATCATTTGGCAGTGGCGTACATAGAGAAGGGCCCCACAGCAAGGATTAAACCAGGCCCCCCACACAGGACAGAAGGGTTTCTGCCTAAACCGTTTTCAATGATCCTTGGGCCATTTTTTCCACTGTCTCATTTGCTAAAAGTTGTTCCTTTAGAGGGTAGAGTCCTGACCAAGTTTTCACTCTCAGTAGAAGAGGAGATAATCCCAACTAAGACTGGGCCCCCTCTTGCCCTGGGCCCCATAGCAGTCGCATGGTCTGTTTCTATGGTAATTACACCCCTGTCGTTCGGTGTCTACATGAATAGTGCCATATAGTGTCCATATAAATAATGCACACAATGCCTGTTTTACTCATCTGTTCTCTCTTCCATGTTGAACCCAGGTGCCACAAGTTCTAAGCTCCTTTGCAAACACTAATCAAAACTAAAAAAAAAAAAGAAAAGAAAAAATTCTCCATAGGATAAGCACAGTCCACCCCCCAACACCTGCATACAAGAAAACACATTTCATTTGCAGGACATTCTAGAACATCCTAGAACTTTAGGGTCTATCGGGATCTTACTTGGCTGGTGACCAGCTAAGGAATAACTTCAAAACATAGACCTGCAAATTTAGGCACCTCATTGTATAAAGTATTACATGAACCTAGCAGGACTGGAGTCTAGTAGGCCACAATGACTGCTAGAGGTCTGAAGCAGAAGGAGACAGAAGTGAGGATGTCTGGGAGCTAGGCTAGGAGTACATGAGAAGTAAGGCTACTTTCACATCTGTGGCACTGCGAGTTGTCCGTCACTTCCAGCACAGAATGCCAGGAATCGGCCAGACACAAACCGCAGTGTTCTCTGAATATTTTGACGGATTGAGGCTGGATCTCCACCGGACCCCATTATAGTTAATGGGACCAGCTGGCATTCCGGTTGCATTCTCTGCCGGGAATCTATGCTGCAGATGTGAAAGTAGCCTAACATGACATACAGTAACTTTACCGAGGTTCAGTAAAAAGATGGATTTATATAGTTCACAATGTTACAATAAACCAAAAAAGTTAAAAACAGTTTAAAGTGAACCTAAACCTACTTAGAGGGAACCTGTCAGCTCTCAAACATCCTCCAAACTAGAGTAAGCGATGTGTAGTGTAAGTGGTGCTGAGTCCGGTTATGTCATTTTCATCTTCATACTCACTTGCATTCTGACATTGTGATCTGACAAACCTGCAGTAAAACGCACTTAGTGGACTCCAGTGCTCACTCATATAATGGAGAAGAATCAAAGAAGAGTCCTCTCAATGCATTTTACTGCAGGTTTGTGGGAGCACAGCGTCAGAATGGAAGTGAGTATGAAGATAAAAATTACATAATCGGATTCAGCATCACTTACACTATACACAGCTTACTCTAGTTCAGGGGGTGTTTCGGAGCTGACAGGTTCCCTTTAAAAACCTACTGTAAATGTCCTAAAATCATGTTTTCTAATATACTTTATTTACTTCTGCGGTATATGCACTTGACGTTCAGGGGCCTTCAGCACGTTGCATTCCATACTCGCGTACACTGCCTTGTACTGGAGTACAGATTCCCCTTGTGGCTGCACTGAGCGTTGTGCAGGCAGGAGTTCAATAGCACATCGCTGCTCCTGCCTGTACCATTCCCTGAAACATTCCCATTCCCTGAAACATTCCCATTCTCTGAAACATAGATGTGCTATGCCAGGCTTTAGCAGAGCAGGCACAGGCAAAGGAGCAATGTGCTCCGCTCTGCTAGACCCTGCACCATGCAAGGCTTTAGCAGAGCGGAACGAGAAGGAGCGGGGCAGAAGCTCAGCATAGCACATTACTCCTCTGTGCCCGCTTTGCTAAAGCCTGATATGGTTCTTCTATGTCAGCCTTTAGGAGAGTGGGGCTGGTACAGGCAGGATCAGAGATGTGCTATGGAGCTCCTGCCTGTACAACGCTCAGTGCAACAGCAGGGGAATCCGTACTCCAGTACACAGCAGTATATCACATGGAAAACAAAAAAACAATAAAGTATATTAGAAAAAAATTATTTTAGGGCATAAACAGTAGCTTTTAAAAAACTTTATTTATAAGTTATCAACTTTTATCTTCTCACATTTTCCTCTAAAGTGCATGGTCGTCCAGTGCTCTTCCCCTTACATAAACAGCCTGTTTCCTCAAATTGTAGATACCGTTGACAAATGCTTTTTGGAATTGGAGGATCAATTCCAAAATGTAGCTGAAATGCATACTGCACCGCAATTGTGGATTCAGTCTTGCTGAACTGTAGAATGCAAAACGTCTTGTGTTGCGGGGTCGCCATCTTGCAAATGACAGATCCTGGTTGCAGAGGTTATTAGTACAAAGAATTGTGCTAGTGGAGTGTACTTCTTATGAGCCCAGAAGCTACTATATTTAATGTTGAAGACTGAGCTATCCTTAAAGGAGATAGTTAAGGTCCCCTCTGCGCATGTCACACTGCGACGGAACCAGCACTTTACTATGCACGTGACCGGAAGTATCCCCGGCTGGCTCCTCGCGCCCTCAGCATCTGATGTAGCGAGGTGAGCGGCGGACCGCACATTTTAAAAGGTAGGCAAAGGAGCATATTCCTCGCCACTGCCAATTCTTTTAAAACTAGAGACGCCACTTCCTGATGAACCATTTAGATGGAGAAACGCGTTGAAGCTTTCTAGTTAGGCGTCAGGGTTCAGCAGACTAGACCCGAAGTTCCTGAGGCTGGGGGTCAGCCTTTTTGGGGCGAGTGCTCCGACAAACAGCCATATAGCATCCCTCACCTCCTTAGACCCTTCCCTAAAGAGATTCAGGGAAAGCATTTATAGGCTAGAGTTTAGACGGTGCACTCGCCTGAACGACACGTAGTGACCCTCAGCAACCTCTGTTAAGCAGCCTCAGCTACAACCCATGCCAAGTCTATCCATTTAAAATTTGTCTACCCCCTCTAAGATCCTAGTTGCAGAGGTTATTTCAAATCAGATCTAGCTTTTTTAAACACCCCTCTTCAAAAGAACATTCCTTGTAGAAGAACGCTCCTTATCGAGACCACATTTTCACTTCCACCATTTTCTTTGAGAAGGCCACCACCATAGAACAAAACTTTTGAATACAACGTTTGGTGGTTGTCTCAATGAGGTTCTAGTAGATATAAATATCAAATCCTGAATTGACCTCCCTACCTTCTAAAAAGCCCATACAGATTAGTGTATTTTTAGCCAAACCAGCGGTTTTCAGTAGCACCGGCCAACAATCTTATGTGTATGGGGAGCTCCTGACTATTCCTGCGACAAATGACATTGAGTGAAATACATTTTTTCACCTGATCCTTTTGTTCTCCTGGAAGTTAAGCCTTTTTTTCTCCTGGAAGATAAGGCACCACCAGAGGTGCCTGGGAGTAGCATTGTCCTTTCTTCCCTTTAAAAGCACATACATGTTTGGCCAAGTAGAGCACACATGTGTATGGGGGAGTCGAGAGAGATAGCTGTCAGGCTAACAAGAGCTAGGACCGACAACTATTGAAGGTGTATGGGCACCTTAAGACCACCACTGGTCCCATTTATCTCAGCATGGTGTCTTACCCATACTTCCTACCTTTCTATTTTGCTGTCCTAAGTTGCTACAGCTCTTCCATTTCCTTTCTGCTTTCTCAGATAAATCACTAGCATCATCATGCTGTGTAATGTGTAAACAGGAGTGTCCCCTACAAACTATTTCCCTTTCTCAGCATTTAGACTTAAAGGTCTTGCTTTTAATGGAGCAGGGATCCTATTTGTATAATGCAGAATAGATTCCACTGTCTAGAGCTTTTATCCATTTAAACATCTTTAATATTTTACATTGAAAGAAAGAGAAATCAATCTCCGCTGTATCTTAGCTCTCATTCTGGGGCTCAAATAACAGCACTGGCAGAAATGCTGAGAGAGAGGCAAATACTGTATATGATAGGCCTGATAGGGAGGGAGGGGGACATAGGGGAGAGCCTGAGACTTTTTCCAAATACCAAGGAAATAAAGGGAAGATGGGAGAACGCTGATGAGTCTAATCAGACAGCAAATGACCAAAAAGGAAAGTCAATTAAAGGGGTTCTCCAGGAATTAAGAAAATGAAAATACTTAACTATTACTTTATTATAAATATATTCCCAAATACCTTTCATTAGTTATAATGACTCGTTTTGTCTGGGGAGCAGTCATTAGGAGAAACAAAATGGCCGCCGTCCTATTAGTACACACAGAACCTGTCCTAATCACACAGGAGGACAAGTTACTTCACAACACTGAGGTAAAGAGCTGCCTCATCCTCCTCTCTGCTCTGCTTGTCAGGGATTATGATCCTGAATACGGCTGATAAGATCTTCAGCTGAATCTCTGTAGGAATGGAGTCCATGAGGAGACATGAAGTAAAGAGAGGGGGTGGGGGGGATGAGCAGCAGCTCTTGTATGCAGTCTCCATTACCACAGTCTGTCCTGTTCATCCTCTCTGTCCTTCATGTCTCCTCATGGACTCTACTCCCACAGAGATTCAGCTGAAGATCTTATCATCTGTATTCAGGACCATAATCCCTGACAAGCAGAGCAGAGAGGAGGATGAGGCAGCTCTTTACCTCAGTGTTGTGAAGTAACTTGTCCTCCTGTGTGATTAGGACAGGTTCTGTGTGTACTAATAGGACGGCGGCCATTTTGTTTCTCCTAATGATTGCTCCCCTGACAAAACGAGCCATTATAACTAATGAAAGGTATTTGGGAATATATTTATAATAACGTAATAATTATGTATTTTCATTTTCTTAATTCCTGGAGAACCCCTTTAAGTTCTAGAATATCCTCATTTATTTAGAATTATAATTTGTAATAATTTAAGGTGCAGAATAAATAGAGGACAAATAATGGCAGGAGCTTGGGGCCATGGCCCATACCTCTTCTCCTTGGGTGGGATGCAAGGGTAATTTGTCCCAAAGAGCCCACCACCATGTCTACCATCTGGGATAAGAGGGGCATGAGCAAGGGCCATTCTAGGATGAGTGGTAGTTGGTAGAATGGTCTAGCCAAAGAAGAGTCTCCAGTTTGTTTTTTGGCCAGAATGTAATGGGGTCTAAATCACAACTCTATAGGGAGTCTGTCAGTAGTTTTGAGCCCTTAAAACTGCTGACCAGAGGTGGATTGGCCATAGACCTTACAGGGAAATTTCCCGTTGGGCTGATGCCCAGGAGGGCCACGTGAGCCGTCCTCATGGCCGGCCAGTGGAAGTTTTTGGGGATGTATTATGTGCTGCTGGCAGTATTTTTTCCAGGGCAACTTTAAGTTCCCAGTCCGCCCCTGCTGATAACTGTACTAAACCTAGAGGGACGAGGTTGCATGACTTAAAAATCAAAATTTGAACCACTTCGACACTGTAACCACAAGTGTCTAGGAAGCAACGCCTTCACTGACCTGGTTATCCTCATTGAAAGCTTCTCAACCTCTCCCGATCACAGCTCTAGCACCCAATCATGAGACTGTCACTCAAAACAAAGGGGGAAGAGTTCAGTACGGAGACAATGGGGCCCTGAAAATGACATGCCCACTTCCTGGGCACTTGCGGTTGTAGTGCCAGGGAGATGAATAATTCATTTTCTCGATCATGGAAGCTGCATAACCATCACTCTTGGTATTTCTTCTCCCTAACACTTATATAGCTGTCAGCAGTTTTGAGGGCTCAAAACTGCTGACAGACTGAGTTTAGATAAACAGCTGGGCTTTTTCACACTACTTTCCGACCTAGATTAATAGGAGACCTGATACTCTTTAAGGTTGTCAAAGATGTGAAAAGACAAAGCCAAAATGAGATGTACAGACAATGAAAGTAAGATGTCAATTTAAGGCAAATCGCTGATCCACAAAACACGGATACCGGCCATGTTCATCCCGCATTTTCCCCTTCTGCAGGGCCCGCCATATAGAACTGGATATTCTTGTCCACAAGTTCAATCTTTTTGGTGGAGCCACGGTATAGGCATACGGTGTCCATTTTATGTGCTGTCTAAATCTTTTGTGGATCCACTGAAATTAATAGGTCCACATCCAATCCTCAAAATATGCAGTTCAGATGTGGACCGAAAATATGGCCGTGTGAATGCCCCCTAAATGTAACCATTGATATCCACTGCATAACCAGGCAGCACAGTTGATTCTATTACAGAAAGTTATTCTTTATCATTTCTGTCGAGCACAAGAATTAGATATAGATTTCCTGGATGTACATGAGGCTCAATGTATTCCCTGCCATCATTTTATCAATTTTTAGCTTCCTGAAACATTGACCTTGCATTGCATAGTTCTACTTCTTGACGGCTATGTGATAAAAGCTAGCTTTTCTTCATCAGTGGACTGACTTAGCCCTGTATCTAAATGCCCTGACCAAGCTTGCTGATACACCCTTCCTTCCCCCCAATACATACTCCAGTGGCCCCCATACCCCCAATACACCTCTGGAAAAAGTACACTTAGAATCAACTCTGCAGTTTCCATCCTGTTCTATGACCACCCAATCCATCATTCGGATAAATCTCCAGTTATTGGACTGTAAGAAGTTGTCAAACCCATTTTCAAATACAGCAGCCTCCTTGTTCCTGACTCATTTCCTATCTACTGCTGGCACCCACCCATGTCCTCACTCTAGGAAAGGTCACCTCTATGTGTCAAACACTAGAAATAATCAAAGAGGACAACTGTGGCAGAACCAAAGCAGAGGACCCCCACTATTAAAGGGAGTCTGTCACCTCATTTTCACCTATATAACTAACAGTGCCCCACAGAAGATTGCAGACACATCCCAGACATACCTGTGTGCACTGTGTGTCTGTATTCCATGCTCAGAAAAAGCACTTTTATTCTGCTGGAAAATAGCTCCCAAGTGCCCGGCTGAAAGTGAAACTAAAAACAGCTTTCTCTCCCAACTAGATTTCTAACAGCTATATCTTCTGATTTTGGTATCATTTTAAAGTTTGGAATGTCAGCTTTCAAATAAGATCAGAATCATTTTTCTATCTGCTACCAATCCCAAGATATGAGCAGCTAAAGCAGCCCTCCCCTCTTCAGTCTGTTTTGCAGCAGCAGCAGAGCCGAGCACTTGGGAGCTGTTTTCCTGTAGAATAAAAGTGCTTTTTCTGGACATGTAATACACACACACAGTGCACACAGGTATGTCTGGGATGTGTCTGCAATCTTCTGTAGGGCAGTGCTTTTAGTTATATAGGTGAAAATGAGGTGACAGACTCCCTTTAACTCAGAATTCCCTAATAGGGTATATGGAAGTGGGTTTTTTAAACGGAACACCACCTTTAATAGAGGGATGGTTCATAGTTAATACAATAATGGGAGTCTGTCAGCACTATTTTGCATGTTAATCCTAGCATGGTACCTGGTAGAGCTTTCAGAGAGTATTAAACAGTACCTCCCGTTCCTGCCACCTATATAATGTACTGTATATGCGCCAAAACTGTGCAGGAGTGAGTTTAAGGCGCCAGGTGGAAGCAGAATTCAGATGCTGGACCCCTGTCTTTCAACAAAGGAAAGGAGATGCTTCCCGTGTTCATAGGGGGAGCTAGAGTACACCAAAAGGTTAGGTCCCGCCCTCGGGACACCAAACAGCCTATCTGCATATTGAAACAAATGCTTTTTCAGCTCAATGTAGCAACAGGTTTCTATAGAAAAGGTACTGTCTTAATACTCTCTGAAAGTAATACCAGACACCATGTTTGATTTAATATACAAAATCATGCTGACGGACTCCCAGTACATAAACAAAAGAACATGCCTTCAATCATATGGCTCTAGAGCTGCTCACTGACCCAATGCTTTCACCTGGCAGCACAACACTCTGATCAGGCCTGATCTTACAGTTACTGATCCCTAATACCCGTTGGTTACGTTCTGCCAATTGGAAATTGATTGTCTAAGGTAGATCTCCTTTCCACAAGTCATAGATAAAATAATAATCATAACTAACCTCAGCAGTTAAAGGGTTTCTCTGACATTTTGACACTGATGGCCTATCCTCCGGATAGATCATCAATATGAGATCAGTGGGGTCAGACTCCCAGGACACCTCCTCCCTAATCAGCTGTTTAAAGAGGCTGCAGCACTCCTCGCAGCTAACCAAGCACAGCACCCTACATTGTATAGTGGCTGTGCTTGGTATTGCAGCTTAGGCCCATAAACTTGATTGGGACTAAGCTGCACGTAGGCCAAGTGACCATGAACTTGACCTTACAAGCCTAGAAAGAAGCGGCAGTGCTCTCTAGAGCACCACAACCTCTTCAAACAGCTGATTGGCGACTGTCCTGTAAGTCAGACGCCCATCAGTTGGATATTGATGAGCTATCCTGAGGATAGGCCATCAATAGCAAAATTGCAGAAACTCTTTTTAAGGGAATCTGACACCATGAAAATACAGTGTAAGCTGCAGGTAGCATGTTATAGAGCAGGAGCAGAGCAGATTGATATATAGTTTTATAGAAAAAGATTCAGTAAAACTTGTATTTCATTCTTGTATATATCTTGTATATATCTGCTCATTCTGGGCTCTGAAGTCCAGGAGGTGGTCCTTTCAGTTATTGACAGCCTCCCTAAATGTGCATAGAGAGGTAGCTGTCAATCACTGATAAGACCATCTCCTTGACTTCAAAGCCCAGAATGAGCAGAGATATAAATGATTTAATTACCAGTTTTACTGAATCTTTTCCTAAAAAACTATATATCAATCTGTTCAGTTCCTCCTGACCTATAACGTGATGCCTGCAACTTAGACACCATGTTCAATGAGACAGGTTTTCCTTAAGCCATGTAAATACTGAGCAATAGTACAATATTTAGTTTTTGACCTTACAGAAGAAGACTGAGAAGCAGCCCTGCTCCATCCTTCCTTCCCTCCCTCCTTCTCAGCCTCTTTCTCTGTCCTATGTCACCTCTGCTCATACACATTACTTCACGTGCATGGCTGAAAAATCCTGCAGCTCACTTTTCAAAACCGCGGGCTTGCTGAGGTAAGTCTTTTTCTTCTTGAAGACCATCACTCTGTTGTCTCTATGGAAACCTTTATCTCAATCAATGTATGTAACGAGAGAGTGGTACTCCTCTCACGCTCCTCCCCATCCCATACTGGAGAGAGGATGGATGGGGAAGGGAGGGGGGAAGTTGATAAGAGCCGGCTAGTTTCTCAGCTTCTAATGGGACGTTATTGGGCTAACACCCACTGCACAACAAACATCATAGGTAGAGATGACCCACTGCTTCTTTGGGAACCAACATAAGAGACCACTTTTGGTCACTTGAGAAGCTTCTCCAGATGCTGCAAGTTGCACCACCTAAAACAATGCTGACCTGAAGGCATCTCCGCACTTTATCAAGTTCATGGCTTGTATTCTGGTGTAGTTTGCTTACCGCCTAGGTAATTCAGGGGTCTAGTTACCCATCCTGGAGCCTTTCTACTCCCCTGGGATTTTTTTTCTTGGTCGTATCTGGAAGTATGATCTCAGATGTCTCCTAAGGCCTCCTAAATCTAGAAGCAGAAGACCTGGAGGCCAGGTTGATTTTTAGGCTTGGTGCCACAGACTCTGCAGTGGGTAAAGCTGGCCTGTCATGGGACTTCACGGAATGGAACTCTTTGCAATTGCTGTGGTTATTGTACTTTTCATAGCTGTCCTCAAGCAATTTGGAATACTGGAACCCATGTCTATGGAAGGTAATTAGTCATCATTCTGTGTCTCCTTGTATCAATATATTAAGGCTGGGTCATTGCAGGTAGTTTTCAGTCCTCTTAACAGAGATGAATTTGTCATTTCACTCCTTGGTCTGAACAGCATTGAGATCCTGTAAATTTAACAATGTAAACTCAAAGCTAAATTGTAGTGATATGCAAAATTATTGACCTCAAACTTAACTCTTCTATATCTGCTTTACTTTCCTAATAAACTGATTGCTGAAAGATGTGAGAAGTTTCCTGCAGATAAAGTCAGATAAAGTACAGATGTAGGACATGTGAGGATTACAGTGATTTGCAGGGTCTTGCCCACTGCCGGCAGCAATTTTACTACATGAACTTAAATTCTCCAATGCACTTAGACAATAACAAGCCCTGTGCGGCTTGGGCAGGAAACACCGAGAACTGGCATCTGTGATACAGAAATCAATCTGCAAGGATGAGAGATGTGAATCAGCAGCTGACGGGGAGGAAGAATACCAGGCTATACCACGGGGCCGTTAGTGTTGTCCACTGGTAAATGAATCACCCGGTACCACTAGAGTCTGCACTAGAGGGGCACATGTGATGCCATTTTTGGGAGCCCTTATCACTCTGCACATAATGTTGTCACCTTATAAACTACCAAAGAAGAGCTGAACATTTCCACCAAAATTAATAAAGCCCAGGTAAATTTCAGGTCTTTGTAAAAACTGATAGTTCTGTATCCGCTCTTGCTCCAGCTCAGTGATAACATCCATTATGATCTCCTTTATAGGAGTCACTACCCAGCAAATCGGCTTGGCTATGCAGAAATATAGGGGAAATGTAGGGGGAATATAGCATTGCATAACTGGGTACATCTGCCATTCTGGAAGTTGTATTTCTGGTCAACCAGCTTTCCCAGACAGAAATGTAACTTTGGCTGGGTTTACATCACTTTTTTTTTTTTGTCCCACGGTTAATTTATGCAAAAAATACTTTTTTTATTGGACTCTGCAGGATGGGAAATAGTGGTGTACTACGCTTATGTATCCATTTTTCCCCATTGTATATGTTAAATTTGGCGTATACAGCGGGAAAAGCTCACAACCTATGTCAGAAGGCTGTGACATAAAAACTATTACACTATTCCATTTTTATTTGCATTATAGAAACATATCCCAGCACATACACAAAAAGTTTACACTACTAACGTAATAGAATCTCGACAAAAAGTTTAAATGGATTGTCCAGCCTTGGAGCTGACAACCCCTGAGGTCCGCCCTCGTTCCCCGAAACATAAAAAACTTACTCACCTATCCACAGTGCCACCGCCATTCCGTTCCCACCCGCATCTGGTCCCCACTGCTGTGAGGTAGCACTTAAGCCACTGTGACCGCTGAGGCCTGTAATTAGCCACAGTAGTCACAGGACCAAGCTGCCTTCTGGTCCTGCAGGGACGGTAAGCAGCCGGGTACAGAGAAGCGGATGGGTTGGAAGGGGAGGGGAGGACCCCTTGGGTTGTAAGCTCCAAGGCTGGACAACCCCTTTATTCTCATATAATTGGAATTGCTCCCTTTAGTTTTAGTTTTTAGTTTTTGGGTACTGCCACTGTAGAATTGCTGGAAAGATTACATTTCCTGCCATTATCTTGTAAAATAGTAGTCTGTATTCTGCAGATAAGATACTTTTTCTATATCTTTGTATTATTAGCGTATGTTAGGTAATTGTTATGTATGCATTTCCCTAATGTTGGGTAATGCCATTTCTAATATATTAGTGTAGGTTCACACACGTTTTTATTTGCCCCTTGAACAGTATTATGTTATTATAATGGAAGTCATGAGGCCCCCAACGTACTGAAAAATCCATACCAGATCCAGTCATGCACCATTAACATTTCTATATGGCTGGGTCTTATGGTCTCTTGACTTACATGAAAGGTGAAACCTCTGGTCCCCAACGCAAAATCTGGAACAGTCTCACCCACCATATGTAATTTATAACATTGGCGTCTTTTTATGAGGTAGAGGGACATTTGGGCTGACTCAAGTACCTGGGCCACGGTGCTACCGCAACTGCACTCCTTATAGCTATGGTCCTGGCTACATGTACATTAGTCCGCTAACAAACCTGACTGGCAGAATCAGTCACAGATTGTAGGGTTTTCTATGCAGCAATACTTTTGGGTCAAAACAACAGACACCCATTGACACCCAATGGACTGCACAACAAATCAGTGAGGTTCATCGAGGGTCACTGGCATCCACCATGCAATGGATCTGTAACTTCTATTATTAGCCACAGTAAAGATCTGAACAGAGCCTTGTAGAATCCATTCAGAAGATGTACTGATGTATGACCTTACAGCAGTGTCCATCATGTATAGGGAAATTTGCATGTAAGATTTAAGATAGGGCAGCATGGCCTGTACAGGCATGGATAGTAACTGGCGCAACACAACCTCTCGGATAGGCAGGATAACTTTTATTTATAGGGGAATTTGGGTTAATTCAATATATTAGTGGGGTTGTGACCTCTGAGACAGAAAATGATCACAAGACCACAAATTGGTGTACCATTTTCTGTTTTCACAGTGGATGCAGCCTGAGGCCCCATTCACACGACCTTATGTATTCCGTGATCGGTGTGCATTCCGCATTTTTTTTCTCCTATGGAAAAATGAATGGGTCCGTATGGTTCTGCATCTTATCCGCAAAAATGCGGATAAGATGAGGAAATGTACATACAGTCGTGTGAATGGGGCCTAAGGCTACCTGCATATGTTGCAGATTGCGCTGTCCATGCGAATTTTGCAATCTTCAACATGTCAATTCTTTGTACAGTTCTTTTGTGTGGATTTCACCCTTTACAATGCAAGGGTGAGATCTGCAGAAGAAACCATATCAAATCCTTACCAAATAACACAAGTAACACATGGGGTTTTAGAAATCCGCACTGAAATTCAAGCGGAATTTTTGCAAAACAGACAGCAACCATGTGCAGGTAGCCGTAAACACAGTTTCATGGGTATCAGAAATACCGCTGACAGTGGCAGGTATAGTTCTCCTCACAGTGCTCTCAAGCATGTAATACTCTTCACTGATACATGGGTATAGGTGTCTACAATTCTACTGTTGCAGAGCCTCCTTAAGACCTGCTCAACGACAGTGGCATTTTCCACACACTTTAGCACCAGCCACAGCTTCCTCACATGGCCTAAGAAGCACCCACCATCAGCTCCACTGAGAGGACACTCTCCTACAAAGACATCTCCTCCTCCTCTTTGACAGGAAGGGCATACCTTAAATAAATTCTGCAACCAGATCCACCTGAGCAACCTGGCATAGCTAAGCCCATGTGTTCTGATGCCATACTGAACCAATTAGCATGACACTCTCCCATCAATCATGGCATCTAGGGCCAGTGAGATGTTTGGTGGTGAGGACCCATAGGCATCAGATAACCATCACAGGATAAAGCACAGCAAGTTATAAAGTCACAGCAGCATTACTAACTTGAGGACCTGCTCAAGCATTGTCATGTGACCACAGGTCCTTTCCCACATAATCCAATGTGAAACAGCACATACTAACAGTCATCATCATCAACTGTGCACATAAGATTATGCAGCAAACACAGCATTCAACAGTGGTACATGAGGATCAACCATCTTCCTGGCTGCAGCTCATCTCAAAGTGATAGCAGTGTCTTTTTATGACATGAAACCTGGAAGCAGGAAAAATTCATAACGTAGCCCATAAGATATATCTGGAGGGGGTCACTCCACCATCTCACATACATGTAAATGGGACTTAGACACATTTTCCTATGGTATACCGAATGTACTCATATATACTAGTCTACCTTATACACAGTTTACCATTACAAGCCTAATGAATGGCATCCCCTATATTGTATTGCATTTGTTTTTGCTCCTCCATTAGAAGACAGTCAGTGTAGCTGAGATGTTCCGCTCCTCCTACGGGAGAATGTTTACCCACAACACTTAGAAGACCAGGACTGCGCAGAGCAGGGCAGCCCCTGATACAATGCCAGTATGAGCCACCAGAGAATTACATCATGGCAGTCAGCAGTAAATACCAAGATCCTCAGTCATTAGAAGCCATATTCCTTATTAAACCTAATGCTCATTTATCAAGCTATTTGGTTGACATCTGGCCATGACCCCATAAAATATATTATACTATAGAATTTAATCCATGGCCCTGATCGTTGAATTATTATGTTTGATCACAGTTGTGACTTTCTGTTAATTGCTCTGACCTATGCCCGGCCATGACTCAGAAGCTCCAGTTACCGTAGTTGAGGGTCTGCAGTTTCAAGCCTTTTCCTTTTACACGCTATGTATATGATCAGCTTCTTATACTGGTCATGTAAGGTGTCAATCATTTTTTTCATTGTGCCATGCACAAATATATAAGTGGTCTTATTGCAAGAAAACATCTAAAGTAGAGATGAGCAAATCGGTTTGTCTGATCAGCAGGACTTCTTCCCCTGTGGGGGGCTGTCCCTGCTCTGCTTCGGCTTCGGAGTGGTGACTGTGCAGACAGTGCTACCAACAGTGTTAGCACAGACGCCGATCCAAAGCCGAAGCAGAGCCCCTGCCCTTGCTCATCTAATCAGGCAGGAAATTCTCAGGGCTGGGCTACATATCTAGTGGCAGGTAAGCACATCTTCACCTGCAGGGACAACCGCCCACAGGTGAAGAAGTCCTGCCGATGAGACAAATCTAGAGGTCTGAATACCATGACTAAAGAAGTCCTGCCACTGCTATGGCTAAAGGGAACCTGTCAGAGCCACTATGCTGTCCTCTCTGATTTTAGCAGTATCTTATGTTGAAGCACAGCAGATTTTCCGAATTTACACGTAAAGCCCCTTTTACATTGGTTGAACATTTGTTTCCAATCATTGACCTGTGTAATCACGGCCAGTACTCAGGCGGAAAACAAGCAAATACTATGCAAAAATCAAAATCATTGCTTGTTGGACACAAATCTCTTTGTGTAAACAGTAGTGTTGAGCGAGCATGTTCGGCCAAACACCGAGTGTACTCGAGCGCAATGCTTTGAGTCTCTTCCCCGTACTGTAATGTCGATTTGTACGATAATGCGTACAAATTCAGTTAATTAGCATACTTTTACGAGTGAAAGGAGTAAAAGAGGAGAAGTCGCGATTGTGACTTTTTTCTATTAACCAGACACCCCCCCCTCTTCCGAGCGGGGGGTGCCTTGTTTAGTCCCATTGACTAACATTATGCTCGGGTGCTTGGCCAAGCACTCGAGCAACCCCTAGTACTCGGCCAGAGCACCCGAGCATACGAGCACAGAGGTGCTCGCTCAACACTAGTAAATAGTATGCAAACTGTATGAGGGATGAACAATCGAAATAACAATCATTCATCCCCATTAACTGCAATGATTGCCACATTTACATGTACCAACAGACATGCTCTACTGTCTAGAAGCACATATTTAAAAGGGTTCTCTCACTTCAGTAAATTGCATTTATCAAGAAAGTTAATACAAGCCACTTACTAATATATTGTGATTGTCCATATTGCCTCCTTTGCTGGCTGGATTCATTTTTCCATCACATTATACACAGCTTGTATCCAGGGGTTACGACCACCCTGCAATCCAGGAGCAATGGTCATGCTTGTACACTACAGGAAGAAGTGCTGGCCTATGCGCACTGCCGTGGTCCCAGTCACTAGAAGAGCTGACAAACCCTTTAAATTTTAAGTGGGCCCTTAATCTTTGCAGTATTGCATGAGTCCAGCAAGTGGACTACTGCCAGCATGAAGTCAGATGATATTAATGACATGTAGGCTCCCACCAACCTCCAGCCATTGATTGACAGCTTTCTCCCAATAACTGTGCATGGGGAGAAATCTGTCAATCACTGGCTGGAGGATGGTTACAGTGTGAATATCATATCTTCAGACTCCTTGCAGTCTGAATGCTGCAACGATTTAACATGTAAGGGCTTTTTCAACATTCAAATGCTGTGTTACTTTGTGCACGGAAAATATTCAGTGGCATCTCTCAGGTGCTGTTGGTGCCCATGTGAATAAAGCGTTAATTCTGAAAATTTGCTGAACTTGACAGACCACTAAAGTCAAGACATAAAATATAGCTAAAATATTCATTCTCAGATGACGGAAAGTGGAAAAGGCTATTTTTTCAGATGCCACCGTGCCCAATAATCACATCACAGTCACCAATAACAGAAGAATGGCAGAACTTAGTTTCAGTCACACATGTAACAGATGGAACAAATCCAGACAAGGGCTCCACAAGGCGTCCTGAAACGCGGTGTCTGTTACATGGGTAAATAATACAATCTTTACTGCAACCAGAATGCTACCATTCTTTGCTTCTGTCTTAGGACCTTCATAACAGCGATTGCCACAGTGCCCCATAACAGTGCCAATTGTCACCAAGTTAGGTACCAATCTATCGTACTGACTGATGTACGGCAAGGATGCAGTTAAACACTATAGGGTATCCCTCTTCATAATCGCCTCCCCTAACAATACGTCATTCCACTCGGGAAACTCTATACATGGCTCGCGCCTTCTGCATATTTCAATTCCCTGTCTGCAACTGGGTCTATATTTAGGAGAAGGGGAATAGATAGTGGAGATTTCAGAAGGACAGAACATTGAAAGATGACACTGCAGGCAGATTACGTCAGATTATTATGCTGCTCACAGGCTATCCCAACACATGATGAAAACATGGCCATAAATGACTTAAAATGGACATCTTAGTATCAGAAAGCGGGGATGTCACTAATTTGTGAGTTGATAATTTGGGATTAAGGGATGTGTAAAAAGCTGTGCAGGATGGAACGGAGAAAGGTGTATGGGTCAAGGGTTGGCGTAGAAACGCCACTTGCGACAAATTTTCGGCACAATGGCGGTTAATAAAAGTCTTGAACATTATGTTTGTTTTTTTATGTCATAAAAATGGTGATAAATCTCCCTGTAATTCAGCAGAAGCTCCACAAAATGCAGTGCTGCAGATGGCAGACACCAATCTTTACAACAGCGTTCCTACACTTCTTCGGTTTCAGCAGTACTCCTGGGCTAGGAGTTTTCTGCAAACTGTTCATTTCTTTATGTTATGTCATGTTATGTATTGCTCCCAGTATAACCAGGTGTGGATGGCACATCCAGGGTTAACAATCCTGGCTCAGCCCTTGTAGGAGGTCAGCTGTGGACTGGCTCCACCCCTAGCTCTAGTCAATGATAGGGAGGGTTTGGAAGGGAGAGGAAGCTGTAACTTGTGCTCCCTCTTCTTAGGACCAAAAAGCTACAGAGACTCACCAATCTCTGCATGATCTACAGAAGGAGAAAAACAAATGAGAGAACTAGAGAACCTAGAGTCTGCATGGCCGAGCTTTGGAGTCAGTAAGGTAACCTGCTCTCTAAAGCCATTAAGACTTTACTGCAGTGAGGTGTTAAGACACTAGTGCTCCAACATCATGTTGTGTCCCGGCAGAAGAAACGGTGCACCCTTTCACTGCACAGCCATAGAAACAGTGTGAGAAAAGCCACTGTAATTGACTGCAACACCACATGTAAATAGTTTGTTATTGTTTTATCATAATATGTAATTCGTATTATATGGTTGTATTTACCAGAAAGGGAATGAATGGCTATGGTTAACCAGGAACAGGGTGAACCACCCTGTTGCTTTCTTCTTCATTGGAGTGAGCTGGTCCTGCTTCCTGCCATGAATGGGATCTCCTGTGAGGATGTAGTATGGAGAGGAAGTACACATAGAGCTCTTGCTCCTGGAAACGGTTCTCCAGAGAGATCAATCATTATTCTGCTTCAAGTGAATCCTTGAGAATACAGACAGCAGAGTGAACAGCTATAGCCAGTACCACACTACTATTAGGCCAGTACTACATAGCGCTAACTGAAGCCATCCAACCTGTCTCCATATGCTTACTGGTGCCACAGAACTGCACTTGGAAACTGCTGATATTGACTGTATCAAATGAATCTACGTTGTAAAGACTTTTAATTCTGGCCTCATCCTTCAATACTACATTTCCACTGCACCGACCCCCAGGGAGCAACAGCCTGAGGGAGTACACTGTGACACAACACTTCATCAGGGCCACTACCACTCCCATCCTCTGCACTGACTCGTTACGTACTTTTGCGTGTGTCTAAATATATATACAGTATATAAATATATAAATATACATATAGATAGATATATATACATATATCTATATATATATATACTCAAAGTAGTAGAGAAATAGCAGCACTCCGTGCCGGGTGCAAAGCTCCTCAAGGACCCCGGAATCAAGGTCCACATCAAGAAAGAAGAAAAGTAAAAAAGTTGAGGCAGCACTCCGGTCTTCCGTGTAGAAAAAGTGAATTTATTTCACCCAATTGCAACGTTTCAGCTCTTCCATAGAGCCTTTGTCAAGCAAACTAAATCAGTGCCAAGCAAGTATATATACACATGTAATACAGCTAATAATTAAGTGCAATCAAGAAATAGTTACAACAAAACAAAAGTATAAAAACTTTAAAAAACGATGATCAAATGTATAAAGTGCATAAATGAACATTATATAAATACAAAGTTCCCAATCGAAATACATAATTGTGCATAGAATAACAGGATTATATTAAAAATGTGATCTGTGCAATGAAAACAAAAGCGCCATGAAGTGCTCACCTGAACAATCACCCCATGCGGCTAGTGCTGCGTGTCAACAGAGGATCAGCGCACGCCCAAACATCATCCCACGCTCCCATAGAGTCTGAGAGCGTAGGGTTCAGTACGCATGCGCAGACCTCCGCTCCATCGCCACACAAAATATGGAGAACACGGCTTAGAGAAGAGATACTGCGCATGACATGAGTAATGGCTTGTTGCCATGAAGATTGTAAACAGAAAAATACTGTGCGTACTAGGCGGTCAGGGATGCCGAATCCAAACGGGCACCACAGTGTCCCAAGGTCAGCATCACATCTCCGCCGTTCGGCATAAAGTTCAAGAGCAATGGTGTTAATATGAGGGGTACACGAACAGATACCACAGGGACCTCCCAGGAGATACTGAGAGGCCACTGACGGCCATGAAAGGGTCAAGCATCGGGGCACGAATCTGTCCCGATCCACAACCTCAATGTCCCTGTCCCCAACAACACCAATCAAATGCCGTCATATAGACGGTCTCAAGGAATCAAACGATCATATAAAGCGCAGAAATCTGTTCAGTCCGTGTCTCCAAAATAGACCATATATGCCAAGGGATCCATTGTCAGGTGACCTCCTCTTGGTCGCAAGAGTTAATAAAATCCTTAACGATGCTTGAATCTAAAAAAAGGAAAAAAATTTTTTAAAAAAAGAAAATATAAAATAAGGCACCAATCATGTTTTTCAAATACTCGGGAGGAACAGGTCCGCAGATAACAGGAGGGCGAGCTATGTCACACGAAATTCCACATTCAGTCCCTTGGGTTTAAGGGACTGTAATTGAAAGATCCAAAAGAGCTCACGTTTTTTCAGGAGAGCTGTCCTGTCACCACCCCGTCTGGGCATAGCAACCTGATCAATAATGCGAAAACGCAGGTCTTTCTCACTATGACCTGCCTCAGAAAAGTGTTTTGATACTGGAAGGTCCAACCTCTTTTTTCTAATGGTGTAGCGATGGTGATTGAGTCTCGTCTTGGCGTCCCATGTAGTCTCCCCCACATAGAGGAGGCGACATGGGCACTCCAAAAGGTAGACCACATATGTAGAGTCACAAGTGAGAAAATGTCTTATTTTAAAGCATTCACGCGTAACTGGGTGGTCAAATTTCTCTCCTTTTAACATAAAATTACAATTGGCACAGTTACGGCAAGGATAACAGCCAACTTTTTTTGAACCAAAAAACGACCTAACTGATTGTTTGTATATATATATATGTGTGTGTGTGTGTGTGTGTGTATATATATATATATATATATATATATATATATATATATATATATATATATTTTACCATGTTCTGATGGCCATTGCTGCTAGTTACAGTATATTAGTGAAATTTACGTGACAGACTCCCTTTAAGCAGCCAGAACTTTTTTTTTGTTGTTTTTTCATTGACATGGCTGTATAATGCCTATTTTTATGTGGGGTAAATTGCATTTTCTTATGTTTAAAATAATTCATTATTTTGTAATTTAGATACATTTTTGTCACAAAAATTCACATTTCACACTGAACAACCTGTTAAATAAATTGATTGGGTTATTTTTTTCTCATGTGGATACAACTTTTACATAATGTATGTGAGACAATATAATGTATTTTATGTAAAATAATCACTTATTTAATATAATTTTTGGCAAGCTTTTTTTCATTGACATTTTTGAATTGCATTTTTTATAAATCCCATTAAGCAATTACCATTTTACAAAATCATTTTAGACTTACTATGTATTAGCATACTCCCATATGCTAATACATCATGCTGTGTGTCTCTATAGCACAGGCTGTGGTTAGTGCAACACTAGTGCGCCCTAACAGCAGGATTACTGACTTTACAGTCCTGGTGTCCTTTCTAGGTCCCCAGGGCTGACTGCAGAGGGCTTACCCAGCCTGTGACCAGATAACTTGAACCAAATCAGAGGGGGAAATCCACACTGAACATGCCATGGTCAAGAAATGTGGCAATCAAAAGGTTAACAGTTGGGATTGGATCTACCTCCTATCCTGGCTGTAGAGCAAAAGGCTGCTCTAAGAACTGGAGCTGTTAGGCTGGGTTCACATTCCATTTTTTTCCATGTGTAATCCGATCCTTCAGTGAGCTGACAGTCAGTCATGTCCTCCATGGATTTAGCAGGGAATTCAGAGTGAATGCTAGTTTAGGAGTAGGGGGTGAAGAAATAAGACTAGTATGTGCTTTTGATTCTTATATTCACCAATTCTTACAGTCCTGGTGTCCTTTCTAGGTCCTCAGGGGTGACTGCAGAGGGCTTATCCAGCCTGTGACTAGATAACGTGAACCAAATCAGAGAGGGAAATCCCTACTGAACATGCCATGGTCACAAAATGCGGCAATCAAAAGGTTAACAGTTGGGATTGGATCTACCTCCTATCCTGGCTGTAGAGCAAAAGGCTGCTCTAAGAACTGGAGCTGTTAGGCTGGGTTCACATCGCATTTTTTGCCATCCGTTTAACGTTTACAAACCGCATGCGTTAACAGATGCCTCAGACTGATGCAATACAGTGGCATCCATTCACCATAGAGTTCCGTTGTAAAAAATAAAAAAAGAAGCATACATTAACATATACATTTACACCAGACTCTGCAGGATACAAAGGCGTGGCGTGAACCCACCCTTAGTTACAGTTCATTCGTAGAACAGGAGCACTCAGCTCCCTCAATCCAAAGTTCCTATATCTTCATTCTAAACACTCATTTAAGGTGAAATCATATCAGATTTATCACAATTTAGTTCAAATAAGTGTTTATGACTTGTCAGGAGTGCAGAGATAAGAGCTTCAGAGTAAGCCAACAGAGCAGCTCTCTGGCAGATTTCACTGAAAAGCAAAGAGAATGGAATCTGAAAGCTCTAGAAGACAAACTGTTTAAAGGCTATGTACACCTTTGGGGGCAATTTTTTTATTACTGCACTGTACTTATTTTGAGCTAAAATCATTTTTTCAATTGGTCTTTATTAAAGGGGTTCTGTAGTTCTTTAAAACTGATGATCTATCCTCTGGATAGATCATCAGCCTCCGACACCCGGGACCCCCGCCGATCAACTGTTTGAGAAGGCAGCGGCGCTGCAGGAGCGCCGCGGCCTTCTCTGTGTTTACCGCAGGCCAGTGACGTAACGACTAGTATCACTGGCCTGGGTGGGGCTAAGCTCTGTTCACTTGAATGGAGCTTAGCCCCGCCCAGGCCAGTGATACTAGTCGTGACGTCACTGGCCTGCGGTAAACACAGAGAAGGCCGCGGCGGTCCTGGAGCGCCGCTGCCTTCTCAAACAGCTGATTGTCGGGGCTCCCATGTGTCGGATCCCCACCGATCAGATGCTGATGATCTATCCAGAGGATAGATCATCAGTTTTACAGAACTGCAGAACCCCTTTAACAATATGGAATCCTTTTTTGTGTATAGAGCTGACATTCTCTACAAGCTGCCTGTGGATTTTCTGTCTTTTCCGTCATCTGAGGCGCAGACGGACTCCTTTTCTGTGCTTTCTCACATTATAAACACTCATTAAAGCTCAATCCTTACCTTACTGATAAGAATGTGGCTTAAATAAGTGTTTATGACCTCTTAGTAGTTTAGAGAAGAGTGTTATTAGATGAAAGTGAAAGTACCAGTCACACCGTTAGAAAAACAGTTAACCCTTTGGGAAAGAACAGCTCAATATTTTTTAATAAAGGCCAACTCAAAATATGATTTTTAGCCAAAAATGATTGAAATGCAATCATAAACAAAAATTGCCTCCAAAGGTGTACATAGCCTTTAAAAAAGACCAACTGGGTCCTGTTAAATCAGCAAAATTAAGAGACAATTGGCAGCCAGTAGTTTGTTAGTTACTGGTTTAATTACTAGATAAATTATGACATAATACATACTAAGAAAACTCTTTGACAATTTAAAGAGTTGCAATGTTTATTCCTTCATTCCTGATATATTTGTACTGTTGATACATGGAATGCATGGATATTCTGTAATGCGACTAAAAATATCAATAAAAACAATTTACAAAAAACTAAAATAAAATAAAGACCAACTTGAAAAATTATTTATTTACCCAAGATAAGTAGAATGGAATAATAAAAATAAAAAAGTGTCCATAGCCTTTAATATTTGCTGAAATGGTGTATTTTATAGTTAAAATCAAACTTACACTTTCAGATGGCTTTTCAGAATAAGCTGTGTATATGAGGAATAACACAATTTCTGCCCATTATAGGACCTGTATGCTGCATCTATTACCAGTTTATCACTTCTGTAGGCTCCATCTCTTATTGTCAGCTCTTCTTGAGCTAGTGGGTATAGACTAGCTGCTATTATGTCTCCATATACAGCACACATAGAGAAGAGAGATTCTATCACTATCGCTCATATACAGAGCAGCAGAAGAACACGGAGGACATTATAGAAATGTACTGAGCAGTATTGCCAGGGGTGAGATATAACACTTACTATTAGCAGCTGCACCGTGACTTTATTTGTGTGTCGTTCCTCCTCCCCCCTCACCACAGACTTTTATGGGCAGCTGTAACCCTATCCTTCAGTGAGCTGACAGTCAGTCATGTCCTCCATGGCTTTTGCAGGGAATTCAGAGTGAATGCTAGTTTAGGAGTAGGGGGTGAAGAAAGAAGACTAGTATGTGCTCCTGATTCTTAAAAATTAGCGATTGCTACATTTGTATATAGAAGTGCTCTGGATGCAGTGACTGCTTGGAGTAGCTAGAGCAGTCTCTGGGTGTTATATTGTTACTGAAGACTGTCAACCTACCATTAGCTGTCACTTTCAGCTAGGCATGTGCCTACCTACATACCGCTTACATGTTTGGGGACATTAAAGTGGTTTTCCGAGATACTGATATTGATGACCTATCCTCAGGATAGGTCATCAATATCAGATCTGACACCTGGGACCCCCGCCGATCAGTGCCGCAGAGAGTCTCTTCCTAGTTCATCGGTCATGTGGCCTAGACACAGTGGCACTGTACTTGTGAAGCTGCAAGGAGGCTGTGGTGGTCACTGGAGCACCAAGGCCACCTCAAACAGCTGATTGGTGGGGTTTCGGGTGTCGGACCCCTGACGATCCTGAGGACAGGTCATCAGTTTCAGAATCTTGGAAACTCCTTTCATTATACTTTGAGTAATAATCTTTGTATCCGCCTTGATTGGATCACATTGCTAGAATTTCCACAGGGAGAGGGGAATGACGGCGCCTGTACAGCAGCACAAGTTGAGATTGAGATTTATCACTTACATTATTTATGTCGCAGGCTGCAGTCACATAAGATGTTGGATGCGCAATATTAAAAGCAGAACTCCTCTTCCAGTAATCTGTAACATCCACCATAATGAATCTAAAATCATTTTTGTATTGAGCTACCAGAAAAGTATTACAGAAAAAATGTGAGGCTGATATTTGTGGTCTTTGTAAATCTTAGGCAAAATACACTCCTGCAACAGAGGGAATATATGTCCTGTTCATTCATCACTATGAAGTCATTTTCTTCACTATTTTAATTTAGGAAAACGCTTTTCTACGGATAAGGATTGGAGTTGTGATTTCTAATCCTCTTTGGTTAAAAACTTCACTTAGATTGAATTTGCCATGTATGTATACACAGCTTCTATACATGTAAACAGTTAAAGAATTGTACAGGATTAGGTTATTGATTAATTTCTTCGTGTCCTTTATAACCCAATTAACCCCCTCCTGACTTGCCAAACCCAAGGAAATAACACGCAGAGACCAAGTCGGATTTAATTGGCCACAGCAGCCAATTTTATTAACAAAATAAATACATAACCATAAATAACAATATAAATTAACCCTGACGGTCCTAGAGGCCCCAAATCTTAATATCCACAAACTTGCTACCCACGGAATCTAAAATAAAATGCCACCCGATCCCCTTACCACCCGTCCTTACAAAGCTAAAACCCCGCCCTCATACGGGCACACCGCCTCCAGAGTTAACATTACCCTTTAATAGCCGGCCCCACAAACCAAAACCAATCATGCCCTAAGCTAACACCCCAGTCTGGCCTCTCTGGATTAGAAAAACATGGCTGCTTTCTTCAAAAAAAGAATTGCCACATCTGTTTACACCAGGGATGCTAAACCTGCAGCCAGGGGTGTAGCTATAGGGGGTGCAGAGATAGCAGTCGCTACCGGGCCCTGGAGCCTGAGGGGGCCCAAAGAACCTTGTGCCACATAAGAAGACACCAGTATTATAGGAAGTGCATGGTAGTCAAGTTACACCTCTGGCTGGAGGGACGGAGGGAAGGGGGACCGAAGCTGGCCCATGAGCCTTTAGCTACGCCCCTGCTTGCGGCCCTCCAGCTGTTGCAAAACTGCAACTCCCAGCATGCCCTAATAGCTGTCCAAGCATTCTAGGAGTTGTAGTTTTGCAACAGCTGGAGGGCCAAGGTTGGGCATCCCTGGTCTACACATTCACTTCATTGGAGCTGAACTATAACACCTGTCACATCCCATGAACAGGTGTGCCACTGCTTCTTAAAAGAGTTTTCTGGGAGTAAGATATTGATGACCTGTCCTTAGGACCTTTCCCGGCACAGCCTGACCATCAGTTGTTTGAAGATGCTGTGATGCTCTAGTGAGTGCTGCAGCCTCTTCCAAGGCCAGTCACATCATGTCCATCGGTCGCATGGTCTCTGTGCAGCTCAGTCCCATTTAAAGGGTTTCTGTCACCTCCTTTTTCCCTATTAAACAGGATGACATTCTCAATATGCCAATGTCACCTGAGTTTAGGCTAGAGGCTCCGTTTGCCCACCTTAGTCCACGCCCTTTCCTTGCTGAGTGACAGGGCCAGGCCAGCGTTTGTCTCCTCAGGCTGGCCCTGTCTGCCGTCTCGCGCCTGCGCCGTCCCATGCAGGCACAGTGTGGGAGCTGGGAGCCAGCGAGCTACCCTCATTCACTGCGCCTGCACAGAATACTGAGCGAAACGGCGGGCAAACGGAAAAGGTGGGCAAACAGAGCCTCTAGGTGCAGGGGCAACACCCCCCCCCCCTACTCCTAGGAGGCTATTTAGCATATGATTAAAGCTTAAATTTAACAAAAACGGGGACACTGTGAATAAATAGCAGGCTTAATCTCTGGTGACATTGGCATATTGAGAATGTCATCCTGTTTAATAGGTAAAAAGGAGGTGACAGAAACCCTTTAAAGGGACACTATCGTGAAGAAAAAAATTTTGATATGTTTTACAACATAACAAAAGCAGGTTTTAGCATAATGTATTTTTCAAATTGTGTAAATATTTTTTTTTTTATTCAGTTTTCTTGCCTTACATGGGGGCTGCCATGTTGGAAGTAAAGTGTGACAGTCTGGGTTTACAACACAATGGCACCTCACTTACGGCAGGCATGTACATAGGTTTCCTCAGTCGCTGCCGACCCTATAGAGAATGAATGGAAGACGTGAGCCCGCCCCTGTGATGACACCAGTAACACACAGCCAGGTCCTCCCTCCTTGCTGCAGGGGGAAGCCCACTGTGCCTGCTCCTCACTCCTGCAGCAGCGTCCTTGTCTTCATTAGGCTGCCTGTTCTAAATTCTATGGCAGCTCACCCCAGCAGTGCAGACAGTTTTTTGCTGAGTGTACTGCTGGGGTGAGCGGCCCAGGACTCAGAAACAGAGTAAATGGAGGTTCTTGGGGCTGTAGGACCTTAGTGATGTAATCGGCCATGTGACCAGTGGGGGAGGAGCCTGAGGAGCAGAGATCTGTGTTTTTGTAACGAAGCCATTGTCTCATCTTATCTTGCTGAAGCAGTGATGTCACCGCTAAAGGTGTGAATTGGTGATGTCATTAGTGCCACCCACTTTTTTGCAGCATGCCTACTTACAGGTTGCTCAAAGCCTCATTTGGCCAGCAGAGCTCCCCCTGGTGACCAAAGATGGTAAATATGGTAAAATCTAATATTTATTTATAATATTTCACACATTGGAATTTTTATTTATTTATTTATTTATTTATTTATTTATTTATTTATTATTTCTTACAAATATATAATAGATTTTTTTAGCATAAATAAAATATAGAACAGGTTTTGGTGATAGATTCCCTTTAAGTGTATGACCCTGGCTACAATACTAAGCACAGCCACTATACAATTTACGGCGATGTGCTTGGTAGCTCTTGTTAGCTTTTCAAACAGCTGATCAGCTGAGGTGCCAGGAGTTTGACTCCCACAGATTAGATATTAATGAGCTATCCTTAGGATGGGTCAATAATATTATACTTTTGAAAACCCCTTTAAAGAAAGCAGCCATTTTTTTCCTAATCCTTTACAATCCCTTTAAGAGAACCTGTCAGCTTTCCTGACATGTCTGTTTTACTGAATACTTGTATACCTTATTAACGAACTATGTTAGAGCAGTTTTACATTGAACTCTGCATTGTGTTGTTCCTCTGTTATTCATCCTGGAAATGTGTATATAAATTGATAAGTCAATGTTACGACCGCCTTTATCAAAAAAGTGTTTTTCTTTTTTTTTTTAAATCAGGTAATTTTTATTGATTTTTAAAAGGTAGAACAGTGTTGCACCCCCCCCCCCTCCAGAAACATCTGGGGAAGGGATACCAGCGTAAGCATTGCAATACAGAATGCACATGACAATGATACCAATGACAGTGGTTACAGAATCCGTAGATATCAAGCATCAAATAAGTCAATATACAATGCAGGTACAGGTTATTGTCCAAAGATTCAACAATCCCTCCCCAACCCAACGCACCCAACCATGTGAGCTACCAACCCATATCTTCCTATCTACCCACCCTCCCAGATCCCCCCCCTCCCCACCACCCCAGGGAGTCGGCCCTCCACACAACACCTCCGTACTATATCCGTCCCAACCGGTACTGTTCCTCTTCAAAGGTATAGATAGACAAGCATACACATAGACACAGATGCATATAGGGACCTGCAACAGCCACCGCAATTGATAAAAAAAAAAAGGGTAGCGCGAGCAGCCTCCAGCATAGGGAAGAAAGGAATGTTTACAAATATTATACCCAATACTTCATGGGACCATACCCCCTAACTGCGCCCTCATACATTCTCTTCTCAATCGGCCCGAAGCCAACCCTGGAACATCAAACCATCCACTCCAGATCCTCAGAAACTTCGCAGCGCACTGCCTTTTCAAATAAATTCCATTTTCATGTCTCAATACTGTATTCATCCTGTTGATATATTCCCTTTTGGTAGGGACACAAGCATCAATCCAGTACTTTGCTACTAACACCCTGGCCTGAAATAGGAGCCTCTGGACACATATCTGGACACTATCAGTAGTATCCAGAGAGTCTGACACTCCCAGTATACACACCCGGGGATTCATTGTCAATCTAATTTTAGTCACTTGTGTAATCAGCGAGACAATATCATTCCAGTATCCAGAAAGCATGGGACAATCCCACATCATATGTATCAAGGAAGCCCCCGCCCCCCCACATTTAGGACAACATGAGTCTGGCCTAAGACCTACTCGATGGAGGAACTCAGGCGTTCTATGGACTCTATGTATTAAGTATAGTTGGGAAATTCTCTGGGCCTCACTAAGGGTAACCCTGGGTGTCATGGCTAAAATCTCCCCCCACTGCTCCTTGGAAATAGCTCCTACTTCTCGTTCCCACTTATCTTTTACCGGTAAGCACCCCTGAGGCAGAGACCAGTTTAGCAGGTGCCTATAAAGTATTGAGATCAAACCCTTAGAGCCCCCTGGTCTGAGTAGCTGTTGACAAAGACCGGGGAATTCGGCAATAGACGCCGATCCCGAGAACTGCGCCTGGAATGCATGTCTAAATTGTAGAAATTGGTAAAACCAACTGTGAGGCAGCTGGAATTCCGACTGTAATTGAGCAAATGATTTAAATACACCTCTAGAGTGTACCTGATGAATGAAGCATATACCTTTCCTTTCCCAGGGAGTGAAACCTTCCAATCTGAAAATTTCCGGCAGATCCGGATTGTTTCATAGAGGTGTGTTTTCGTAGATTCCCTGTATACTGTTTATCTCCTTATATCTGGCCCAGACTTTTGCAATCAGATTCAGCGTGGGGTACGTCCTGTATTTCTGTTGCAGGCCTCCTACTTCAGCTATTATTATGGGCACCCTACGTTCAATGATATGCGACATTATTCGCGCCGAATGATTCGCCCCCTCACCATGACCCCACCCTTTTAGGTGCTGCAACTGCGCAGCCAAAAAGTATAGCCAGGGGTTCGGGACAGCCAACCCTCCATCCTCCTTTCCCCTCTGCAGAGTGTCCAAACTGATTCTAGGTTGTTTTTTCTTCCATATCAGAGCCCTGAATATACCCTGTATTTTGTGAAATATTCGCCGTGGCAACCAAAAAAAGTGTTTTTCTACACAGTTTGCTCTAGGTGTGGGTTCCACCTCTGTGCCTAGAGGTGGGAGCCGCGCCTATCAGACATTGGGGGCATATCCTAGCTAATGATATGCCCTCATTGTATGTGATGGCAAAACCCCTTTAAAGAGGACCTGTGACATCTCCTGACATGTCTGTTTTAGTAACTACTTGCATTCCCCATGTAATAACAATTTTGGAGCATCTATTCTTGACTCTGCGATGTGCCATTCCATTATTATTCCTATTAGAAGCTATAACTGAATTCAAAGTAGTTTTCAATGACGGTCCAGCTGGGTGTTACCAGTTGGGGGGGCTGTGCTTGCACAGTCTGACAATATCCAACTAGTACTGCCAGCGTCAGACTGTGCAGGGACATGCCCCCAACTGGTAACACCCATCTGAACCTTGTAAACTGCAGGCAATTCATTCATAACTTCCAGCAGGAATAATAAAGGAATGGCACACCATAGAGCCATAAGAATAGATGTTCCAGAATTATTATTATTACATGGGGGATGCAAGTAGTTACTAAAAGACGTCCTCTTTAAATGGCTCATATTGCTACTGCGGTAGTTCACAGGATTTCAGCCCAGCCCGCCCTGTTTTCTGCCTATTGATAACTATACGTTATGACATAGAGCTGCCTAGAAGATGAGGGTCCCTTTAAATACAGCGCAGTAGTGTAAGATAACATCACTATAATACAAGTCCCCCAGGACCAGACTACACACAGATGTGATGGAAACAAATACACTTAATGAAGCTGAGTATATCAGGGCTAAACATAGTGTTATGCTGATAATAAATTGAATACCCTGAAATGGAAAGATTATAGGGAGGGCGAGATGAGTCAGTGTTGGCGTGCTGGTAATTCGATGCATCATTGGGTGCACTATGGAGAGGGCTATTATAAGTCAATAACTAGCAAAAATAGAAGGTGAGGCCACAGCATGCAGCAATAAGGGATTATTACCCATTCCTGGTCTTCCGTACCTTCACAAATCTTAGCATTTGTCTTGTCCTCAGAGCTACCAAGTTTAGTTAAAAGATAAGGGGTTCCCTTCTCTACAACCATAAGGCCAAGGGCAACATCCAACAACATGAAGAACCACAAGCACCCACTAATTACAGCAGATGTGATGGATGTCAAAGATTTCAGTGGGACCCTCCTATACAGTGGGACACTCCTGTATAGTGTTCAAATTAGTACAATTTATAGCACTAGCAACTTATTGGTATGCCAACTAGCTCTCCTCCAGAAGGAAGAAAACTGTGTCCCTGATACACTGGCAAATTTGCAAGTTTTCGCACCTACAAAGAATGGAGAGGTCTGTAATTCTTATCGTAGGTACACTTCAACTGCGAGAGACAGAATCTAAAAAAATTTTAAAAAAAATCCAGAAAATCACATTGTATGATTTTTAAATAATTAATTTGCATTTTATTGTATGAAAGAAGTATTTGATACAATAGAAAAACAGAATGTAATATTTGGTACAGAAACCTTTGTTGGCAATTACAGAGGTCAGACATTTCCTGTAGTTCTTGACCAAGACTGCACACACTGCAGCAGGGATTTTGGCCCACTCCTACATAAAGATCTTCTCCGGTTCTTTCAGGTTTCGGGGCTGCCGCTGGGCTACATTGAGCTCCCTCCAAGGATTTGCTAGGCTAGCTAGGCCACTCCAGGACCTTAAAATGCTTCTTACTGAGCCACTCCTTAGTTGCCCTGGCTATGTGTGTCAGGGCATTGTCATGCTGGAAGACCCAGCCACAACCTATCTTCAATGCTTTTACTGAGGGAAGTAGGTTGTTGGCCAAAATCTAACGATACCATCCATCTTCCTTTCAATATGGTGCAGTTATCCTGTCCCCTTTACAGAAAATCACCCCAAAAGTATGATGTTTCCATCCCCATTCATGGTTGGGACAGTGTTCTTGGGGTTGTACTCACCCTTCGGCGTTGATTCGGCGAGATCTTGCATGGAGCCCCAGAACGAGGAAGATTTACAGTCATCTTGTGTTTCTTCCTTTTTCTAATAATTGCGCCAACAGTTGTTGCCTTCTCACCAAGCTGCTTGTCTATTGTCCTGTAGCCCATCCCAGCCTTGTGCAGGTCTACAATTTTGTCCCTGGTGTCCTTAGAAAGCTCTTTGGTCTTGGCCATGGTGGAGAGGTTGGAGTATGACTGTTTGAGGTTGTGGACAGATGTCTTTTATACAGGTAATGAGTTCAAACAGGTGCAATTAATACAGGTAATGAGTGCAGAGTAGAAGGGCTTCTTAAAGAAAAACGAACAAGTCTGTGAGAGCCAGAAATCTTGCTGGTTGGCAGATGATCAAATACTTATTTCATGCACTAAAATGCAAATTAATTATTTAAAAATCATACAATGTGATTTTCTGGATTTTTTTTTTTAGATTCTGTCTCTCACAAGTGTACCTACGATAGAAATGACAGACCTGTACCATAGGTCTTTGTTGTTGGGAAAACTTCAGTGTATCAAATACTTTTCTTCCCAGCTGTATATGTAGTCGCCCTGTAAGTAAATGTGTGACCCACTAAAGAGCTTTGAAACATGATTGACTTGGTGAAAAGCCTTTTATGTTCCTCTGGGGAAGTACTGTTATTCAATTTGCATATCCTTTCCCAGGGTGCACTGCCTGTAAAAGATCCTTTACACAAGCTGACTTTCACGCTCAGTTGTGGGGGGGGGGGGGGGATCAAACCGAGCGTAGGAGGGAAAGGAGATTAGGCCTAGAAACTAAGGAAGGAAGATGGACACCTCCTAAAGGAAACCCTGGCTCAATTCCTGTCTATATACCAGTATGAACAGGCCTCAAAGGTAGGCAAGTTCATACACAGGAACCTAAACACCAAACTGACCCTATAGGGCCCTGAAACTAATGACAGGAATGAGACTACCTGTTCCTCCAAAAGGAAGAACAAACAGGAGTCTCCCTTAGGCCTAATAACAGAACAACAGGGAAAAGTAACAAAACACACAAAAGGGAAAAGGAAACTTATCTTTCAATGAAGAAATGGAGGCTCCAGGATCTCAGCTGAGAACCAAACTACTGCTCACCACAACAACAACTGAAGCTATAAACCGCAAGAAATAGTGGGAGAAGAAGCAATAAATAGGGGAGGGACAATTACCACACCAGGAACACCTGAGGGAAAAGGGTGTGGTAAATACCAACAACAAAAAAGGAAAACATGTCAGATTATACCACGTGTTGCCAATCTGACAGACCTCCTGTTACCTGTCACCGGAACGTCCGTGACCGTACCCCCCCTTCTACGGGTGACCTCCGGGCACCCCGGACCAACTTTGTCCGGATGAGACTGGCATTCACGTCAGATGCCGGTACCCACGTCCTCTCCTCTGGTCCATAACCCTTCCAGTGAACAAGATATTAAAGAGTTCTACGAAGAACTCGAGAGTCAATAATCTTGGCGATCTGGAATTCCAAACTGCCGTCCACCATGACAGGCACAGGTGGCAAGGGAGACATCAGTGTTTTAAAATTCTGGGGTATTGCAAAAATCCACCTAGGCCAAAGAGGTGGGAATCTTGACAATAAGTTACTTAAAGAAGAAGCAAGATGGATTTACCGCCTAAAATCTCTGAATCCCAATGGCCTCAAAGGTTTCTCGTATACTGCCTTTATTTAAATTAAGCCATCCCAAGGATAGAGTTAATTGTCACCATGGTTGTCATCAATAAAGTGACAGAATAAAATAACATATTTCTCTATCAATATATTAAAAATAAAAGAGAAAGATACACGAACAAGGCTCTATTATCAATTATCTGTCTTGTTATTGATATTGTACACAAAAGCCGGCTCCTCCCGTAAGATTGACGAATTACTAATAAATGTTACTATTTTTTTGTAACTATCAAATACACTAGCAGTCAGCCTCCTATACAAAAGGGACCTATCATATGGGGCAACCAGTATAAATTATTCTGTAATTAGAACAACTGGTAGGTTATATAATATAGCTAAGATATATCTGAGGACTTTTAGACTATACAATAAAGGGAATGTCATCACACTGACACAGTCCTTTTTATTTACAATGATTGTTGAAGAATGGATATATTCTTTTCTTTATTTATTGTTTCATTAAAACCCTCCTAAAAATGTAAGCAATATGCAAGCGATATCAGCATTTATAACAAGTATCATAAAGCTGCTAAATTCCTGTATCAGCATTCTGTTGATACTTTTTGTGCTCTGGATACCAGCGTTATTCTTCGCTGGGTCCTTGACAGAACAACTATACTGATTGAACTATTTTATTAGATCTACTGTTAATAACAACAACAGTTATTGGCTTATAATCTTATAACCTGCTTTGAAACCTTTATACAAGTCAGATCGCACACTAACCCTATCTTTTGAACTGAGAGTTCCTTATTGGTTTAGTATGCTGTCCATCAATTGCAACTTACCAATCCTATTCACATCTGTGAGAGTTCCTGATTGGTTTAGTATGCTGTCCATCAATTGCAACTTATCAATCCTATTCACATCTGTGAGAGTTCCTTATTGGTCTAGGATGCTGTCCATCAATCACAACTATCCAATCCCATTCACATCTGTGAAGAAGGAAGAGTCATTGTGCTCCTGTTAAACTAGTGGATGATGAGTTTGTCACTCATCTGCCCACAAAACGAATTGGCTGGTGATCAAAAGGGAAGGGAGTGCACACAAGGTAAATAGAGCCTGTTTGGCGTGCCGTGCGTCATTAGAGCCCTAACCCCTGACGAAGCCACAGCTAGTGGCGAAACATGACTGATTATATACACATTTCCACATTCTCTTTCAACCAGATATTGGGTGTGCTCATCCAAAATTAAGATTAATTCCTACATAGTGGGCTAATGTGTGCAATATTTTAGGCTAACTGGCTATAATGTTTGAGTGTATGTGAATGTATGTATGTGGCTATTAGGGTGAGTGCTTCTCAGGCAGGGACAGATGGCGATATTCCAATGTGTGAATGCACTAGGGTAAGCGCTATTCAGGCAGGGACAGACTGCAGCAACTGCATGAATGAGTACTATGGAGTAAATATCTACATTGAATATAGCGATTAAAACCTCCTTAGATGATTCACTAGTGAGTGGTAACTACAATTGCCTGTGAGATTTAGAGAGAGAGGCAGATTGTACCCTCTTTAGTGAACAAGTAAATACAATTATATCAGGGCAAAAACCACTCCTATCAATAAAGGTTTATTGCTAATGTGAACTGTATGAAAGGAATACAGCTTCACAAGTTGATTTTCGACCCTAAGGCCCCTTTCACACGGACGAGATTTCCGCGCGGGTGCAATGCGTGATGCGAACACATTGCACCCGCACTGAATTCTGACCCATTCATTTCAATGGGGCTTTTCACATGAGCAATGTTTTTCACGCATCAGTTCGCCATTGCGTGAAAATGCATGTTCTATATTCTGCGTTTTTCACGCAGCCCTGACCCCATTGAAGTGTATGGGTCTGCGTGAATCACGCATTACATCTGCACGCAAGTGCGAATGCAATGCATGATTCACTGATGGTTGCTAAGAGATGTTGTTGTAAACATTCAGTTTTTTATTACGCGCGTGAAAAACGCATCAAAACACTCCGCACCCGCGCAGAAAAAACTGAACGAACGTACGCAATCGATTGCGTGCAGATTGGTGCGGATTTTCCGGAACGCATCCAGACTGAATCCGTGACGCTCGTGTGAAAGAGACCTAAGCGGTCTACTCCCCTCCTGCAACCTGATAACCAAACACTGATAGTCACTGGTCATTAGTTTGTATGGTTCCACACTATATAAACCTTATTGCAGCAAGATCCCCATCTCTTGAGGGACAAGCACTTGTAAAGTGATGCAGATATTATTGGCTACACAAATTGCCAACCTGTAGGGAACCTCTGTTCATACAGGGATATATGAATCCCCTCAGTGTATAAATACAAACAAATAGATGGAGCTCTCCTTATAAGTAAGCAGACAGCTCCATCTGGAATATAGTTTCTATATAGCCAAACAGGTGATTTACCTAAAACTACAGCACTAAAAACAAGCTGCTCACTGGGTTGGCAAAAATGAGCAGCCTCAGCCTTTCCTAGTTATATGAAAAAACAGGCATTGTCCCTATACTCTAATCTATAACATCAGGGAAGGCTAATTTTAAGCCAGTTTCCATATAGAAAGAGTGAAGCCTTCTCCTGTGATAGAGAATACGACCTTCTCCAGTGCTCCTATCAACATACATTAATAAGTAAAACCAATATAAAAATAAAACACACTAGCCAGTTGATAGTTTTAAAACACTTCTCTTTATTGTTTATTTTTAAGCAAAATAAATAAAAGTTATTTTTTAATTATAGACTCGAATATTGAGGGTCCCTAGTGGGATTTTTTTGTCATCCATAATACAGATGACATTGATTTAATTGGCAAGGGAGATGGCTCCAAAGATTCAAAATATCTCTTCAACAAAGATCTGTGAAACACATTATGGATTTTCAGGGCCTGAGGAAGTTCAAGACGAAATGCTACAGGATTAATAATGCTCGTGATCTTATATGGACCAATAAATCTTGGACCCAACTTCCAAGAAGGAACTTTCAACTTAATGTTCCTAGTTGACAGCCACACAGAATCACTCACTCTTAGGTCCAGACCATTCATACGTTTCCTGTCAGCCACACGTTTGTACTTGTTACCCATATTTAACAAGTTATTTTGAATTTTCCGCCATATAGATGACAATCATGACGAAAAACGTTCTTCCTCAGGGATACCAGAGGTATCTGAACCAGAAAAAGTGCCAAACTGCGGGTGAAACCCATATGCACCAAAAAATGGTGACTTACCAGTGGAGTCGTCTACGATTGTTTATGGCAAACTCCGCCAGAGACAAAAACGAGGACCACTCCTCCTGATTCTCAGAGACAAAACATCTCAAGTAAGTCTCCAGACTCTGATTGGTACGCTTAGTCTGTCCATTCGTCTAAGGGTGAAAGGCAGAGGAGAAAGACAGTTGTACCCCGAGCCGAGTACAGAACGCCCTCCAGAATCTGGACACAAACTGAGTCCCACGATCAGAGACCACGTCAGTGGGAATGCCATGAAGTTTCAAAATGTTGTCAACAAACACTTGTGCAAGGGTTTTAGCATTAGGGAGTCTGGACAATGCAATAAAGTGCGCCATTTTACTAAAATGATCTACAACCACCAGAATAACTGTCTTTCCAGACTAATTAGGCAGATCAGTGATAAAGTCCATAGACAAGTGAGTCCATGGTCTGGATTGGATGGGCAACGGGAGTAGGGGTCCAGAAGGTCGAGTATGTGTCACCTTAGCGCGTGCACAGACACTACAGGCCGACACATAGTCCTCAACACACTTACACAGCCCTGGCCACCAGAATCGTACAGTGATGTTCCTCAAACACCTTATGACGCAAATCAGATGGAACAAACAATTTCCCAGGGGGGAAAGACTCCGGCGTATCTCCCTGGGCCTCTAACACCTTAGCCTCAAGATCAGGGTAAAGAGCAGATATCACCACCCCTTCAGACAGTATAGGACTCGGATATTCAAAATCACCACCTCCGGGAAAACTACGTGACAAGTCATCCGCCTTCACATTCTTAATCCCAGGACAATACATGACAATGAAATTGAATCTGGTGAAGAACAAAGACCATCTGGCCTGCCTCGGGTTCAATCGTTTCGCCGACTCAAAGTAAGCCAGGTTTTTGTGATCTGTGAATACCGTGATTGGGTGAATCGCCCCTTCCAACCAATGAAGCCATTCCTCAAAAGCCAACTTAATGGCCAGTAACTCTCTGTTATCCACATCGTAATTTCTCTCTGCAGCAGAGAGTTTTTTTGAGAAAAAGGCACATGGGCACCATTTACCAGGTGACGGGCCCTGTGATAAAACTGCTCCCACCTCCACCTCGGATGCGTCAGCCTCCACAATGAAAGGTTGTGACACATCTGGCTGCACCAAAATAGGGGCAGAAGAAAAGCACTCCTTTACAGTGGAAAAGGCTTGCAATGCTGCATCAGACCACACTGAGACATCCGTCCCTTTCCTAGTCATGTTAGTTAAGGGTTTAACTATTGTTGAATAGTTCTTAATAAACTTTAGGTAATAGTTGGTAAACCCCAAAAGCCGCATAAGAGCCTTCAAATTTTCAGGTCGATCCCAGTCCAATACAGCACAGACTTTCTCTGGATCCATTCGAAAACCTGAAGATGACAGCAAGTGTCCTAAGAATTGCACCTCTTGTACAGCAAAAACACATTTCTTTAATTTTGCGTACAATTTGTTGTCTGGAGAATAAATTAGTATGTCATCCAAATACACGACTACAAACCTCCCCACAAGGTGATGAAAAATGTCATTAACAAAATGCTGGAAGACAGCAGGAGCATTGGTCAACCCAAAAGGCATGACCAGGTTCTCAAAGTGGCCCTTAAGGAGTGTTAAAAGCCGTCTTCCATTCATCCCCTTCCTTGATCCTGACCAGATTATATGCCCCCCTTAAGTCCAACTTGGAGAACACCTTGGCATCAACAATCTGGTTAAACAAATCAGGAATCAAAGGAGGGGGTACGGATCATGGGCAGTAATCCGATTGAGTTCACAGAAATCCAGACATGGCCTAAGGGTTCCATCCTTTTTCTTTACAAAGAAAAACCCAGCTGCCACAGGAGATTTGGAAGGTCTTATGTGTCCTTTAGCCAAACCCTCAGCAATATATTCTTTCATGGCCGTTCTCTCAGGTCCAGAAAGGTTATACAGCCTAGATTTGGGCAACTTCGCTCCGGGGATAAGATTGATAGGACAATCGTATTTGCGGTGAGGGGGTAAATCCTGACATCCACCTTCAGAAAATACATCAGAGAAATCAGATATAAAAGTGGGAAGTGTCTTAGTGGTTAACGCAGAAAAAGATGTATTAAGACAATTGTCAACACAATAATCACCCTAATCCAGAATCTGTCTAGTATGCCAATCGATGGTTGGATTGTGTTTGCTTAACCATGGTAAACCCAGCACCACAGGAGCAGGAAATAATCCTGCTGAAATTCACCCACTCTTAATTTGATATCATGCACCATCTGAGACAAACACTTTTGAGAAAGAGGCGCAGAATCAATAGCAAACACAGAAGTCCTCTTCTCTAATGCACTCGGAGACAATCCATGCATATGGACAAACTGAGCATCGATCAGGTTCACCCCTGCCCCGCTGTCGATAAACACCTCAATTCTCACAACCTTTGACTCTAGCGCCACCTCGGAAGTCAGGAGAAAACGGGTACTACAGGATAAAGACAAATGCACATTTTCTGTCTCTCCACCCACTCCTCCAAGAGTGAGATGGAAATTTAATGCCCCCTTTCTTTTTTTCTCTTTTAGAGACTGAATGCATTGATAAAGTGTCAAAAACACACTCCCTTTTTATTACCAAAATGCTTAAAGGTGGAAGCAGGAGTAGCTCCCCCCTAACTGCATGGGTTCGTCCCCAGACATCAATCCAGGAGTATCTTCACCCAAAGTGTCATAGGAAGACAATACACTATGTGATAGTACGTCCTGAGAGCAGGGATCCCCTAGATCTTTCTCTCAGGCGTCTATCTATGCGTACAGCAAGAGACATAGCGGCTTCCAAAGACACTGGAGTTTCATGAAATGCCAAAGCGTCCTTCAGCCTTTCTGATAACCCTTGGCAAAACTGACTACGGAGAGCTGGATCGTTCCATTCGGTATCCATAGCCCACCTCCGAAACTTAGCGCAATAGATCTCAACAGAGCGCTCACCCTGCCAAAGGTCACGTAACTTGGTCTCAGCCAGGGAAATGCGATCCGGGTCATCATAGATAAGCCCCAAAGCCTTGAAAAATTAATCCACCGACTGGAGAGACTGCGATCCGGTCGGCAGAGAAAAGGCCCATGACTGTGCATCTCCCTTGAGCAACGAGATCACCACACCAAGTCTCTGTTCCTCATTACCAGATGAATGTGGACGCAACCTAAAGTACAATTTGCACGCCTCCCTGAACAAAATAGCGACTTTAGGCTCCAGATAGGCCTGGCAACCACCATCCCTGGGACCAACAGCCTGTGGTCTCTGAATCTGGGTGACGGTCGTGCGGAGGTCAGCTACCTCCAAAGACAGCCCCTGAAGCTGCCCGGCGAGTACAGCAATAGGATCCATGGCTATACAGATACAAACAACAAAGTGATGGTAATTGGTGGTTTATAATGTCACGCTCAGGTGGGGGGGGGGGAACCAAACCGAGCGTAGGAGGGAAAGGAGATTAGGCCTAGAAACTAAGGAAGGAAGATGGACACCTCCTAAAGGAAACCCTGGCTCAATTCCTGTCTACAGTATCTACCAGTATGAACAGGCCTCAAAGGCAGGCAAGTTCATACACAGGAACCTTAACACCAAACTGACCCTATAGGACCCTGGAACTAATGACAGGAATGAGACTACCTGTTCCTCCAAAAGGACGGACGAACAGGAGTCTCCCTTAGGCCTAATAACAGAACAACAGGGAAAAGTAACGAAACACACAGAAAGGAAAAGGAAACTTATCTTTCAATGAAGAAATGGAGGCTCGAGGATCTCAGCTGAGAACCAAATTACTGCTCACCACAACAACAACTGAAGCTATAAACCGCAAGGAATAGTGGGAGAAGAAGCAATAAATAGGGGAGGGACAATTACCACACCAGGAACACCTGAGGGAAAAGGGTGCGGTAAATACCAACAACAAAAAAGGAAAACATGTCAGATTATACCACGTGTTGCCAATCTGACAGACCTCCTGTTACCTGTCACCGGAACGTCTGTGACACTGACTGACCAGGCAATTATTAACAACGAATCTTAATAACGAATGGTTAGTTTCAGATGATTGCCAGATCATGAGTGGAAGTGAGAGCTGTATGGGGATGAGCGATCGTTTGTCTCCATCAAGATTCATGGTTGCCTAATCATAATTTCTGGGCAGCAGATCATACTGTGTAAGTATGGATCGGCTGCCCAAAAATTATGATTTTGTTGTCTACACTATTGATCCTTTCACCTGATGAACAAGCATTTGTTCGATCATCATCAACACAATTAATAGATCATTAATAGATAATTTGCCTGTATAAAGGAGCCTTGAGAATCTCTATGCCAGCTGGCATACATCCACCCTTCCTCGAGGAGCTATGCCACCCAGCCAACCAGTACTAAGAAGATGTCTACAGATGGGTGTAGCTTCCTTTTGGAGATGGCTCTAATATGGCTAAAATCCTTAGCCATGTTTTGAGATTCTTTAATGAGTCAACACTGACTTACAAGATGGCTACTTATAGGTTGCTTTATAAAGACAATTGTGTTTCCTCTGGAGCAGAGCTGATTTCCACTCCAGGGAGAGCTGCCTGTAAGATTCCCTACGCCAGTTAATGGTCTCCAAAAGGAGGAAAATTACTCCTAGAAGAATTTCTTGGAAAATGTCAACTTATAGTGACTGGTTCTATATGGCAAAACATAACATTACAGTAATAATGGAAGCACCAAAAACACATTTATGGGGACATTTAGCATGCCAAAAGTGGCGTAAAGGTGTCATAAGTCTTGGCACACACCTTATGTGTGGCAAAACTTGGGACTTTGCCCCACTCACACCACTTTTCCAAACTGTTGAGAAAAGGGCGCGTGGTGAGGGCGGGGAAGCAGGTGGGGCGGCTGGCCAAGCTCATTTATCATTTTCCATGCCGGCTTTTGGCATGAAAAATGGCTTTAATCTACGTCAGCAAGAGAGCAGTTGAGTCTGTCGCACAGCCTGCAGGACGAAGCACCAAACTTATGTAGAGAGCGACCTACATAACTTTGCCGCTTCCTCCAGCGGTGCACAGGAACTTAAGACCGGCATGGAAAATGTCAGTCTTAACAAATATTCCTCTTAGTCTATGGTGACAAAACAGTTCTATCGATAAATGAACAAATGGGTAATGTATGAATTAAAAGGTATTTCAATACATTTTTTGCCAGGAGTGAAATGATTTTCTGTGAGCAAACATTTGTATGTTCAGACAATATATCAACATTAGCAGCCACCTTTAAGTCATGATTATGTTGTAACCGGGGTAAAAGTTGTAGGTAGCCTTGCTAACTTTTCCGAGAATCTGGCATGGTCAGGTTTTTTGCAGTGGCTGATAGATCATTGCACCTTTTTTCGCATAGGGTAGGTAGAAATTGCTGCATTTGTATCTCCATGCCCTGGTGACATCATGTCGATATGGAGCCTTGGACCTAATAACTCCCAATTGATGACTTTTTTAAAAATAGAAAGGGTCAAAATAAAAAGGTCAATTGTAAAGAAGCTACAAAGATCAATCAAGATGGAGAAAATGTACTGCTAGGTAAGGCTTAACGGGAACATTGACGGAAATGATAGATCATGAATTAAGATGTATATAATGAATACTCCTCTAAATTGTTACTATTGTAAGTCAACTGTCTAGGGTGTGACACTGTGATCCTGTTTTTCAGATAGCAGTGACAGTGAGCTGGAGCTATCAACAGTACGTCACCAGCCAGAGGGACTGGAGCAGCTTCAAGCTGTCACCAAATTCACAAAAAAGGAGCTTCAATCTTTATACAGAGGATTTAAAAATGTGAGCATGTTGTCCTTGATGATGTCACCACATGTCCTCTGTAATACTAGTGACATTTAAGAGACAGAAGCGATGGGTCACATTGGTTGATAGTTGATTGCACTATTTCTTTTGCGTTGCCTCTAGCAATCATCTAAATTAATCTGAAGTCTACCAACCTAACAATAATGGCCATGCTGGAATCATGACCATACATTATTGTGAGAAGGTGGTCATTTGCACCAAAAGGTCTGGAGATGTTTGGACTGTTAGTAATAGTTGTTCTTCTGTGAAAGTTCCTATTTAAAGAGAACCTGTCAGAACATTGTTGTCCCCCCATATCGCCAACCAGTACTTGACTATTGTGCTTCAGTGCTTTCAAGGCGTGTCCTTTGTTGCCCAAAGAGGTGCATCAATAGGATGAAAAAGAACTTCATAGCATGTGCAAGCCTTATGCTAACTAGTTGTTTAAAGTCAAGGTGGTGGAGAGAAGATAGGTTATCCCCATCAAAATCCCCCAGGAAGGCATGATCCATATCCCTGAAGACAGGGAATCTCATAACAAGCCCAGATGAAATCTTGAACATGTGCCATTGTGGTCTAACTGTGTAGCACTGGGTACATGCTCTAGCTTCATTGGCCTAGCTGGGTGGGATTAAGTCCTTGACTTTAAACGGCTAATTATCTATGACACACAAGTGGGGTTTTCATCATAATGAGGCAACTAAGGACACATTTGGAAACTATGGGAGCACTATTGTCAGTTACTGGTGGTAGCTGGAGGAGAGCCACATTAACATCTTGATAGGTTTTCCTTTTAAATGGACAGTAAACATGAAGTCTACAACGTCTACATATAACCTACAGTGTTGTTCTCCTAAGCAGAAAGTTCTGGCTCGGGTAATGTTCTTCAATGGGATTACTGACAGAGCCCAAAGAATTTCTGCTGGTGGCATCATGAAATCCAGTAGGAATATGTGTGGTAGATGATAGGTGAACATAGCCTGAAGAACTGTTACTTGTAATGGGAGATGATGTTGATGATGATTTATTTTACTATCTATCTATAGAGAAGTAAAGCAGTTTTAGTTACAAATGTCTCTTACTCTGATGTCACTTTCTGAAGTGATTGTGATAAATGATCTTCCATTAACTAAAGTATCTTGAAAGGTTTTAGCTTCTTGGGGTGAAAAGTAAAATTTTACCCCCTGGAAAAAGTTTTAAACATATTAATGTGCTGCCCCTTTTGTTGCTTCATGGATGATCCTCCTCTAGGGGTACAATTTGCCCTGGAGGTGACAATATTATTTCTACTGGAATGATGTCAGTGTGGAGATGTTTGACTGTACTGGTGAAAAACAGGAGGACATCTTTTTCGGTGATTAATTTATAAAGTTCAAAGTGACAGGTCCATTGGTCAATCTATTAACAAGAATCATCTAACTAGAGGAGTTGTGTAAAATTCATCCTAGAATTTGTCCACCGTTGAGACTCTAGTTGAGACATCATATTTAATAAAGAATAGAAAGGGAATTCCATAGGTGAAGATGGCGATACTTAACCACAGTTACATTTTTTGGTAATGATCATCATCCACTTTCTTATCTTTTCAGGAGTGTCCTAGTGGCTTGGTGGATGAAGAAACCTTCAAGCTGATCTACTCACAGTTCTTCCCTCAAGGAGGTCAGTACATTGTCTCTATTCTCGTTATCTTCATTCTGGCCCACAGACAAAGCATTGTAATACTGTTGTCAAGTTGTATGGTGGTACAGCCAGCTAAACAGAGTAGCCGCCCAAAGCTCACTGATACCTTACTGCAATGTATCAGTCCATGATGCTTAGGCCCCTTTCACACCTGCGGCAGGGGACTCCGGCAGGCTGTTCCAGTGGGTGAACAGCCCACCGGATCCGTGCTGCCGCAGGAACTACGCTCCGGCCCCGTTCACTGTAACGGATCCGGCAGCAGCAAGGCAACCCCTGCCAAGAGGCAGCTGGACAAAAGTACGACATGTTGTATCTGCAAATCTGCACCAAAAACCACATGTGATACTTGCATCTTTTGTTGCGGATTCGATGCAGTTTTGCCGCAGATCTCCACAAAGGATTGACATGCTGAGGACTTCAAAATCAGTTTCCATACAGAAAGCACAATGTAATCTCATACACTTTGCTGGTACTGTATTATGCTGCGTTTTTTCCATCTGTGCGAAAAAAAACATTTGTAATCTGCAAGGCGTGCGGGTAGCCTAAGGCCCCTTTCACACGAGCGTGATGGATTAGGTCCGGATGCGTTCAGGAAAACTCGCACCATTTTACAAGCAAGTTCAGTCAGTTTTGTCTGCGATTGCGTTCAGTTGTTCAGTTTTTTCAGGGCCGGTGCAATGCGTTTTGATGCGTTTTCACGCGCGTGATAAAAAACTGAAGGTTTACAAACAACATTTCCTAGCAACCTTCAGTGAAAAACACATTGTATCCACACTTGCTTCAGGATGCAATGCGTTTTTCACTGAAGCTCCATTCACTTCTGTGGGGCCAGGGCTGCGTGAAAAACGCTGAATATAGAACATGCTGCGTTTTTCACGCAACGCAGAACTGATGCGTGAAAAAAACGCTCATGTACACAGACCCATTGAAATGAATGGGTCAGGATTCAGTGCGGAAAACTTGCTCGTGTGAAGGGGGCTTCACATGTGGCAGATTTTGTTGCAAAAAATTTCTGCAACTGCAAATGGAAGAACATGGATTTCTGCAAACCCCATTCAGATGCTATGCTGTGGAAGATGTCCAAAAACTACAAGCAGACTTTGGCACTCTGAATGATTGGGCATCAACTTGGCAAATCTAAAGTTATGCATCTGGGTAGTAATAATCTCTGTGCATCATATGTCAATATTGGTATTCAGGTTAAATTGCCGTGTTGGCACTTTGCAATAAATAAGTGAGTTTTGGGTTGCAGTTTGGGCACTCGGTCTCTAAAAGGTTCGCCATCACTGACCTAGGGGATGTAACACTGGGAGAGTCACTTGTAGAGAAGGATTTGGGTGTCCTTGTAGATCATAGATTAAATAACAGCATACAATGTCAATCAGCTGCTTCTAAGGCCACCAGGAAATTGTCATGTATTAAGCGAGGCATGGACTCACGGGGCAGGGATGTAATATTACCACTTTACAAAGTGTTGGTGCGGCCTCATCTGGAATATGCAGTTCAGTTCTGGGCACTAGTCCATAGAAAGGATGCACTGGAGCTGGCGAGAGTACAAAGGAGAACAACTGAACTGATAAGGAACATGGAGGGTCTTAGTTATGAAGAAAGATTAAAAGAATTTAATTTATTTAGTCTTGAGAAGAGACGTCTAAGGGGAGACATCATTAACCTATACAAATATATAAATGGGCCACACAAAAAAATACGGTGAAAAACTGTTCCATGTAAAAGACAAGAGGGCACTGCCTCCGACTGGAGAAGAAAAAGTTCAGTCTCCAGAAGCGCCAAAGCTTCTTTACTGGAAGAACTGTGAATCTGTGGAATAGACTTCCTCAGGACGTGGTCACAGCAGGAACAGTGGACGGTTTAAAAAAGAGTTTAGATCAATTCTTAAAAGTAAATGGCATTAATGCTTATGAAAATGTGTAGAAATCTGAGTCTCACTCCGTTTTCTAAAATTCGCGTCCCCACCTATCCCTTGGTTGAACTTATGTCTTTTTTCAACCTTATTAACAATGTAACTATGAAGGGAGCTGATTTTCAGCCGCAGGTGTTTTCTGTCTCGGTGCAGACCTGTACTTTGGATGCCAGATTTGACCGTACTTGCAGATTGCAAACTGCTGTATTCTGCAGTTATAGCCTTACAGGGGCTATCCCACGATTAATGTAAAAAATTAAAATCTGACATCATATAGTACATGGCAATCTCTAAAAAACCTAAAACCATGGATCTAGAGATATCCTAATTCATTTCTCTAATTGCTCTGCATGGTTTATGGCAGCTCTTGGCATGTATCCTTTCTGCTGCAGTTGGTGGTAGTTGAAGGATGTTACTTAGCACGTGCACCCACCTCAGGAGGTGGACAGAGAAATTAGAAAAATATCAAACAGCAGGTGGCGCTATACAAATACATTTTATTGAATAGCTCAGTGGCTATACAAAATTTTTAATTACATGCAATTACAAAAGTGTTCAGATCCAGATACTGGTTTAAAAAATTTAGAATATTTTTCATAGGACGACCCCTTTAATAAACTAACTGATATAAATGTGGAGCTAACCTTTACAAAAATTCTAAAGGGTTTGTATGTCTTCACCCTAAATAACAAAGTGACCCTTTTACATTAAATTCCAACCTACTGACCTTCAGAGCATTAAAAAAATGAGAAATGTTACTTGACTTTGGGGAAAAAAGAGAGAAATGCTCTTTACTTCATAATTCAAGATGAGATCAATAAGGTGAGATGCGTGAAGCAGGACACTGTGGAGCAGAGCATCTAGAAAGGAGAGTATTTTGTATAAGATTCATTTAATGTACTTGTGGGATTTCGCTCCTGACCTCTGAGCAGGTAATTATGTTTCATCTGAATAACTGGTGGATGAGAATTGCTTTCATGCAGAATAAGGCCCTTCAGCTGGTAAAGGAACTAATATTCTGCCTGGGGGTTTTTGTTCTACTACTCTGAGGCACCTGGACACAGGTCTCGTGGGTAGGCGAATATTGGTGGTAATAAAGGGTGAAAATTTGGCTCGGAGATGTTATGCCAACCACGTACCCGATAGAGATGATGACTGTAAACCAGTAAAGGCTTAGGATGAATGTTGGAAACCCAGCAATTCCCTTCTCACTATGTGATATAGTTGCATAGTTAGGATGCATTCACACGACCGTGTCCATTTTAGCATACGTTTCCAATCCTTTGCGGCACGGCTGCATGAACCCAGAAGCACACGGAAGCCCTTCCAGGTCTGTGCAACTGCGCCGCAAAGTATAGAACATGTCCTATCTCTGGCAGCAATATGCAAATTGCAGACCCTTCTGTGCGGTCCCATTGACTTCAAAGTTTGAAGTCAATGGGACCGCACAGACATGCGGGGTCCACACGGGCAATCTCCGTGTTTTGCCGATCTGTGGTTTGCAGTCCGTAAAACGGACACAATCGTGTGAAAACAACCTTACATTAGTTACATAATTAATACGGCTAAAAAATAGTCCATCAAGTTCAACAAAGGGACAGCTGGGGATGTGAATTTCAGAAAAGGGGAGTGAGACTACACATTTTCATACACATTAGATATTGAATTCTAAGAATTCATCGAAGCCTTTTTTTTTTTTTTAACTGTCCACTATAGTTACATAGAATGGGTGGTTGATTATTACTTTAAAGGGTTTCTGTCACCAGAAATCACCCTATTAAACCAAGTGTCATTTGCAATGAGCAAATGACACTTGATGACAGTAATGTTAGTCTCATATTTCTCTGTCCACCAGTTTAGACAAAAAATAGGTTTTTATAATATGCAAATGACCTCCCCTAGGTGCAGTAGGCGTGAACCTGCACCTAGGAGAGGCCGTAATAACGCCTCTTACCACGCCTCCGTAGCGATGATTGACAGGGCCGGGCAGCCAGCTCTTTCGGCTCCCAGCCCTGTACGATCCCGAAATCCCGCGCCTGCGCACTGCCGTAGTGCATCCGCGCACGAAGGAGCCGGGACCCGGGCGGCCGCCGGCTCTCAGCGCGCGTGCGCGGATGTACTACGGCAGTGCGCAGGCGCGGGATTTCGGGATCGTACAGGGCCGGGAGCCGAAAGAGCTGGCTGCCCAGCCCTGTCAATCATCGCTACGGAGGCGTGGTAAGAGGCGTTATTACGGCCTCTCCTAGGTGCAGGTTCACGCCTACTGCACCTAGGGGAGGTCATTTGCATATTATAAAAACCTATTTTTTGTCTAAACTGGTGGACAGAGAAATATGAGACTAACATTACTGTCATCAAGTGTCATTTGCTCATTGCAAATGACACTTGGTTTAATAGGGTGATTTCTGGTGACAGAAACCCTTTAATGTCATTTTCTGACCACTGCACAAAAAAGCTTTTTGCATTTAAAGGGGTTTCCCGATTATGATGATTTTTAAGCAAGTGCCCACATCCTACCTGTTGAAACAGAAGATTCATACTTACCTGCTCCACACTGCTCCGGTTCTCTGCACTGCCTCCATCTTCTGGTCCTCGCATTGTTTTCTTCCAGTGGTGCATGGGCATGGTCCTATGCACCTCTCCAACCAATGACTGGCTTCGGTGATGATGTGGTCTCAGTAAAACCAAGTCACTGATTGGAGAGGTGTATAGGACCATGCTCATGCACCAATGGATGTGAACAGTGTGGTTACCTGAAGATGGAGGGAGCTAGGAGAACCGGAGCAGCTTGGAGCAGCTTCTACTTCAGCAGGTAGGCACTTGCTTAAAAATCATTACAACTGGAAAGCCCCTTTAAGGCCAAGGAGAAAAGATTAAAAATAATACGTTGTGGGTAGCCCACAGATGGTTCCTGGCAATACGATTATCCAAGTGGTAATGTGTCCTATAGATGTTGGGGGTGTCCAAGGCCTCTAGACCAATGCACCACATGTTATAGAAAGCTTTCATCTACGGAAGTCCTCTCTTCTCCTGGATCTTGTCATCCCTCCCGGTTGGTTGTTTTTTTATATTAATACTTTTCACTACTATCTAATAATACCTTGAATATTAAAACATGTCTTATACCCCTACCTCATTGACAAAGCAGACAGTCCATGTCATTTAGAGGTCTGAGCTTTAGTTTTAAAATGGCTGTGGAATCTGGATGTCAACCTTCTAAAAAAAAAAAAATTTTAAATAAAAATAAGCGCAGTAAGTACAGCGCTGCAGTAACGAACATAGTAGGCTACACAATTAATGGACCTGTGTATTTCTGGTGCCAACTTCTGAAGCTGATCTGATATTGATGATCTATCCACATCTGTATAAAAAGAGTGGACAAGCCCTTAAAATACATCATCTAGATAACAGGATATGCAAATGAGGTCTTAGCAAGCTCTGCCTCTGATGCCACTAGTTGTAAGGAAGCTATCCAATAAGTCAATGTTCCATCTCTTAACAGGCCTTGAGACATGACTTGGATAATAACTAAGCCAGTATCACATCTGCAGTGATTGCCCCTCATTAGTGCAGAGCAGAGAGTACTGGCCTAAAGGTCGAACACTGACTTATAGGATAGCTACCTTACATCTGGTGGCATCAGAGGCAGAGCTTGTTAAGAGCTCCTTTGCATACCCTCTTCCCAGAAATCCAGAGAATCGTTGCCTGGCCTATAAGACTCCTCACGCTGCTTTGGAGCTCTCCATAAGAAGATATAGTATCCTTCACAAGATAATAGTGATTATTTCATTCTTTAACAATGATCTGTTCTCCTGTCTTTGCAGATGCCACCATGTATGCACACTTTCTGTTTAATGCCTTTGACTTGGACAGAAGTGGTGCCATTCGTTTTGAGGTAAGAGAAAGATTTAAAAGAATATTTATCCCCATGTTGTATACCTAAGCATTTTGAGCATGCTCATATTGTAGCTCTTTGATGGCTAATTCATCGGATAGATTTTTTTTTCAAATAGTGGATTCCCATGTCAGGATGGACCTCTTGTGGATATGCCATAAATGTTTGAGATGGGAATACCCCTTTAAATGTAATAATAACATCAAAAAAATATGTTTTTAATATTATTTAGTCAACATTCATAGTAGAAACATGCTGATATCACTATTTTCCAGTGTACATAGCATCCACTCATTTGTAGCTGCATACCTTCTCTCATCACATGTACATCATGTGAGTGGGCAGTCTCTCTTGAACTGCACTATTTAACTAAAATACTGAGAGACAATCTGCAGCTGCACCCCTCACCCACTCCTTGTCTTTTTTATTATTGCATTGTACACATTTTGCGCTAAAAAGGAATTTTTAAATTGGTCTTTATTAAAAATGTTCAGCCGTTTCTGAGATACAAGGGTTTCAATATCAGTCAGTTTGCATGCTGTGACTTTCTGTTTTCTTTGAATGCCATCGGCCGGCTGCTCATGTACAGCTTTCATCTCTGATCTCCTGACCTTATAAACATTTATTTAAGCCATATTCTTGTATGTTTGAGCATTTATGAGGTCAGGAGATTAGAGATCTACATGAGCAGTCAGTTGAAGGGATACAGAGAAAACAGAAACTGCCAGCTTGCAAACGGACTGATTTTATTAACCCATGTATCTCAAAAACAGCAGAACATTTTTAATACCAATTGAAAAAATATTTTTATCCCAAAATGGATGAAATGCAATCATAAAAAGCCCCCAAAGGTGTCCATAGTTAAATTCTGGGGACTGAGTAGGTTTATCAAAGGGTGACTACGTGCTGCTGGAAGCTGAGGCTGATGCTGCATTCCCCTATTAAGACTTGCATAACTAATTTATCCATAAAAAATGAAAATGGCAGGTATGATTTAAGATGTAATTATCAATATAATTCACAGTATAAATACCAAAGGTGTAGCTTTAGCTGGTGTAGAGGTGACACGTCTAGGGCCTGCAGAACCTCCTGCCACATTAGAAGGTGCTGGTACTCTAACTGCTATGTAGTATGTGGGGGACAGAGTTATAGATTCTGCATTGAGGCCCAGGAGCTTCAAATTACTCCTCCGAATTTTACATTTTTATTGATTTTACATAGGTTACATAATGATTCAGACTTTGCGTTGTAGGAGCTCAAATGAGAGGTTCACAGGTAGAGCTAAAATGGTAGGACATACTGTATCTGATGGAGCAGTGTATATATCTTATAAGGTTATTCTTATCTTAGATCGGAATAACCCTCCTATGCAGTGGTCAGAGGTGACCGGGATTATGGGAACAGCCGAGCGGGATGTGCTGTTCTAACCCCGATAGAAGGTGTTAGAGAAGCCACAGATACTTCTTTAACAAGTTATATGATGTATATTATGTACAAGACAACACTACAACCCACACGGTGCACAGCACTGTATAGAATAAGCCTATAGGCGTTCGTTGTAACATATATTCCCCTTCTGTTCACAGGATTTCGTGGTCGGACTGTCTATTCTACTACGAGGGACTGTCCATGAAAAATTGAAATGGGCTTTTAACCTGTATGATATAAATAAGGATGGATACATTACCAAGGAGGTAAGTCTTTATGGATAATCTGGACAATACTACCTACCTAGGCTGGGAACATTTTTGGACTCCTTTCTCCAACCACAGAGATACCTGTCTAGTAGAAAGAGGTCGGTTTAAAACTGGCCAAACAAGCACCTGGAATTTACGGATTCATTCTGCATCAGGGGTGGGCCTGTGACAACCACTCATTTATTTTAAATGTTTTTTTTCCGGGAGTAAGATACTAATGGCCTATTCTCAGGATAGGTAATCAGTATGTGATTAGTGGGGGTCTGACTTCTCAGCAACTCCGCCGATTCGGTGTCTGCCGACGCCAATTCAGTGAGCACTGCAGCCTCTTCCTAGGCCAGTGATGTTACATTTACCAGTCAAAGGCCTATCAGCAGCTCAGTCATATTCAAGTGAGTGGCCTGAGTTGCAATACCAAGCACAGCCACTATACAACATATGGCACTGTGTTTGGTATGCTGTGAGGAGGTCGCAGGGCTTACCAGAGTCTCTTCAAACAGTTGGATAGCGGGGGTGCCGAGAATTGAACCCCCACTGATCAGATATTGATGACCTATCCTAAAAAAACCCTTTAATAAGGAATGGAGAGTTGTCATTTAAAACGGTATGCGTTACAGTAGTATGCAATTTAAAGTTAAGCTGTATACAAATGAATATGGGAAGTATCCTTCTAGTAATTATTATTATTATTATTATTATTAAAGCGCCATTCATTCCATAGCGCTGTACATATGATAAGAGATGCACATACATGATACAGACAATTGCACTAAGCATGAACAAGACGAGTTACAGACTGGTACAGAAGGAGAGAGGACCCTGCCCGCTAGGGCTTACAATCTACGAGGTATGGGAGAAGGACACAGTAGGTGAGGGGAGAGCTGGTCATGGTGGTATAGAGGCAGAAGGGTCACTGGTTGTAGGCTTGTCTGAAGAGGTGGGTTTTCAGGTTTCTTTTGAAGGATTCCACTTTAGGTGAGGGTCTGATATGTTGGGGTAGAGAATTCTAGAGTATGGGGGATGGACGTGAGAAATCTTGGAGGCTGTTGTGGGAAGAGGTGATAAGAGGAGAGAAGGAGGTCTTGTCAGGATCAGAGATTACGTGTGGGGATGTATCGGGATAGTAGCTCTGAGATGTAGGGAGGGGACAGGTTGTGGATGGCCTTGTATGTATTTGTTAGTATTTTGAACTGAATTTGCTGGGCAATGGAGAGCCAGTGATGGGATTGGTAGAGGAGGGAGGCAGAGGAGTAACCGGGTGAGAGGTGGATTAGTCGGGCAGCAGAGTTTAGGATAGATTGGAGGTGTGCGAGGGTTCTAGATGAAAGGCCACAGAGGAGAATGTTACAGTAGTCCAGGCGGGAGATGATGAGGGAATACTACCTTGTTATCTAAGTATGCAGATGTTATAAGGCAGATTGTTTCTTTTATGTTTAGGAGATGCTGGCAATAATGAAATCCATCTATGACATGATGGGACGTTACACATACCCCATGCTACGAGATGATGCCCCAATTGAGCATGTGGAGAGGTTCTTCCAGGTAATATTAAAGTTTCATTAACATCTGAAAATGCTTCCCCTACCAGACACTTGATGCTAGACAATTTTCATTTTAATCTCTTATAGAAGATGGACCGAAATCATGATGGAGTAGTAACCATTGATGAATTTTTGGAGACTTGTCAAAAGGTTAGTTCATCATAAGTGTTGTCTACCATTAAAATCAGTGCGGCTGGTGTCAGACTGTGCAGGGACACTTGTTACATTCATTTGTAGTTTCATTTATAAACGTTTCGCAGGACTAATATAGGAATGTCACAACTTAGTTATAAGATCCCTCAGAAACTATATTACATGCTGAATGGAAGTAGTTACTCAAACAGACGTGTCAGGAGAAGTGAGAGGTTCTTCTTAAAGAAGAACTCCTACAAAAATGTATATTCTCTGACTGGTTAGAAAGGTACATGATGTAAACTGCAGTGAAGGTAATCTTCTTACTAGTGACTATATTTGTGAGTTATAACCTCCTTTCTGATCTTCAGCTGTGTCATGTGACCAAAGCTCTGACTCTCTAAATTACACAGCATCTTACTTGTGGAGTCAATTTCTTTATGTATTCTTATGGAAGCCTCAAGGTCAGTCTCATAGGAATGAATAGAGAAGTAACTGATTTCCTGTCCTGTGTCAGTTGGAGATAAGAGTGTTGATCACATGGCACAGCTGAGCATCAAAGGGGAAGTTATAACTCACAAATACCATCATTTGTAAGAAGATTACTTCCACTACAGTTTACAACATGTACCTTTCTAATGGACCAGTGAATCAAAATTTTTGAGGGAGTTCTTCTTTAAAGGGATATTCCGGTAAAATAACTTAATTTTTGAAAAACTGCATTAAGGCTGCAAGCTGTGACTCAACCAGAACCCATACCTATACATACAGTATAACCAGAGTTTCATTTTACCTTGCAATCCATTTGTCTAGCTCCTGTGTGAGCCTGCAGCACACTGAGAGTATCATGGCTTCTGATCCTCCCTCACAAAACTACAATCCCCACAATGCCTAGCTTTCCTGCTGTGAGTGTTGATGATTACTGATTGGCCGCCTGATATCACAGTGCTGTCACGCCCCCTCTACTCAGTAATCAGCAGCACACTGACATTTAGCTAGAGAATTGATAGCAACACACTGAGCATGCTCGACCTAACAAAGGCTCAGAACTACAGGTCGGTGCCATGGTAACTTATGAGGAACACAGTGGGTTGCAGAGGAAGAAAACTACTTTTATAACTACTGAACGGTAAATATGTTAAATTGACATTATATTAGGTAATTACTGATGATGAATTGGTCTAAAACATAAGTTATATTTATGGTAACCGGAATACCCCTTTAAGACAAGTATGACCCATGCTGCCTGGCATTGAGTACTACTTCTTAGTTTACATGTCACTAGAATACCCAAGTCCTTCTCTTGCTCTGTTGTTCCCAGTTGTATTCCATGTGTATGCAGTATTATTAGTATAGTCTAGGTGCATTACATTACACTAAGATTAGAAGTTACAGTAGGTGAGGGTTCACCCAATGTGACCACCACTGTTTACAAGAATGAGGGACCCCAAATCCTGGTTCTTGGCCATAACAAACAGAAAATAATGTACAAGAGATGTATTTTCAGTCTTTTTTTTTTTTCATTTTATGGGTATTTTCTCCTTCTTTTTTCAGGATGAGAACATTATGAAGTCCATGCAGCTCTTTGAAAATGTGATCTAGAAGAAGATATTGCATTCCACCCATGCCAGCACTAGCAAGGACCCATCCGAAAGAGTGTGCCCAAGACTGGATCACAGCCACCGCCCTCCTTCCTTCACCAACAGTCCATGGATGGTGTAATCTTTCTCCCAGGGAACAGACAATCCTACTTACTGCCTGCCTGTTTGCACTGATCCCTTCCTACTCCTCACCATAACAAACTCACCTTTCTAAGGACTGTTTTGTATTATTACAGAAAAAGCACATTTATCTCTGCAAGAGCCAGGATTCTTAAATCAGGGATTTTTACAGAAAGCCGCTCTTGCCTGTATCAGATGTGGGAACACATGAATCATTCCCCCACCCCCACCCCCACAGAAACCAAGAGATATGTTTGATGGTTTGAAGAACAATACAATGAATTATATGCAGATATCTGCGTTATGTGCTTCCTGAAAACCTGCCAAATCCACTCAACACCTCAGCGCTATGTTAGCTGAAAGTAATATGATGGCCCCTTCCTCTGCCGGTTGGTGGCACTGGAAGAGTTTTCACCAGGTACAGATATCATGGTTGTTATGCTTAAGCCTTCATTATGTTTTTCTTCTAATTACAAGTATTTGAGTGCATGTTCTTTACAAGACCCAGAGCATCCATTATCTGTATAGAACCCAAGTTGTCACAGGTCATCTTTGCTGATGCAAAACTGCTGACAGACACCGGTAGAGGTGGGGCACAGGAGGTGATACATAGCTCTTTAACCAATAAAGTGCTTTAAAATCAACTTTGATTCCCAAGGGTGCTGCTCCAGCAAGGGCCCATGCAGCAGGGCTTCCACCTATGAGCCGCACCACAGTCCCTCCGCTGTGATGTCAGTGATGCTGTAGTATCCAACCAGGATACCGCTACATGGCAAAGGAGGTGGGCCGGAATGAGGCTTATACACTGATCCTGAAGCACGGCAGTCTAAGGGAACCAGGAGCAACACCCACGGGATTCCAAATTCCTTTTCTCAGCAGTACGGTGATTAAAAGCAGAGATGGATGTCTGTCAGCAGTTTTGCATCAACAAAACTGCTGATGGACTCCCTTTTTCAATGGGTCCGGAAAAAAAAGGAAGGTACTCCGTGTGCATTCCGTTTCCGTATGTCCGTTTTTCCGTTCTGCAAAAAAAATAGAACATGTCCTATTATTGTCCGCATTATGGACAAGTATAGGACTGTTCTATTAGGGGCCAGCTGTTCCGTTCCGCAAAATATGGAATGCACACGGAAGTCATCCGTATTTTTTGCGGATCCGTTTTTTTGCGCAAAATGCATACGGTCGTGTGAATGCGCCCTTATTGAGTTACTTTAATGTTGCATATTTTAGGGGGGGGGGTTATGTCCTATTCAAATCCATATATAATGGCACACAGTTTGGCACCATTTATTGCTAATGGTCTAATGTCAGCCTTTCAAATCACTGGGGCAGTGTATTAAATCTGATACCTCATTTGGAGTATCACAGTGCTGATGCAATGGTGGTACATCATTACTGCCATGTATTTATTAGCACATACTGTACTTATAAACCTTATTAAAAAAAATTCTGGAGCCCTTTTCTTAGAACTCTGTATTGAACCATTCCCCTGTATGAATAGATTGACTACTAGTGTACCGTATCTACATAGCAGGACAGAGCAGTGTCAGAGTGCATAGGAACGCATCTCTTTAACATGGGGATCATACAATTCTGTGAGGAACAGCAGAGGACTATCTTAGTCTAATTGTTATTTTGTGAGGAATACAAGCATTTACTAAAGCAAACATGTCAGAAGGGCTGCTAGGCACACTTTAAAGGGAGTCTGTCAGCAGTTTCAAGAACTAAACTGCTGACAGCACTAAGTAGGTCCTGGGGAGAGCAGTAGAAACATATCTTTTGTGGTGCTTTTAAAATCAGGAGTAGAGAGAATATGAAGTTTCATTTTGCTCCAGCAAATGCCCAGGAAGGGGGATTCCCTCTGAAGTGTTCTCTGCCTTGAGCTGCTTTACGGCCCCTCAACCCTCTGATCTGAGAGACAACTAATTTCACAGTGTACACCGGGGTACTTGCTGGAACAAAATCTAGCTGAATACAACTTTACAGTGATAGTACTCCTGATGAGAAAAGCTCTACAAAAGGTATGTTTGTCATGATCTCCCCAGCCCCTACCTACTGCTGGCAGCAATTTAGCATGGTCAAAACTGCTGACAGACTTCATTTAAGAAATCTTATTAGATGGTGGTAGCAATGTGATATGACAGTGATGGCGAACCTTTTACAGACCGAGTGCCCAAACTGCAACCCAAAACCCACATATTTTTCGCAAAGTGCCAACACAGCAATTTAACCTGAATAGTCCAGTATAGTTTATCTTCCATGTACTTCATCATTTAGCTATAACAGCCTGCCTAGATTTAATGTGCTGCCTCTGCTGTTCATAGTGCTCCCTGTGCTGATGGTGTGGGTGCAGACAGAGAGGGCTCTGAGTGCCACCTCTGGCACCAGTGCCATAGGTTCACCACCAAGGTGATATGATATTCCAGGCTTCATATCACATGATACAGACAATCCTTATCCTGAGGATAGGTAATGAATACCAGATTGGTGAGGGTCTGACCCCTGCCGATCAGCTGTTTGAAGAGGTAGTGGTGGACTTCCTCTTCCAAATTCTTCCAAATTACCTGTGCATCATGTCCTTTGCAGGGTGGCGCAGTGTAATTACAACTGTTTGTACCATTTACTTGAATGGAACGAGAAGTTGCAATTACCCTGCCTCTACAAGTGAGACAACATGCAGGTAATTTTGGAGGCAGTGCTTGCAAGACCTCAGCTACCTCTGATCGACAGGGTGCCAGGAGTCAGACCTCCCTGATCAGACATTGATGACCTATCCTGATGATAGTGAATCAATATTGCAGCGCTGCACAACCCCTTTAAAGGGGTTCTGCAGTTTTTAAAAACTGATGATCTATCCTCTGGATAGATCATCAGCATCTGATCGGCGGGGGTCCGACACCCGGGACCCCTGCCGATCAGCTGTTTGAGAAGGCAGCGGCGCTACAGGAGCGCCGCGGCCTTCTCTGTGTTTACCGCAGGCCAGTGACGTCACGACTAGTATCACTGGCCTGGGCGCGGCTAAGCTCCATTCATGTGAACAGCGCTTAGCCCCGCCCAGGCCAGTGATACTAGTCGTGACGTCACTGGGCCTGCGGTAAACACAGAGAAGGCCGCGGTGCTACTGCAGCGCCGCTGCCTTCTCAAACATCTGATCGGCAGGGGTCCTGGGTGTCGGACCCCCGCCGATCAGATGCTGATGATCTATCCAGAGGATAGATCATCAGTTTTTAAAAACTGTAGAAACCCTTTAAGTAAAAGTCTCTGTAGAGGATGTATGTAATGAATAAGACAGTAGTGAACTTTAGCAATACAACACTTCATGGATATAAAGATATTGCACATTTCTAAAGAAAATGGTCCTTGCCGTTTTTACAGAAACTACTTGAAGATATTGTCCAGAGGCCCAAAAACACATGTCCAAGGCTCTAATATTACATAAATATAGCACTTACTAATTACTTCACATTAGTAAAGAGGCCCTGATCACTAGGAGTGAAGATGTGAATACAGAAGTTTAGGGGACTGGTGTTTCAGTGGTCATGTAGGTGGACAGCATTTTAAAAAGACAGGTGGGAAGGTAGGAAAAAGAGGCTAAAGACGGAGATGCCAGGACAGAACATATGGGAAGGGGGGGGGGTAGATTCTGGCTTTTTGACTCCCTTTAGCAGTCTTCAGCTTCTTCCAGAAGACCTCTGAAGGACACGAGGGACCTACGTGGCTGGAATGGAGTAGTAGGGAGCAGATGAGTATGAATTTTTCAAAAGGTACAATAGGTTGGGGTTCATTAAAGAAGTCTAAACAAAAAAAACGGACAACCCCTTTAAGACATCAGAACTGTTCCTTGTTTTGCTTGCTTGTCATGACCTTTGCCCTGCCCACTTACCGGAATCCTCAGGCGGCTGAATGTCAGTGTTCTTGTACAGAACATGCACTCATGTTTATTCTTTTGATGACAGAGATTAAAAATGGTATGATCATTTCTATAACTGTTCTTGAATTGTACAAGTTTTATTTGTACTTTTTGGTGCATACACTTGGAGTGAAATGTAGCATCACTGAATAATGGGTTGAGGGTTTCCGTCATCTCTCAAACAAAAGCACAATTCTTGATAAAGGCATGGGGTAATCCTGAGAGAGCGGAAGGTACAATGGAGCCTGCTTCAGATACCACAAGCATCATGTATTCATTACTAAAGGCCTTTACGTTTGCTGTAATGATATTGCTTTTGACCTATACCTCCTCTCCTGCTCTACAGAGAGCATTACATTTAGATTTGCTTCTGGATACAAACATGTCCCTTAAATCTCACATTTGATTTTCATACTTGTATAAAATACTATACATGCTACACACATATGGATTGTACATCGTTGAAGTGGCAAGGGCCACACAGAAAGGTAAAAATTAGGCACTCCTACAGTAACTGGAAGTGAAGGTCCTGATGTCCCATCCATTTTCATGACCTTAGTAAAATTAGGAGCCAAATTAAATTTTTACTCGGCAAATTTAAAATACATATAATTATAATAAAAAAGACTTGGAGGAGAAGATTTGTCGCAGTTCACAGTAGTGAGCCAACTCTACATATAGCAGAATACAGCACCACATACCTCTTATATCCAGTGGCATCTCCAGTCAGATTTTCTCTTTCCTCTTCTCCTCCGTTTGACCCAGACCACCATGACAAATTCTTTCAGCCACCTCTCGTCTCTACACTGATACATCAGATTTCTTAAACCATCAGGACATTACAATCCATATGATGTCTTGCCTTTTCCTTCATATACCAACATTTCCAGTTGGTGCTGAAGATATCATTTCAGTCCTAACGTGAAGTTTGGTTTATGGTTATTTTGGTCTATTGGTCATTTTGTTATTGCATTTGAAGGTTATGAAGCTTTTTTTTTTTTTTTCCATCTACATCAACAGTCTGACATAATTTACTTCCAGTTTTCAGATAGTGAATCCTGGAGCAACATTGGACCATATGCACCAGTTACATTTTCTGGGTCCCAGATTATATTTTTGAAACTCCCTTTCATAGATTTGGTTCATTGTACACTGGTCCCTCAAGTTACAATATTAATTGGTTCCAGGACGACCATTGTATGTTGAAACCATTGTAAGTTGAGTAATCGGTTCCAAAGCCCCAAAATGTCATCCAAGATAAGAGAAAATGAAGATTTAAGAAAAATAAGCAGATAACTAAGACAGATAAAACAAGTCCTTACATATAACAGTCAGGAATAGCTGATAACTAGTAACTAAGGCTACTTTCACACTAGCGTTTTATAATTCCGGTATTGAGTTCCGTCATAGGGGCTCAATACCGGAATAAAACGCTTCAGTTTTGTCCCCATTCATTGTCAATGGGGACAAAACTGAACTGAAGACAACGGAGGCTCCTAAAAGCATTCCGTTCCGTTTTCAGACCGGAGAGCAAACCGCAGCATGCGTGCCGTCCTGCTCCTGTACTGTGCTGTGGAGACCTGCCGGGAGCATGTAAGTATGTATGTTTATTTGTATGCGTACATGTCTGTGTGTATGTACTGTGTGACATGTGTGGGGCCGGAGCGCGGTTCCGGCCCCACACATGTCCCTGCGGCAGCACGGATCCGGCGGCACCCTTCACCTGCCGGATCCGTGCTGCCGCTAGTGTGAAAGAGGCCTAATCCAGCTATTTCACCAGAGAAGTGACCTTGATTGGTTGGATCTGAGTCTGAGACATTGTATGTTGAGTTTGGTTTCAACTTACGATGGGTCAGAAAAGAACATTGTATGTTGAAAATATTGTATCCTGAGGACATTGTCTTGATGTATAACTAGGTGTTCCCCTCATAGTTCATACATGATGGGTTATTTTACAACTGTTCTCTTCATGTATCCATGTTTTATTTGTGTTGAGTATATGACTCTTCTCTGTTAGGATAGGAACCATACAATTTCCGCACATTCTCCTTCATGGCAGGTATCAGCAGGTTCTCTTCTGACAGGCTCCAGGAACCTTCCCTCCTCCTGGGATTACTGAAAAATTGCACTAGACGCGAGAGGCATGTATAAGAATGAATGCATGTTGTAAGGGGAGTCTTCTCTCTTATATGCACTCACCTCACTACCACATGATGTGTCTGTGTATGATGGCAGCACCTAATGGCTCATCACTGTATATTTTAATAAAATAAATGGAAAAATGTGTGCTTGGTTCAAAACGCTATGTACAAAGATGTGTGTATATGGGGAAAATAAGGGAAAACTGATGTTACTAACCAGCTCTATAATCATTACTGGAACATATGGTCAATCAGCAATGGCCGTAATCTACCTGCAATGGTAAAGTAAAAAGTTCTTGCCTGGAGATTGAAAAAGTCACTGGTTCCAGAGAAGAGCTGCTGAAGTTGGGCACCAAAAACATGACCACTGAAGCCAGGAACGGTTAGGAACTCAGGAACTGTGGGAGTTTTGGCTGGCTGATGACATACACCAGAAAAAGTTGGTCAATTTTGGGCCTCATTCACATATCTGTGATATCAGTGGAAAATCCATCTATGTTTCATCCGTGAAGATACAGTATCCATGAAGAATGTGTGTTTAGTCTGTGTGCCCTCCACGTGTCATCTGTATTCCATGAACAATACTAGGCTAAAAAAATATTTTCAGAGCATCTTCTACCAGTGGTCCAGGTTTTGTCAGTGGTTTTTCACAGACCAATAAACTTCAATGGACTTGTTTGGTCTGCATCACAAGGTCAGTGGAAAACCACTGATGTGTGAACTAACACGTTAAAATCAATGGGTAGATGTGCTGTCCATGTAGAACACAAACAGCACATGTCCTTCATTGGCTAACATGTGGCCGAGGCCTTGGAAACAGAGGACAACTGGTCAGCAATGAACACATGAAAAGGGTATTGGGAGTGATTAGATCTCCAGTCAATAAGGGTTGTTTTCTTATAATACATAAAAAAAACATACAGATAAAACTGAATATACAGGGTGGGCCATTTATATGGATACACCTAAATACAATGGGAATGGTTGGTGATATTAACTTCCTGTTTGTGGCCCATTAGTATATGGGAGGGGGGAAACTTTTGAAGTCGGCCATTTTGGATTCAACTTTAGTTTTTTTCAATGGGAAGAGGGTCATGTGACACATCAAACTTATTGAGAATTTTACAAGAAAAACAATGGTGTGCTTGGTTGGTTTTAACGTAACTTTATTCTTTCATAAGTTATTTACAAGTTTCTGACCACTTATAAAATGTGAGAGGAGGAGCACACACACACCTATATGTACCACCTTAATCAAGGTCGCCTCTTAGATAGGTGGGGCAAAAGCGCACATGAATGCTACTCCCCTGATAATAGGAGCGCATTCACACCTGAAGGTGCCACTCCTTCAAGACATATCAAAAAAATATCTGTTTTCCGTAAATATATTTTTTTGATATGTCTTGAAGGAGTGTCACCTTCAGGTGTGAATGTGCTCCTATTATCAGGGGAGTAGCATTCATGTGCACTTTTGCCCCACCTATCTAAGAGGCGACCTTGATTAAGGTGGTACATATGGGTGTGTGTGCTCCTCCTCTCATTGGTTGCTGATGCACACAGAGGTAACTAGGAGCAGCACACTGTATGTGCAGGGTCTGCGCTCCTAACCATAGATGCACATAGGTAGGTTTAGCGTAGGACCTGCCTGAACTGAGACCACCGTGGTGCTGGGTAGGTGGGCACAGATGTGTTTTGATCAAAATGTATTGGCTAAGAGTCTCAGATTTTATCTATAGAATGAGGGCTTAGTCCATATGTTGTTTGCATCTATTGTTTTAGTGCATTTTTTTCCCGTGAATTTCTAAATCTAGCCTTGTACATCCGCACATTTTACTATCATATCGTGCAGGATGTTTCTATCTGTTTTCCGTAAATATATTTTTTTGATATGTCTGGAAGAATATTAGAACTAATTTACTGAAAAGTAATAAAACCTAAAATCTTGCACTGACAGTAAGCATTCAGAACCTTTACTCAGCACTTAGTTGAAGCCCCTTTGGCAGTGATTACAGCCTCCAGTCTTATTGGGTATGGTGCCACAAGGTTGGCACACCTGGATTTGGGGATTCTTTGCCATCTTCTCTGCAGATCCTCTCAAGCTCTGTCAGGTTGGATGGGAACTGTCCTTTTACAGCCATTTTCAGGTCTTTCCAGAGATGTTCGATTGGGTTCAAGTCAGGGCTCTGGCTGGTCCACTCAAGGACGTTCACAGAGTTGTCCCTAAGACACTCCTATGTTGTCTTGGCTGTGTGCTTAGGGTCACTGTCTTGGCAGGTAAACCTTCAGCCGAGTCTGAGGTCCAGAACACTCTGGATCAGGTTTTCATTATTTCAGTTTTCCTCAATTTTTCATTATGGGGTATTGAGTTCAGATTGATGGGGGAAACTTATTTTTTTTTCTTTTAGCACAAGGCCACAACATAACAAAGTGAGAAAAAAGTGAAAGGGTCTGAGATCTTTCCGACTGAACCGTATATTAATATTATTCATGGTTTTGGTCCATCTCAGTATTGATGGTCTATCATCACAGAAACGAGCCATGACAGAGGACTCGCCCCTGTCATTTCACCAGGGGAAAATTGTGCTGCGACTGCAACCCAGAAAATCCTTCCTGTGTTATCCTAACATCAGCATCATTCCAGAAAAATACTCTGAGCCAACACTGAAGGTGAATGGACTAAAAATATCCGGCGAGTTATTGTAAGGCAATGTCATTCACTACGGAGCAGACATCTGAAAGGAAGACTTCAGGGCCTTTAATATGTCCTTGAATGGACAGACAGGTGACAGATGATGACGTATTCTGGATTGATGGTTTGCCATAAATAAGTATATAACATTCAGAATAATAACTTAAAGGGACCGTTCACATGGCCAGAGAGGCGCATCCTGCCGGACATTACTCAAGGCTGGTCTGGGGCCTACATCAGACCCCAGCCAGCCTTCCCACACATCGGCACCCCGCGATCGTATTTGCGAAATACCGATGGGATACAGAGGGAGTCTGCTCACTCTGTCAGCACTTTACATGTAGCGGGCGCCATTGTCCGCAGCATGTAAAGCGTTAAACAGTCCGAACCAGCACTCCTGCCAGTCCGGGCAGTTAGAGCAGGGCTGCGGCTCTCATGTGAGAGCCAAGCCCCACTCCCCGGTGGACACGTACAGCGATTAGAATGGGCCGCTGTAAAAAAAACGGCGGCTCAGCCTAAGGCCCCTTAGTGACCTCTGTAAAAAGGCATATGGGTGGTCACTAAGGGGTTAATATTGATGACCTATCAGATCAGCTGTATGAGGAGTGTGAAGGTGCCGTCTCCCATCTCTCTTCCTGTTCGCTGCTGCTTTGCCATAGACGACAGCGGAGAGCAGGAAGAGAGACGGGAGACGGCACCTGCACACTCCTCATACAGTTGATTGGCGGGGGTGCCGGTTGTCGGACCCCCGCCGATCTGATATTGATGACCTATCCTGAGTATAGATCATCAATATTAAAGGGAGTCTTTCACTTAATCTGAGCGTTATAGACTGCTCAGATTAGGCTGTAGAATACCTTCCATATATCTCGACCCTACCTTTATTATACTTGTCCTTCGCTTGTTATGGCCTAAAAAATACTTTTATTACTTATGCAAATTAGTTTCTTCAAGTGCCCGGAAGCGCCGTTGTTTCAGCTGGAGCCCAGGCCCCCGGGCGATTTGCACTCAAACCCCTCCTATTACATCTCCGGCCCGCCCTCCTTTTATTATAATTACCTCCTCCTCCTGGTTACAAATACATTGCGAGCGCCGCTCATCCAGCGCCCCGGCGCCTGTGCACTGCTCTGCCCACTGTGTGCAGAGGCACAGGGGCCTCTAGTGCATGTTTCCCTGCTTCCTTTAGACTTCTACTTCCACTGCGGCCAGAGAGAACCCCTCTGAAGTGACTCACTTAGATCATCGCACATTACACTAATCAATGCAATGTTCTCCTGTGGACATCTTTATCTAGGCCCATCAAGAGAACGATAGAGCCGTCATATTGCTGTACCAATCCTACACCTACTATTATAGTGAGGATTACTCTTCAGATAACATCTTCCTCGCACAGCAGCAGTAAACTGACAATGGATTACCTATCTGTATAGGAGGTTGTCATTTGTACTGAGTGCTACAGAAGGACAATATTTTGTATGAAGTTTTGTATGAAGATTCTAATAAAAAATGTTTTCTACGAATATTGAGTTAAAAAAAAATAATCCTCCTTTCTGATGGAAGTGTCCCATTAAAGTTCCTCGACCCTGATGCAAATTCTGTATTAGGGTCCCCTCCTATCATTTACCATTTACAATACTGGCATCGCTGATTTCCCCCAACCGCATTATCAGCTGTCTGCAGCATGGGGGAATGATACCCATGCTAGCTACTGTTTAAAGTGTGACATTTCAGCGTGTACCTGGTATGAGGATCTCCTTACATCACCCTTAAATTTCATTTAAAGGGGTTGTCTGAGATTAGAAAAACAGTTTGCAGTTAGGAGAATGAGGCTGTAATACCAGACACAGCCTATGGACAAGAGGGGCGCTGTTTGTAGAATAAAAAGCAGACCCTTTTTGTCTAATTTCAGATAACCTCTTTACACATCCTCCAGTACTTGGCTAAAGCTGGGATGCTTGACTGTCCAGGTCACACATGGATGACTCAAGTCCACCACAACAGGGCGGCCCTCTAAAAGCGGGCGTTCCCTCTGGTGCACAGAGGAGGGTCTACGACTGGGACCACTACGACGTCCATAAGCCCTTATAATACAGAGCTTTCATTCTGGGACTCAGAGACAATTATAGTTATATGGGTCATTTATCAAACTAGTGTGCAGTAGAACTGGTTTAGTTGCCCATAGCAACCAAACAGATTCCACCTTTCATTTTCCAAAAATGATAGGAGGAATCTGATTGGTCGCTATGGACAACTAAGCCAGTTCTACTTTACTCCAGTTTGATAAGCGACCCCAATAATACTTATAAAGGAAAGAGGGACAAAAAAATTCTACTTCTATAAGAGAGCCAGCTGAACTGCCCCCAGCCACAGTTACCCCATAACAGTGCCACTTCTAACAGTGCTACTAGTTTCAGTCATAGCACAACCACTGCGCTTGCGCATTAGTGCTCCCCCAAAACACGCAAAGTGGGCGGGGCTTATACAGCTATGAATGAAAGTGGGCGTTCCATCGCGTTTTGGAGGCAGGGTTTAAAGATGTCCCACTCTGTACTCTGCGGATTTACGGACAAATAAAGAAGCCGCCATGCCTTTTTGTCTATTTTAAATAAAGCTTTTTGTTGAAGGCCGCGCTGACGCGCGGTGCACGCAGGGTGATGTAGTTCTCCGGCTGTGACAGAAGGCGTCATGAGACTAAGCGCTCCTTGCCTATACCGGAAGACGCTGGGCTTCGTCTTCGGCTGTCGCCCTGGATACAGGTTTCTGGCTGTATTTTGACGTGTGACTAGCTGCAATTGCTTAGGAGTGTCCCTCTGCCTGACCTGTGTCATGTAGAGCTGTGGACTGGACATGTCCTGTAACATATGTAATGTTGGTGCTTCTGTCCTTACTAGTCTCTGGTTCAGACTGGGGGTACACACAATTTGTGCAGTTTTGCGCTCCTGCTTTGTCTCTATGCGATAATTAGGGTTGGATGAATCGGGTTTGGATTGCTGTGTCTGAACCCGATTCTTTTAAAAAGTACCTTAATAAGATGGGCCTACTTTGTCTCACCTCTACCGTATCAAAATACGAAGATGTGTTCAAGTAACATACCTCCCAAGTGTCCCTCTTTTTGACCCTCTGTCCCTCTTTGATCCTTAAAGGGGTTGTCCGAGTTATTTTTTTGTTCTTTATATGTTTCTAACTTGTCAGGTATAACAACTTTCCCATATACTTTGTGTTTCCAAAGCTGCTGGTTTCTCAGAGTTGACTCAGGGTCACATGACCTGTGATGTCACCTTATCTCTCTGCTCTGTGATGTTTCGTTCACAAGCCTCAGAGTTCAGATAACAGTCTGTACACGAGACGTCACTGGCCACGCCCCCTTCCTTTGCCGGCTGCTATCTGCTCTCCCTGGTTTCCTTCAGATAAAACATTAACCCCTTCAGCCAGAACACACTGAGGGCTCAAGGCTTTAGAACAAACAGTAGCTGCAGCAGTGAGAGGAGACAAATGCTGGGCAAGGAGCTATAGAGGAATTGTATTGTACAAGAACAGGTAGGGAGAATTTCCTGTGTGTATCAGCATTGTCATTGTACAGCTGGGACTTGTAGTCCTACACATACAACATGCTGCTGAGTATCCCAGCAGGCAGACATGTCACTCAGCACTTGTATTCATTCCCTTTGCAGAGAGGGGGGGAGAAGGGGGAGGGGCTGAGATTGTTGTTATTGCATGTAAACAAAGACCAGAAGAGAACCAGGGAAATGAGGAAATATGGATTTTTTTTGCCTAAAACTTGCTTAACTTAGTTATATATTGCTGCCCATCAGATTTACAGTGCTATATTTTTTTTTTCATAACTCGGACAACCCCTTTAAATGTCCCTCTTTTTGACCTGGGGAATTAATACATAAATGAGCATTAATAAATTTACTAAATTGCTCCTTACTAAACTATCTGTATGGATTCTACCTGTATATTAGACCAGAACTTCATTATTTGGTGCAATTTGTACCTTAAAATATCTATAATCGGATGATTTATGAGCTAATATTTATATGGACATTGAAACGCAAGAAAAAAATTGCCGCGGGGCTCCAGTAATTATGCTTTGGGCGGAGTTAGAGGCGTGGCCTAGTATGAAAAAACCTGCCGTGATGTGCACCACACACATTGTCCCTCTTTGCAATTTTCAAAAGTTGGGAGGTATGAAGTAAGCCTTGCGATATTTGCAGAAACTTCGGAAAGACCTCCGTGGAGGGCATACATTTTACAGCAGGACGGAGTCGATATTATTAACAAAGTTTTTAAACAAATCGGGTTTGGATACAGCGATCTGAACCTGATTCACTCATCTCTAGTGATAATCATAGGTCATTTATTTCAGTGGAAGATGTGCGACTATGCAATTAAAGGGGCAGTCCACATGTCAGTGAATGTAGCGCTGGGTTCACATGTGGTGTAAACTCTTCAAATTTGCCATTGACCATTCTTGTGAAGCAAATCCGCAGCATTGTACAGTACCAGCCATGTGGAGGAGACCTGAAATATCTTATCCAAATGTAGCATTAGAAATCTGCAGTGTAAATAGAGCTGTGGTGCGCCATTGAAATCCACAACATGTCAGTTTATGCTGCCGATCTCCATCTTTGCAACTGATGGCATTGGGAGGGAGCTGATGGGACTGGGGGGAGCTGGTGGCACTGCTGGAGGAACTAATGGCATTGGAGGGGAACTGATGGCACTGGGGGCATTGGATGTGGAACTGATGGCTTGGAGGGGGAGCTGATGGGACTGGAGGAACTGATGGCACTGGGGGAGGAGCTGATGGGACTGGGGGGAGCTGGTGGCACTGCTGGAGGAACTGATGGCACTGGGGGAGGAGCTGATGGGACTGGGGGGAGCTGGTGGCACTGCTGGAGGAACTAATGGCATTGGAGAGGGAACTGATGGAATGTGGGAACTGATGGCACTGGGGGAGGAGCTGGTGGCATTGGAGGGGGAACTGATGGGACTGGCGGGGGGGAGCAGCTGATGGCATGGGGAGCCGATGGCACTGGTGAGGGGGCTGATAGCACTGGGGGAGTTCAGATCACCAAGCAAAACATGATCAGATCAGAAGACCAGAAAACAAAATGGTGATGTGAACCTGGACTTATTGGTGCACAAAATCTGTGGCCTAAGGGCTCGTACACAGCCATAGCTGTTTTGGCGTTCCGCAAATTGTGAATCTGCAAAACATAGATACAAGCTATGTGCGTTTCGCATTTTGTAGAACGGAATATCTGGCCCATAATAGAACTGTCTCATCCTTGTCTGTAATGCAGACAAGAATAAGATATGTTCTATATTTTTGCGCAGTCGTGGAAAAGACACACGGTGCGCTGTCCACGTTTTTTGTGGCCCCATTGAAGTGAATGAGTCCGCATCTGACTTGCAAAAAATGCGGATCGGATGCAGACAAAAAGCAACGGTGGTGTGCATGAGCCCTAATCTTCCTGTAAACCCCTGTGCCTTTTGTTCCGGTTTTGAGTGGACAAGCGGGGGTAGCTGCTCCGGGTTAATAAGTTACTGCAGGATCTGGGCAGGAATTTGCTGATGTGTAATGTCACCGGTGTCAGTGGACGGCGCACTTTACTGCAGGTTCGGCCATATCGCAGCCCGGTGGAGGGGCCAGGCGGTGGTGGGGCATTCCAGATTGGATTCAAAAGGTAAGAGGAGCAAAAAGGCAATTTTCCCCACAGCCACGTGACATTACCCTTCCCATAAAGCACTCGCAGCAGAGGTCCCCTTTCCCTCAGTAGTCACAGAAAGGAACTCCCCCTTAGTAAGCAAACCAGTGCTCCCATTTCCCCGCCATGATTGATGCGGGAGGTGCATACACCAATGCTGTGATACGACACCACCCCAGCTGGCAGAGATGGAGCCGCATGCTGTCAGTGAAGCACCCCGCCACTAAGTGCGTCTATGTAGGCTGGGAACAGGACCAGGACAGCAAAGCTACCCGTGACCACCTGGTTCTGTCCAGTTCTACGTTACTGTAAGGTTAAGGGCGCATTCACACGACCGTAGTGTTAAGCAGATCTGTAAAACACGGATACTGACTGTGCGTGTTCTGCAATTTGCAGACCGCACATGGCCGCAACCATAATAGAACCATAATAGAAAATGCCTATTATTGTCCGTGATTGCGGCATCCGCATCTTTTACGGCCCCATTGAAATGAACGGGTCCGGGTCGTGGTGCGTCTGAATAGGCCCTAAACAATATTTCAACCTAAAGTAAAGAAGAGTTCAAGCAAATAGAAGTCACTGAGCCATTCTGCTAATCTGTTCAATTTCTAGATAAGCTGGGTGACAACCAATATGGCGTTTCAGCTTTCCCAGACCAGACAGAAGGATAAAATGGCCTGGGATATGCACGGATTCCGGATGATATACCTTCCAGATTGTCATCAGCATTGTTGTAATTCATTTGGATTTACATGTGTATTACTCCCATACACTATAATACACAGAAAACTAGGACAAGCTGCAGATTTCAAGTGGTCTGTCAGGACTTAAAGGGAATCTGTCAGCTCCAAAACACCCCCCAAATTAGAGTGATCGGTGTATAATGTAAGCAGTGCGGAGTCCGGAAATGTAATTTCTATCTTCATACTCACTTGCATTCTGACGCTGCGCCCCTACACACCTGCAGTAAAATGCACTGAGAGGACTCCTGAGCTTGTGCACATAATGGAGAGGACTCAATGCATTTTACTGGTTTGTGGGAGGACAGTGTGGGAATGGAGTATGAAGATAAAAATTCCATAACGGACTCTGCGTCACTTACACTATACACCGCTTACTGTAGTTTGGGGGGGGGGAGGAGTGAGTGTTATGGAGCTGACAGATTCCCTTTAAATCCCCATGTTGATAGCTCTATTCATTAACATTAGCAGGGGATTCCTGTACACAAAATATGTGTCGTATATGGACTGTAAATACCCTATATGTATTAGTACTGCACGGGAGGGGGATAAAATACATGCACCAACATGATGACAGAGGGAGATTCAGGGAATTTGTCACCATGAAAATGAAGAGTAATCTGCAGGTAACATGTTATAGAGCAGGAAGAGCAGAGCAGACTGATATATAGTTTTATAGGAAAAGGAGGCGCTGTTCTCTTCAGTTCAGTTTTGTCCCCATTGACAATGAATGGGGACAAAACTGAAGTGTTTTATTCCGGTATTGAGCCCCTATGACGGAACTCAATACCGGAATTATAAAACGCTAGTGTGAAAGTAGCCTTACAGCTTATCCACAGGATACGTCACCTATCTGATGGGGGGTGACCCAAAGGTCTCCTCCACCATGTGAGGTGGCCACATCCAGGTACAGACTGAAACAAGCTTGGCTGTTTTCTGTAACTCAGATGGAAAGATCCTCCCTACCTGGATGCGGCAGCTGCCTAACCTGACAGAACAGGGGGTTCAGGGACCCCACTTCTCCTGAAGGTGGAGGTCCCAGTGGTAGGACATTTATGGCTTATTCCATGGATATACATATAGTGGGGAAACCCTATTAAGCTGAGTTCACATCACCATTTGGTTTTCCGTTTTTCTGATCTGTCAGAAGAATAGAAAAATAATAAAAAAGTATCCTGTATTTTAAGCATCCATTTTTATCAATTCCATCAGAGATCAGGAGAAAAAGTCCTGCATATAAATGTAGCTGTCTCCTTTACTGACTGCAGATGATTGCCGGGAAGGAACACTTCCTTTCCGAAAATCTTCATCCTCATCGGTCTGTGTACAAGGACCTTAAAGGGGTATTCTCATCTGAGACAATGGGGGCATATCACTAGGATATTCCCCCATTGTCTGATAGGTGTGGGTCCTACCGCTGGGACCCGCTCCTATATCGAGAATGAAGCCCTGAAAGTGGAGGAGGGTGCACTGCGCATGCACAGCCGCCCTCCATTCATTTTCTGTGGGGCCAATCGCTGGCTCGGCTATTTCAGTCGAGCCCATAGAAGTGAATGGGAGCGGTGGCCGGTCATGTGCGGTGAACTCCCATTCACTTCTATGGGAAGCACACTTACTGGTGGCCAGACCAGAGTTCTCCAGCCACCACCTTGTGGGGCTCTGTTCCAGATATAGGTGCGGGTCCCAGCGGTGGGACCCGTACTTATAAGACAATGGGGAACATATCCTAGCAATATGCCCCCATTGTCTGTGATGAGACAACCCCTTTAAGGCCTAGTTCACACTAGTTTTGGCTCCCAATCACTGATTAAACCACTGAAGTGTGAACTAGGCCTAAACGGCATGCAGCACGATCACAGTGGGGGGAATCTGGTATTCACAGCACAAAAGTGAACATTTTTATTAAACTGGAGTCCTGACAGATGGCCGTATCCTAATATACAGGCGTGTATGTGTGATATGTTATTTGCAGAATTCAACCATTTTTACGTAACGAAAGTCTCTTTCTTGAAAGGTTGATGTTGGGGTCTGGTCAAGGTCTCCAACGAGCAGTCCAGCATATCTCTGTCCGCGTCCTGCCCCAGAGAGGCTTTTCTCACTTTCCTCCACTGAGAATGCGGCTTATTCAGTTTCGGAGCTCAACGTCGGCAGGTCAGAGGATTGGATTGGAGCTGGATGGAGAAAAAGTTGTTGACCTGAATGCCTTTGATTCATCCCTTCCATGTGGGATGAGAGAATTCCTAGAAGGTGGTGATGCATCCCTGCAGATAGCTAAGAGGTACCCACCTATTCTACCGACTCATCACCTACAAGATAGTTGTGTATGGATTTTACCACATTTTTAGGTCCATCCCTCTGTGCTGATTGACCTCTTAAAGGGGTTGTCTAACCCTTACATTCTACAGCGGCAGGGTATAAAATAATAAAAGAAATGTAACCTTACCAATCCCCCACCACCACCACCACCGCTCCGATTCTGATGCTCCCCTCTTGGTTTCTGCTTCTTGGTACATATCGACATGAAATAACCACTCAAACGATCACTAACCGCAGCAGTGACCACCTCAAACAGTGATTGGCCGAGCAGTCATTTCCTGTGTGACAAGAAGAACCAGGAAGCAAGGGTGATCGGTGAGGTTTCATTTATTTTACTCCTTGTGGATGGCCAGACCACTCTTTTGATACTGTATAACTTTTTATCAGTTGGACCTCCATCCTTTTAACACATAGGTCCAAATCCTATATATAGACATAGAGTGAAATTAAAAATTCTGGTTACCTGCATCCACCACTAGAGGGAGCTTTCTGTGGTCAGTTAATAACAAATGCAGTAAAACCCAGAGTATATACAAAGATCCCAGCTGCACTACATCTAATACTCATCTAAAACAGCCCATGGTGTGATTAAGGTTTTATTTAGTACGGATAGGTGTTTTTTAACCCCTTCCAGACAACCTAATTGTACAAATCTGACATGTATCACTTTATGCGGTAATAAGTTTGGAACGCTATTACTTTTTACAAGTGATTCTGAGACTATTTTTTCGTAACACGTTGTACTTCACGTTTGTGGTAAATTTGGGTCAATATGTTTTACCTTTATTTTTCTTTAAAAGATCCAAAAATTACTGAAAATTTGGAAAAATTATCAATTTTAGATATAGTGATACCTCACAAAATAATTAACATTCGCCATATGTTTATCTTGGCATCATTTTGTTCCAAAACCCACTTAGAGGGGCTTACCTAATAGAAACCACCCATAAATGACCCCATTTTAGAAACTAAACCGCTCAAGTTATTCAAAACTGATTTTACAAAACTTTGTTAACCCATTAGGTTAGGAAATAAGACAAAATGAATGTGACATTTAAAAATGTAATTTTTTTCTGCAGATTATTATTTATCCATTTTAATCCATTTTGTCCTGTAACAAAGCAAGGGTTAACAACAAAACAAATTTTAATATTTATTACCCTGAGTTTATATAAAACACACCATATGTGGCCATAAACTGCTGTATGGACACACAACAGGGCTCAGATGGGAAGGAGCACCTCATGGTTTCTGGAGGGGAGATTTTGCTGGAATGTTTTTGGGCGCCATGTTGAAGAAACCCTGAGGTATCCCTACTGTGAAACCCTCAAAAAGTCACAACTGTCATATACTTTACCTAAGGATGTTATGACCATGGGCTTCAGTTGCTGGTAGACTTGGAAGCCTTTAGAAGGTTTTCGGCTGCCATGGCAACCATCGGCTCCACTATTGCATCATGGGAAGCCACTGGGTTGAGAGGGAGCCCCCCGCCATATGTAAATCCCGGCATCTAAGGGGTGAAAACTCAGATGCCGACATTTACAGCAGGGATCTGTAATGATTAAGTGACCACAGCTCCTGTGCCTGCTCGATCAGTGCACCGTACATTTACGGCGGAATATGGGAACTCACTTCCCGCCTCACCGTACATGTACAGTGCTAGTCGGGAAGGGGTTAAAGAAGGGGAAATGTAACAATGCCAGTGAAATAAATAGATTTCAGAACAGGGCCACTATACCCAGTGAAGCCCCTTGAAATGAATGGGGTGGCTGGTTGGGCACGGCCCCTACATTCATTTCTATGGGAGTTTCAGAGATAGTGGAGCGCTTTACTTATCTATTTCTGGAACTCCCATAGAAATGAATGAAGTGTCACACACGTGATGACCAGCCTCTCAGTTCATTTCTGGCCTTTGTTGTGATGGTGGGGGGGTCTCAGCAGTAGGACCCCCACCATCTTAATAGTTATGCTCTAGCCAGTATACAGGGGATAACTTAACCTAACTGGAATATTCCTTTAAGACATGTGCCCCTAACCAGATGAGCTAGCACCCTCCTTACACTAGACTGTAGGGATACATGTTGTTGATCATGTTTCTGCTGACATTGTTCACTGCGTTTCAGGGCCCTGGATTCTGGACAGCCCATCCTGAGCCGCTCTCAGCTCTCAATCTTGTCTCCAATCACTAATCCCGAGAAGGTTATTTGTATCGGGATGAACTATGTTGACCATTGCCTGGAGCAAAATGTTCCTGTTCCAAAAGAACCCATCATCTTCAGCAAGTTCCCCAGCTCCATCGTTGGTCCATATGACTCCATTGTCCTTCCTGCAGAAAGTCAGGTGCCTGTGATTATTTTGAGAACGGGAGCAGTGGTAAATGTACTGCCCCCAGATAAAGGGGTTGTCCAAGATTTTCAATATCAGATCAATGGGGGTCTGACTGCCAGCATCCCCGCCGATCAGATGTTTTAAGAGGTGGCAGTGCTTCGGTGAGCCTTTCCTAGGCCTGTGACATCACGTTCATTAGTCACATTCCCAGACACAGCTCCGTCCTACTCAAGTGAATGAGGCTGAGATGTAATACTAAGCACAGCCACTATACAAGGTACGGCGCTGTGCATAGTAAGCTGTAAGGAGGCCACAGAGCTCACTGGAGGGGTGCCGGATCTTGAGGATAGATCATCAGTATTAAACACCCGGACAATCCCTTAAAAGTAGCCTCAGATGTGGCCAGTATACCATGTGTTCAGTTACTGCATGATACATTTCTCTGTGTGAACCCAACTGAGGAGCACCCATACATCTTCAGTAGCTTTTGGCTGAACACTCATTCAGCCGTCTCTCCCTACACATGCATGCTCAGCACAGCCAAGGGTGCATGTGTTTTCAAGACATCTGGGGCAGCAACTTATCTCCCAGGAGAGCAACGGAAGCATCAGTCACCAAAATTCAACATTCCTGATCCCCCTAACATGGTTTGGGAGCTCCTCATACACATAAGATTGTCAGCCAGTCCTCCTAAATATGTGAGTTTAGATGACAATAGTCTAATGTGCTATTCCAGTAAGAAAAAAGACCTCCTGATCCTGTGCTGCTGCCATTCCAACTGTCTGGGCCCCGCTGGTAAAGCTACTTTCACACTTGTGGCAAAACTAATCCAGGATTCCTCCATTCTGGCATAACCATATATTGCCGCACGCCGGCTGGACCCCATTGACTTTGATGGGATCTAGCATAAATGCTGCACTCAAGTTTCCGTATCCGGAGGCTGTATCCCCAGGCTGTTCTCTGCTGGATTAGCTTTGCCGCCTAATTCTATTCTAGAAGAAGGTTTCTGCACTTGTTTCATGTAGCAATACTCTTTTGGTAAAGGTCGCTCCATCTTTGTAGCAAACGCTGTAAATGTTCATTACCTGGAGGCATGCCCAAAGGACCCTCTTTTGGTATAGGCCTGGGAGGTATTACAGGGCACTGAACAGAAAAGTGCAGTCATTAAAAAAAGTAGTGAGTCTGTACAGCATAAAAATGTATGGGCTCAGTGTAGCTAAGTTTGTCTCGGCCAAAGTTGCACAAGACTTAAAGGGGTTGTCCGAGTTATTTTTTTGTTCTTTATATGTTTCTAACTTGTCAGGTATAACAACTTTCCCATATACTTTGTGTTTCTAAAGCTGCTGGTTTCTCAGAGTTGACTGAGGGTCACATGACCTATGATGTCACCTTATCTCCCTGGTCTGTGATGTTTCGTGTACAAGCCTCAGAGTTCAGATATCAGTCTGTACACGAGACGTCACTGGCCACGCCCCCTTTCTTTGCCGGGCTCCTGCTATCTGCTCTCTCCCTGGATTCCTTCAGATAAAACATTAACCCCTTCATCCAGAAAACACTGAGGGCTCAAGGCTTTACAACAAATAGTAGCTGCAGCAGTGAGAGGAGACAAATGCTGGGCAAGGAGCTATAAAGGAATTGTACAAGAACAGGTAGGGAGAATTTCCTGTGTGTACCAGCAGTGTCATTGTACAGCTGGGACTTGTAGTCCTACACATACAACATGCTGCTGAGTATTCCAGCAGGCAGACATGTCACTCAGCACTTGTATTCACTGCCTTTACAGAGAAGGGGGGGGAGGGGCAGAGATTGTTATTACTGCATGTAAACAAAGGCCAGAAGAGAACCAGGGAAATGAGGAAATATAGATTTTTTTGCCTAAAACTTGCTGAACTTAGTTATATATTGCTACCCATCAGATTTACAGTGCTGTATTTTTTTTTCCCATAACTTGGACAACCCCTTTAAGTGAATGAATATGGTATTCCTATCTGCGTCTTCAAAAACATTTTAATATAGGAATCCAAGGCCTACTTTGGATTCCTATTTTAAAATGTCTCGGGCAACTTCGGCCAAGATGAAGTTTGACTCCACGGAGCCAATACATATTAATGCTGTATCTATGATCCGAAGCTCGATTCGCTCAAGTATCAATCAAACAATCCAGCATTACGCAATTGCTAACTGTGGTGTGAGCCTAGGATTACAGCATTCCTCATATATAATCAGACTCATCACAAAGCGAACAAAATCACCTGAACCAGCCTTTAAACGCACAATACAGAACATGCTGCGATTTTTCCTGAATGCAGAGATGATGCGTGAAAACCAACGCCCATGTCCGCAGACCCATTGAAGTGAATGGCTCAGTATTCAGTCCGGATGCTGTATGTTCACTACAAGCATCGCATCCGGATGGAAAACTCACCTGAAAGAGCCCTTATTCATAATTCAGTGATTCATGTGCGTGTTCTCCACGGACAGTAGATACATATGTGTATTCAGGGGTCCTTGTTTTTCCACAGTCCAACTTCCACAGTAAAAATGTGGAAGCATGTACTACTAATGTCATCAGGGTGTGATTCATATTTTACTGATCCACTGCACCGAAAATTGTAAAAAAAAATATTTTTCATAAAGAGTTCGCAACACTGATACAGACATGTGAATAAGCCTTTACCAACAACAGGGCTCATGCACATGGCCAAATTATGGTTCTGTTCATGAGTTCAGGCGATCGGATCGCATCCTGTGAGATTGGGAAAAGCTTTCTTGATCTAACAAAATCGGATCCAATCCCATCTTGCCACTGAAAAGGAAGCTGCACTCATACTTCAGGGGTGCCAGGAGTTGGACCCCCACAGATCTTATAAACCCCCGCATAACCCCTTTAACCACCTAACTGATTTTCTGGAGTCCAGCTCGGGCAGTGTGAAAAGTAGCTGGAGGAGGGAGGGCTGCTTTAGATGCTACTATCTCCTGAATAGTAGCCGCTGGAAAGGTGCAACTGGTCTTGTTTGAAAGCTGACATTGCAAACAAGACCAGTTGCATGTTTCTAGCTGATACCATTCAGGAAGTAGCAGCATCTAAAGCAGCCCTTCCCCTCCAGGTAGCTTCTTTTCCCACTGCTGGAGCTGGACTGTGGCAAAACAGTTAAGGGGTTAACAGCTGGTAGAAGTTTAACTTGTCAGTAACAATGGACAATTCTACCAAAAACAGCATAAGGGCCAGATGAAAGGCAAAAGCCATCATGTATTCTGTCAGAAATCCCTCTGGTTTCTGCCCCGATATTTCAGATTGAATGAAGCGGACCATTAATCCGTCGCTGGAAGCTGGTCACTTTTTTCTTCTGTATGTCTAGCACTAGTTCCCAGTGCTGACCGTGCCTCCAGTCAACTCAGGTGAGCGAGACGTTGGGGATCATTTGTTTGTTTTTTCTATTAATCCGTCGCTGTATGAAGTTCTGAGCAACCTTCCATTGAACACAAGGGGAGGCAGATTCAACGTGACTGCTGGCAGCTTTTTCGTGTGGAATCCACGCCACATGACTCGCTGTGAGCAGGGCCTAACGTGCCTCTCCAGAGGCAGCAATTAGTATTACACCTCAACCTCATTCACTTCACTTTCGAGTTGAGCTGCAATACCTGACAAAACCCATAGACAGGAGGGGCACTATTACTGGAATAAAGCAGCCATGTTCTTTTATGGCTTGTTAGGATATCTGGGTACTCCTAGTCTTCTCCACTAGATGGCACTATTACAGCGTCCTACGCGCCCCTTGTTATCCAAAGCTAATATTCTCATCCTCTTCTTTTTGCAGGAGGTGGATTGGGAAGTTGAACTTGCTTTTGTCATTGGAAAAAAAGGGAAAAATATCAAGGTAAAAATGAAGAGGCAGATGCAGAATCATTTTCTAGCCGTGCACTACAAACAGAATTCTGATATAATGTTCAAAATGAGACCTGATTAGGCTCCGCCTACACCAAATCCTCTATTTTAACAGCATATCCCTACTCCTATACTCAATAAAGCTCCATGTTAGGGTGGCCACTTTCATACATTATACCTGGGACAGTGGGGCACGATGCTATAACACACAGAATCTATATAACACCGGCAGCCAAGTTATACTATCACATAAATCATTGTTCAACAAACGTTGTACTCTCCATTCCTCCCTTCTGAAGTTCTGCCCTAAGACTATCTACCTTGAGACAATTGCTCTCAGTTCTCCATGCTGTTCTCAGAAACATGCCCTATGTGAGCATTGCTGTATGCAGTGAAGAAAATATAGGTGACTTCAGATACCTCTTCCTCCCTGTTGCTGTTATCTGCCTCTGGAGAACTGAGAATTGTCTCCACAGTGGAATTTTCCTTGAAATGTCCATCCATGGAGATAACTGCTTCACAAAATTCTTCAAATGGCACCGGACTTCCAAGGCTCACTTTAGATACTTGGCTGAGAAAGCACTTTTCAGACACAAAACTATAAAACTTAAAGGGGTATTCCAGTTACCATAAATATAACTTATGTTTTAGACTAATTCATCATCAATCATTACCTGATATAATGTAGATTTCACATATTTACTGTTCAGTAGTTATAAAAGTAGTTTTCTGCCTCTGCTACTCACTGTGTTTCCTCATAAGTTACCATGGCATCGACCTGTAGTTCTGAGCCTTTGTTAGGTCGAGCATGCTTAGTGTTTTGCTACTACACAAAAAGAGTTTCAGTGTGCTGGTGATTACTGAGTAGAGGGGGCGTGACCTTACTGTATATCAGGCAGCCAATCAGTAATCATCAACACTCACAGAAGGGAAGCTAGGGATTGTGGGTATTGTAGTCTTTGAAGTTTTGTCAGGGAAGATCAGGCGCCATGATACTCTGTGCATTCCAGGATTACAAGGTAAAATGAAGCTCTGGTTATATGTATAGGTATGGGTTCTGGTTGGGTCACAGCTTGCAGCTTTAATGCAGTTTCAAGTTATAATTAATAGTTAAATAATCCGGACTTATAATTAAGTTACTTTACTGGAATACCCCTTTAAGCTTATAATTTGTCCTTTAAAAAAAAAATAAACCAAAAAAGTCCTCCAATAAATTAGGTAGATACATTTGATCAAAATCCCCAGATTCCCCTGCGAATCTGATAACAGTAGACCAGATACTAGTGATATCCACTTGGAATGACAGTGTAGCAGAGTGAAAATGACATAACTAGAAGTGACCACTATGCCATATGGGTCATGTGGTCCGCCCTACTCAAGGTTTTGAAACAGATAAAGCCATCTCAGAGCCTTACCCTATTGTGCACCTGCGGCTATCTCGGCCTAAAAGCAGAGTGACCCCACTTCTCAGTGGCTAAACTCTTCTACTGTCATCTAGGTGGCCCTGGTGATTCTTCTTGTCAAAGAAGTCCCAACACGTTTCCCCAGTTTAGATATATGGTTCTTCTGAGGACTAAAGTTTGAAGATAGATGTATGGAAGATAAATGATGGCATCCTGATGGTATGGAGCTAAGTGCATTGTGCCATAAAAAAGGAGGACTCCCAGGTGTCCTTCCAGTCTGTGCCTGATGTTCATCTGGCAGCTGAGAAGACTGTCCATCTTATGCCATATTTACAACTGCATATCTATTCTTCTATAACCAATACTTTAAAGCTTACCTCCTTGATACCCAATTCTGTGAAGCAGGATTTCCAGTTCAGAAACCAAAAAAATCCTGTATTATAAAAAAGGAAAGGCAGGGAGGAGGAAGGTGCAGCTGTAGCTTGTCACGTAGTGACTTCTGGAGTTGAGGCATCTGCAAAGAGAAGGCCTTCACAGGCCTATTGTCCTTTCAGCATGTAGCATGGAGCTGAAGGCCCTGACCACCCTGTCTGGAGTAAAGATATGACTCTAAAGCCCTTTTCAGGCGAGTGAGTGAGGCACCCGGCCTGACCTTCCAGCACTGCCGGGGTCACATAGCATTTATAATGATTTATGATGCTATGTAACCCTTACAGTTCTGGACTGTATTGGATAACACTTACAGCATTATGTCAGTGTCATCTAATACATTCCAGAACGGGTGACATAGCATCATAAATCATTATAAATGCTATGTAACCCCGGCAGTGCTGGAAGTTCAGGCAGGGTGCCTCACTCACTTGCCTGAAAGGGGCCTAACCCTTTATCTAGACACACTTCTGTTGTGTACACAGGAGCAGGACGCAATGGAGCATGTGGCTGGATTTACTGTGGCTCATGACGTTAGTGCTCGTGACTGGCAGATGAATAAGAATGGCAAGCAGTGGCTGCTGGGTAAAACATTTGACACCTTCTGTCCCATGGGCCCAGCACTTGTAACTAAAGACTCTATTTCAGGTACGTGATCGTTTGCCCTATTGTATCAGGGCCTGATGATCCAATAATTCTGTTTGATATGCACCATTACTATGCATAACCCTTTGTATCAGGAGTGTGCCTTTAATTACTGTACTGCGAGATCATCCACGTTCCCATCCTTTCCAGACCCCCACAGCCTTGGAATTCGCTGTCGTGTGAACGGGAACCTCGTCCAGGATAGTAACACAAACCAGATGGTTTTCAAGACAGAAGCTCTCATTTCCTGGGTCTCCAAGTGAGGATTTACTCGTAAACCATAGGCCAAATGTAGTCAAGTCTCTGCTGTAAATTATGCTGTGTATAAGTTAATGGCTCTTCACCTCTGCCCTCTGTCTTTACATTGAGAAAGAAAAAACCCAAAACATTGCGAACACCAGGACAGACGTGGCATTTTGCATGTTCCTACTCTGGATCTGTGCAGGGATTCTGGTTTTATTGGGAACAGCTTTAATAATCCTGTGTTCAAATAATTGTATTATATGGCAAGGAAGTGAAAACTGCTGACGTGGGAAGAGAAATGCTAAAATAAGCACAACGTGGAGCACGTGCCCAATACTCAAAGCATTGGTCATTTGTGTATGTTTGTGTCTGTTCCCACTGCAACTGCAGTACAAATTGTTCATAGATGATGTGACGTACACCAGTGTGTACCAGCCTGTATGTAAGTGGAAAGTCTTGGCATAAGTCAGATGCATAGGTTCAGCATATATACCAGGCACAGTTCTCCTCTGCTTTAGGGCTCATGCACACGGCCGTTCCGTGCATTGGGGACCGCAATATGTGGTTCCCAATGCACGGGCAACATCCATGCGGCAGCTGGGATGGATCAAGACCCATTCAACTTGAATGGCTCCATGATCCGTCTGCACCGTAAAAACGTTCCACGGCCCTGTGCATGAGGCCTTACAGCTTCCAGTTCAGAGGTGTGCCCTAATATGTTAGGGGTGGTGCAGCCTGTCAAATCTGCTGGCCATCAATATTAGATTGGTGGTGGTCTGACTCTCAGCAGCCACATAAATAGCTTTTTCAACAGACCATGGCACTTGTGCAAGAGCTGCGGACTCTTCATCGCACACTCACAAGCTGCAGGTCTTGTTACAGAACTCTTTATGGCCCCCAGGCACAGCTATTCAGTAGATTTAATGGCCATCAATATCAGGCTACATTCACACGACCGTATGTGTTTTGCGGTCCAAAAAATACGGATGACATCCGTTTTTTTTTTTCCCCCCCCCCCGGATCATTTGTAACAATTCCTATCCTTGTCCGCAAAATGGACAAGAATAGGACATGCTTTATATTTTCTGCTGGGCTACGGAACGGACATATAGATACAGACAGCACACGGTGTGCTTGTCCGCATTTTTTGCAGACCCATTGAAATGAATGGGTCCACATCCTATCTGCAAAAAAAATACCAGACACAGAAAGAAAATACGCTTGGGTGCATGAGGCATTGGTGGTGGTCCGACTCTCAGCAGCCTCTTAAAGAAGAACTCCCAACAAAAATTTTTCCATGTCCTGCTAGAAATGTACATGATGTAATCTGTAGTGAATGTCATTTTCTTACCAGTGTCTGAATTTTTGAGTTATATCATCCTGAAGTTTTTTATCTGTGTCATGTGACCAGCAATTGGACCCACCAATTCACACATAGACTTATGTGTGGACAGGAAGTCTAATTCTCTATGTATTCCTATGAGACTGAAAGTGAGGCTCCCATAGGAATGACTAGAGCAGTTACTGGCTTTCTATCCTGGGTCAGTTGGAGGTCAGGGAGTTGGTCACATGACCCAGCTACAATAAGAAGAGAGGTTTTTACTCACAGAAACAGTCACTGATAAGAAAATGACAATCACTACAGATTATATCACGCACCTTTCTAACAGGTCAGAGAAAAAATTTTTTTGCTGAAGTTCTTTAAATAGCTATTTGAAGGGACCATGGCACTCGTGCAAAAGAGCTGCGGCCTCTTTAGCGTACGCTCACAAGCTGCGGATTCGGTTGCAGAATTCTTTGTGACTGAAAATCAGTTCCATTCATTCCAATAGAGCAGCGAGTACATGGATTTCTAAAAGCTGCACTCAGGTCAATGGAGCTAATTTTCGGTCGCAGAAAATTTTGTAACAAAATCTGCAGCATGTGAAAAACCCTTCCAATAACCGGTCTTAGTCTTAGACGGCTGCCCAGAAGTACATGAAGACTGCTGCTGGACCAGCAGTGGCCGATTGCTTATTTTAGTATTTTAAAGCACTCCCAGCCTTCAAGAAAAAATGTGATATATTGCTATCATACCCCAAGGAAGCAAATCCACTTTGTTGCACAGAAATTCGTTTTTGGGATTCTATAACAGCTTCCTATTCAGCCTCTCCTTAACAGTCAGTACTCGCTGTATTAGTGTGTATATTACTTCATATGCATGATGTATTCTGACTTGGATATGTATCGCTCTTAGATTTGTCACGTTAAATCCAGGAGACGTATTTCTCACTGGGACACCGCCAGGAGTCGGCGTATTCAGGAAACCACCTGTATTCCTTAAGGTGAGAGATATGGATTACAAAACCCTCGTCTTTTCCAAATATGAAGAATGGCTAATCCTCTCAGGACAGGCCATAAATATTTCAGGAAAATACATACAATGCAACGGCACACTGCTACCAGATAAAGCACAAAATGCCATAGTGATATAGAGTATTCCAAAGCTCATGCTATGCTTGTTTAATAAATTAGAGACTCTTGGCAAATATATTTTGTACAAAATTATCTGAGCCCATTCACCGAAGCGTCAAGGTGTTCTCTGCAGAATGGGAACCTAACACTATCTCCTATTCCCATTCTACAGAGAACAACTGGACGATTCGGTGAATGGGCTCAGATAATTTTGTACAAAATATATTTGCCAAGAGTCTCTAATTTATTAAACAAGCATAGCTTGAGCTTCAGAATACTCTATATCACTATGGCATTTTGTGCTTTATCTGGTAGCGGTGTGTGGTTGCATTGTATGTATTTTCCTTTGACATGTATTTAGCCATAGCAACCAGCACCTGCGCTCTGGGATGTGCTGACATAAATATTTCAGATGTGAGGATCCAACTCTTACCACCCACAGATCAGCTCTAGTGAGCCCTACACTGTTTTCCAGACATAGCTGTGTGCTTTTAACAGTGATCACTTTAACCCCTTAAGTACTGGGCCCATTTTTGGTTTTGCATTTTTGTTTTTTCTTCCCCACACCGATATATTTTTACTTGTAAAATTGGGAATTTTAATATTTAAATTTTTTTTTAATTTAACCTTTTTTTTTTTTTTTACTTTTACAGTAATAACTTAACCCTCTTAGGGGACTAGAACCTGTGATCTTTTAAGTCCTATTCACCATAATATAGATCTATAAGGGGGAATGGGATTCTAAAATGATACCTGCTGAGCTGCGCTTCATGCACAGCTTAGCAGGGAGCTTACCATGGCAGCCTGGTAAGCTTCAGAAGCGTCCAAGCTGCCATGGTAACTGATCGGAGCCCCACACCGTTTCACTGCGGGGGCTCCTATCGGAAGGCAGAGGGAGCTGCATCCCTCTGCCTTGCCTCACAGATGCCGTGATCGGTGTTCATCGTGGCATCTGAGGGGTTAAATGACAGGGTTCGGGGTAATCATTGTTCCCCCGTCAATGCCGCCAGGTGTCTACTGTATGATACAGCCAGCACCCAACCACATATGGAGTGGGCTCACCGCAGCAGCAGTGGACCTTACTTACCGCCGCTGACTCCCATCACCTTCTGTCATGAGACCATGTGTTGTGATGTAAGGGAAGCCGGTCACCTTTGCGGCAGGTGATTGGCTGCAGTTGGCGTCAAACCAGAGGGACCCTAGTGTAGCATCACAGGCTGGGAGGAGAAGGAGCAGTGAACCAGTGCCGGGAACATTGGTAAGTAAGCTTCCCATTACAGGTCCGGCCAAGCTGTAACCATTTCTCTGTATGTCAGTTTTGGATTAATAAAGACAGAACATTGAACATGGATGCCATGGTCACATCTTTTTTTCCCACACCAATACATTGGGAGTATTGCAAGCAGGCATCTAGATATTCTATGGTCTGTGCCATCCTACGCGGTTTCTGTGTATCTATTGTATTCTTTTGACCTCCGTCAGATGAATGGGGCATATGGCCAATTTTATGTTTTGATGAAAATCCTCTTGAAGGAGGTAGAGGTGGGGGTTCACCAGTACATTTCTGAGGGTAGTTTCACATCTGCTGGAACAGCCTGCCGGAATTCACCAGATCCGGCACTGCCAGATGCAAACGGAATGCCTGCTGGCCCTATTAAGTATAATAGGGTGGGGCAGAGATCCGGCCACATTCCGGAGGATCGGCCGGACACAGACCGCTGCATGCTGGCATTGGCTGCTGGAGCCGCCCAAGGAATTCACACCGGAGGTGTGAAACTAGCGTTAAAGGGGTTTCCCGACAGTTCCTTTTTTCACTGATTATGGAGGGTCTGACACCCAGGCCCCCCGCTGATCAGCTATTTGAGAAGGCAGTGGTGCTTCCAGCTTTGCCTAGAACATGTGACGTTGCGTTTATTGGTCATGTGGCCTAGGAGCAGCTCAGCTCCATTGAAGCGAATACCAAGCATAGCCACTATACAATGTACGGCACTGTGCTTGGTAAGCTGAGAGAAGGTCGTGGAGCTACTGTGAGTGCCCTTGCCTTCTAAAACAGCTGATCAGCAGGGGTTCCTGGGTGTCAGACCCCTGCCAACCAGATACTGTTGGTCATCAGTAAAAAAAAAAAAACTGTCAGAACTACCCTTTAATCTGTGTAGCCAAGACATGACTGCAGTATTTTCTTCCCTGTGCTATTTAAAGGGAACCTGTCACAATGAAAATTCAGAGCAGAGGGAGAAGCTGAGCAGAAATATATAGTTAGAAAGAAAAAGATTCAGTAAAACCTGTAATTTATACATTTATATTCCTGCTCATTCTAAGCTTTGCAGTCCAGGAGGCGGTCCTATCAGTGATTGACAGCTCTCTGTGTATACAGTCATAGAGGGAAGGCTGTCATCACTGATAGGACTGCCTCCTCATAGAGCAAAGGCTGTCAATCACTGATAGGACTGCCTCCTCATAGAGGGAAGGCTGTCAATCACTGATAGGACCTCCTCCTCATAGAGGGAAGGCTGTCATCACTGATAGGACCGCCTCCTCATAGAGGGCAGGCTGGCAATCACTGATAGGACTGCCTCCTCATAGAGGGAAGGCTGTCAATCACTGATAGTACCTCCTCCTCATAGAGGGAAGGCTGTCATCACTGATAGGACCGTCTCCTCATAGAGCAAAGGCTGTCAGTCACTGATAGTACCTCCTCCTCATAGAGGGAAGGCTGTCAATCACTGATAGGACCGTCTCCTCATAGAGGGAAGGCTGTCAATCACTGATAGGACTGCCTCCTCATAGAGGGAAGGCTGTCAGTCACTGATAGGACCGCCTCCTTATAGAGGGAAGGCTGTCAATCACTGATAGGACCGTCTCCTCATAGAGGGAAGGCTGTCAATCACTGATAGGACTGCCTCCTCATAGAGGGAAGGCTGTCAGTCACTGATAGGACCGCCTCCTCATAGAGGGAAGACTGTCAGTCACTGATAGGACCGCCTCCTCATAGAGGGAAGACTGTCAGTCACTGATAGGACCGCCTCCTCATAGAGGGAAGACTGTCAGTCACTGATAGGACCTCCTCCTCATAGAGGGAAGGCTGTCAATCACTGATAGGACCGTCTCCTCATAGAGGGAAGGCTGTCAATCACTGATAGGACCGTCTCCTCATAGAGGGAAGGCTGTCAATCACTGATAGGACCGTCTCCTCATAGAGGGAAGACTGTCAGTCACTGATAGGACCGCCTCCTCATAGAGGGAAGACTGTCAGTCACTGATAGGACCTCCTCCTCATAGAGGGAAGGCTGTCAATCACTGATAGGACCGTCTCCTCATAGAGGGAAGGCTGTCAATCACTGATAGGACCGTCTCCTCATAGAGGGAAGGCTGTCAGTCACTGATAGGACCGCCTCCTCATAGAGGGAAGACTGTCAGTCACTGATAGGACCTCCTCCTCATAGAGGGAAGGCTGTCAATCACTGATAGGACCGCCTCCTGGACTTCAAAGCTCAGAATGAGCAGGAATATAAATGTATAAATTACAAGTTTTACTGAATCTTTTTCTTTCTAACTATATATTTCTGCTCAGCTCCTCCTGCTCTATAACATGCTGCCTGCAGCTCAGACACCATGTTCACCATGACAGGTTCCCTTTAACAACATAATCCATGCAAATTACAAGTTCATTTCACCAATGAAAGGCAAGAAATATAGATAGCAACACTACATCTGATGTAAAGAATGCAGAAGTGGACTGGACCGGGTCGCTTCTGTATGATTTAGCCATCCGGCCATTTGCTTATGTTCTTATCTTTATAAATGGCTATTAACCGCCTGTTGCTTTGGCTTTGTCTTTCAGGCAGGAGATGTGGTTGAATGTGAAATCGATGAGCTAGGAGTGATCAGTAACCCTGTGGTGTGAAGATGTGTAGTTACAGAAGAATGGATGCTGCAGCGTACAACATTCGGATTTAATAATGAGCCAAATCACATGTTGTGCGGCAGAGACGCCTCGTTCACGCTGCAACAGCTGACAGAAGCAAATCTGTGTCAGTAATAGTCCGTTTTTAAACAATCCAAATGGGAAACTAATCAATGTAATAACACTGTAACTTTCCAAACGACGTAATAACAGCCAAACATGTTTTACCACAATATTCACTTTCCAGCACTGTGGTCTGTTCACATCTCTCCTCCATGTTCTTGCTGAATTCTGCTCCTCTACTCCCAGGACAAGTCTCTGACGTTCATCGTCTGTATATAAACTGCTGGATGAATGACGTCAGTTTCTTGCAGTTTTCCTCCAGTAGAAAGGTCTCCGAGAGGTGGAGAATTGATCCATGGCAGCTTGATGAACGCTCAAACACCTGCAAATCCAGAGATGTGTACGGGGTGGGAAAGTATGGGTTTTATATCAGGGTCGATATATAATTTACATGAAAAAGATGACTTTATGTTAGAGAAATGGTCATCAACATTAACTTTCTTAGAAGGCAAAGCAAATCTAATTTTGGGACTACAGGGGGTTTTGGAAGAAACCTTCCAGATCCTACAATGGTAGTCAAATACATTTGCTAAATCAAATTGACTCCATGCTTGGTTTTTACTAATGAAAGCTCGTAACTCGGTTATGGAGATTGACATTACTAAATCTTCTGCTGCTGTACGGCCTAACCCTACCCATAAGGATTGTCCCACCAAGATAACCCCTGTAGTATAAACCTAGGAGGGGGTCTGTATGAGAGAGGCGGTGGCGGACTCGTGCCATGTATTTCATGGACATCCTTCTGTTGAAAGGCCTGGTGTGTAATACTATATTTTATACAATTTTTTGGGGGGATGTAAAAAATAAAAACACAATTCTGCCTTTTTTGGGCGGGGAAGGGGGAATTAATTTTTAGTGTTTTATTATTAGTGAATTTAAAAAAAACGTAAAATTGTGTCTGCATAACAATTTTTCTGTTGGTGAAACAGCGTGAGGGCTGCTCCATCAACAGTTTTTACTGGTACCATTTTGGGGTACATAACTTTTTGATGCTTTTTTTTCTAGGATGAGGTGACAAAAAAAGTCAATTCTGCTAGGTTTTTTTTATGGCATCCACCCCAAGGTACAATGTATGTGAATAATGCACACTATTACAGATGCAGCAATACCAACTATGTTAATTTTTTTTACGGTGTTGATTTTTGTCTAGGATGGCAATGGGAATTTTTTTTTTTTTTTAAATTGTTAAAGGGGTTGGCTGAGTTACGAAAAAAAAAATATATAGTACTGTAAATCTGATGTGCAGCAATATATAACTAAGTTAAGCAAAGTTTAGGCAAAAAAATATATATATTTCCTCATTTCCCCTTTCTCCTCTGGCCCTTTGTTTACCTGCAATAACAACAATCTCTGCCCCTCCCCCGCTCTGCAAAGGGAGTGAATACAGATGTTGCCCTGAGTGACATGTCTGCCTGCTAGGATACTCAGCAGCATGTTGTATGTGTAGGACTACAAGTCCTAGCTGTAAAAAGACACTGCTGATACACACAGGATCTTCCTCCTACCTGTTCTTGTGCAATACTCTACAGATCTTCTCCAGTCTGTCAGCTCCTGTGCCCAGAATTTGTCTCCTCACTGCCTGCAGCTACTCAGTAAAGCCTTCAGCCCAGAGTCTGTGTTGGCTGAAGGGGTTAAAGTATTTCCCGAAAGAATCCAGGGAGAAGGAGACACAGAGCAGCCAGCAGTGCAGGGGGGAGTGGCCTGCACAGTGACATCTCATGTACAGACTCTTATCTGATCTCTGAGGCTTGTGCACAAAACATCAGCAGAGCAGGGAGAGAAGCTGACATCACAGGTCATGTGACCTTCAGTGAACTCTGATAAAGCAGCCACTGAAGTTAAAGTGAGTGCACTGAAAAACCATTACATTTGCCTAGTTAGAAACATACAAAGGACAAAAAAATAACTGACAACCCCTTTACTATGTCGTGTATTTTTATTTTTGTAATTGTTTTTGTTTTAGTCCCGTAGAGTACTTTACCGTGCAGTCACCTTATTGCTTGTATAATACACTGCAATACTTCTGTATTGTGCTTGCCAGCAATAGCCTACTAAGCCCTTCCTCTGAACACTGGGTGGCGGGGTGCCCCTGTCTAAACCGCAGATGCAGTGGTCGATAGTGACTGCACCACCTAAGGGGTTCAGTTTCCAGGATTGCAGCTATCGCCGATTATCACACATTGCGAATTTTGTTACAGAAATTTCCGCAAATGAAAATCCATGTGTCTCCCGCCCCAATCAAATGAATGGAACACACTGATTTTCAGTCGTGGAAATTTCTGCAACAAAATCTGCAGTATGTGAAGGCTTAACACAGCCGGCAGAAGCTCCGGAGTCTGTGCCATACACTCCCCTGTGACATATGATGTACATACACATCACATGTAGAGAAGGGGTTAAGTGGGTTTAGCCAGCCTCCTTAAAGGGAACCTGTCATCTCCGAAACACCCCCTGAACTAGAGTAAGCGGTGTATAGTGTAAGTGATGCTGAATCCGAATATGTAAGTTTTATCTTCATACTCACTTCCATTCTGACGATGTGCTCCCACAAACCAGCAGTAAAATGCATTGACAGGACTCTTCTTTGAGTTCTCTCCATTATATGAGTGAGCACTGGAGTCCACTGAGTGCATTTTACTGCAGGTTTGTGGGAGCACAGCGTCAGAATGGAAGTGAGTATGAAGATAAAACTTACATATTCGGATTCAGCATCACTTACACTATACAACGCTTACTCTAGTTCAGGGGGTGTTTCGGAGATGACAGGTTCCCTTTAAGACAAATCACCTCTTTCTATTGCCTCTGAACCCTTTAACCGCCTAACTGTTTTGCCCGAGTCCAGCTCGGGCAGTGTGAAAAGTAGCGAACTGGAGGGGTGAGGGCTTCTTTAGATGCTGCTATCTCCTGAATGGTACCAGCTAGAAACATGCACATGGTTTTGTTTGAAAGCTGACAATCTAGGCTTTCATAGAAGACCAAAACGACAGCAACAGAGGAGAAATCACTGTTAGAAATCAAGTCCTGAATAATCGCAGGTAAAACTTATTTTTACTTTCAGCTGCATTCACAGCATCCCAATTTCTATCAGTGATATCTTCCTCTGTCCTGAACCTGAACATATTGTTGTCATTTTGGTATTGTCTGGAAGCTTGGAATGTCTTTCAAACAAGACCAGTTGAATGTTTCTAGCTGCTACCATTCAGGAAGTAGCGGCATCTAAAGCAGCCTTCCCCCTCCAGGTAGCTACTTTTCCCACTGCTGGAGCTGCACTCGCACAGCAGCCTTCTCACAGCTTTCCCTAGTCCAGTGATGACACATTTATTGGTCACGTGGCCAATGTGCAGCGCAGCCCTATAGAAATGAATGGAGCTGAGTGCAATACCATGTGCAATACCATGTACAGCGCTGTGCTTGGTGAGCGGTGAGAAGGCCACCACGCTCACAGGAGCCCCGGTACCTTCTCAAACAGCAGATCAGCAGGGGTCCTGGGTGTCAGACCCCCTCTGATCAGATACTGATGACCTACCCAGACGTCTTGGAAAACCCCTTTTAAATGTCCCTAACGATTCCCAAAACTAATCCCCATTTTCAAGACATCAAACATTATTATGTAGAAGCAAGTGTCTGTAAACACAAGGGCTGAAGCCTTACTACAGAAGTGACAGGAGCCCTAGCTAGCAAACAGCAGAGAGACACACTGGTCCCACGGTGCCAACTGTGTGTATGCTAAGAGCTGCAGCTAAACGGATGAAAAGCCACATTAATCTAGAGGGACCGTGGAGTACTGGTAATAACATTCAGTGCATCAATTACTGTAGAAGGAAGAAATCGTCTAAATAAAGGAGGTGGTGATAAACAACGCATGATGAGGATACTTACTCCGAGATCTATGAATGTTCTGACAGCACAGGCGGCCAGGGAACGCTCCGCACACTCTGAGAGAAGACAGACAGCGTTATGTACCTGATGCTCAATTTTACTCATCAAAAGTCATCCTAATTTGTGTTCTGGGAATCCGAGCCAGTTCTCTTTATGCTTCCTCAGGCAGGAGTTTCATATCATCAATGCACAAAATTTGTGTTTGTGACAATTGGAGCGCTAAGGCCGAGTTCACACGGGGACACAATGTGGGTGACGAATGCAACGGCTACCAGATAATGCAGCAAATGGGGTGGCGGTAGGCTTTTCTTCAACCTCTAAGGAGGCTGCAAACCGTTTGCAGAATAATTACCAATTAAAAATGCAAATACAGATAAAAAGACCGCAAAATGCAGCAGTGATTAAAAAAAGTGTATAATATAGTAAAGCTAAGGGCTCATGCGCATGGCAGGGCAGTGTACAGTGAGTACCCAGCAATCTGTATCACATTACCTGTAGGTACTTTGCATGACCGTAAAATGTAAGATTGCTATAATTGTTGTGTGCTTCTGGATGAGACTCCTGAGCGGGCCGGCAGGCTGACCTGTGAAGGGATCCTCCCACAGGCTGTACGCCTAAAAAATTGTGAGAAGTAGGGCTAGACAAGTGTTAGATTAACTGGGCCGCTATTCCTGTGCAGGAAATAAGGGGGCACAATTACTGTGTGGAAAGCCCCAATTTGGCACCAATACTGGGAAGGCACTTATGTGGGGAACACAAAGGAGGCATTAAAGGGTTATTTCCATCTTGGACATAAGGTGGCATACAGTGTATGACGGGTGGGGGTCTCACCGAACAGAGCGTGCCAGAGGGCGCACCACACATGTGCAGCCACCCTTCAATGATTTCTTGTCTATAGCTTGTCTATTTCAGTAAACACCATAGAAGTGAATAGAGCCGTGGCAGCACTTGCACGGTGCGCTTCCCATTCATTTCAATGGGACTTCCGAAAATAGCTGAGGGTGCGTCTCGGCTATTTTCGGCAGTCCCTTAGAAATGAATGGAGGGCAGCCGCGCATGTGTAGTGTGCCCTCCAGTACTTTGTGGGCTCCATTCTAAGTATAGCTGTGGGGTCTCAGAGGTAGGCATATCCTAGCGATATGCCCCTAATATCCAAGATGGGAATACCCCTATAAGGAGCCACTAAGGGGTAGAAAGCTGTGCAGAGATAAGTGGTGGCCAGTAGAAGTTGTCATGGCAGTCTGGGCCAGATAGAGGAGAAAACAAAGTGAAGGAGTCCAATCTGAGAAGATGCATGTATTCAGCCTCTGTATGGGGTAATTTTGGTATTCCTGTAACGTATTTAGTTAACAACAGTCTGCAGTCACAGTATGGTGGGTTTATCTACTCCTAGGATGGAGGAAATAGTGAGTTAATGTCTTTATTATTATTTAGGGGCAGCATTGACTAAAGTATGTAAATTCTACTACAGCATAGTTCACCTTGCATTTCCCAATGGAGAACATGATTCTTCGGTAGAACACTCCACCCCAATGAATACCAGGACTCAGCTGTTTGCTAGTTAGCTAATCACTGTGAGGTAGAGTTTAGTGAATGAAGCCTCAGATGCTTAATCCGAAGTTGCTTTGTTCAAAACTAAGGAATAATAATGTACAGAAATTCGTCTCCGTACAGTATTAGTGTATGGGCTCCGATGAGCCGAAGTTAGTTATTCACAAAGTCGCGTGTGACTTCGATGAATAACTTTGGTATTTGATTGAAGTGGAAAACCACTTTAAAACTTGAAACCGAACTTGGCTTCGGTTCCGACTAGTACCTCAGAACCGAAGCCGAGTTCGGTTTCAAGTTTTAAAATAAAGTGGTTTTCCACTTTACAAATGAACTACTTAAATTATTCAATAAAGTCTTGCGCAACTTCGTGAATAACTAACTTCAGCTCATTGGAGGCCATACATTCTAATACTGTACGGAGACGAATTTCTGTACAGTATTTTTCCAACGTTTTGAACAAAGCGACTTTGGATTAAGCATCCGAAGCTCGCTTTAATCAACTCTACTGATCGGCATTTACAGTGGGGAAAAAAAGTATTTAATCAGCCACCAATTGTGCAAGTTCTCCCACTTAAAAAGATGAGGTCGGCCTGTAATTGACATCATAGGTAGACCTCAACTATGAGAGACAAAATGAGAAAACAAATCCAGAAAATCACATTGTCCGATTTTTAAAGAATTTATTTGCAAATTATGGTGGAAAATAAGTATTTGGTCAATAACAAAAGTTCATCTCAATACTTTGTTATATCTCCTTTGTTGGCAATGACAGAGGTCAAACGTTTTCTGTAAGTCTTCACAAGGTTGGCACACACTGTTGCTGGTATGTTGTCCCATTCCTCCATGCAGATCTCCTCTAGAGCATTGATGTTTTGGGGCTGTCGCTGGGCAACACAGACTTTCAACTCCTTCCAAAGGTTTTCTATGGGGTTGAGATCTGGAGACTAGGCCACTCCAGGACCTTGAAATGCTTCTTACGAAGCCACTCCTTCGTTGCCCTGGCGGTGTGCTTGGGATCATTGTCATGCTGAAAGACCCAGCCACGTTTCATCTTCAATGCCCTTGCTGATGGAAGGAGGTTTGCACTCAAAATCTCACGATACATGGCCCCATTCATTCTTTTATGTACATGGATCAGTCGTCCTGGTCCCTTTGCAGAGAAACAGCCACAAAAACAGCCCCAAAGCATGATGTTGCCACCCCCATGCTTCACAGTAGGTATGGTGTTCTTTGGATGTAACTCAGCATTCACTCTCCTCCAAACACGACAAGTTGTTTTTCTACCAAACAGTTCTACTTTGGTTTCATCTAACCATATGACATTCTCCCAATACTCTTCTGGAACATCCAAATGCTCTCTAGCAAACTTCAGACGGGCCTGGATATGTACTGGCTTAAGCAGGGGGACACGTCTGGCACTGCAGGATCTAAGTCCCTGGCGGCGTAGTGTGTTACTGACGGTAGCCTTTGTTACGTTGGTCCCAGCTTTCTGCAGGTCATTCACTAGGTCCCCCCATGTAGTTCTGGGATTTTTGCTCACAGTTCTTGTGATCATTTTGACCCCACGGGGTGAGATCTTGCGTGGAGCCCCTGATCAAGGGAGATTATCAGTGGTCTTGTATGTCTTCCATTCTCTAATTATTGCTCCCATAGTTAATTTCTTCACACCAAACTGCTTGCCTATTGAAGATTCAGTCTTCCCAGCCTGGTGCAGGTCTACAATTTTGAATCTGGTGTCCTCCGACAGCTCTTTGGTCTTCACCATAGTGGAGTTTGGAGTGTGACTGTTTGAGGTTGTGGACAGGTGTCTTTTATACTGATAACAAGTTCAACAGGTGCCATTACTACAGGTAATGAGTGGAGGACAGAGGAGCCTCTTAAAGAAGTTACAGGTCTGCGAGATCCAGAAATCTTGCTTGTTTGTAGGTGACCAAATACTTATTTTCCACCATAATATGCAAATAAATTCTTTAAAAATCAGACAGTGATTTTCTGGATTTGTTTTCTCATTTTGTCTCTCATAGTTGAGGTCTGCCTATGACGTCAATTACAGGCCGGCCTCATCTTTTTTAGTGGGAGAACTTGCACGATTGGTGGCTGACTAAATACTTTTTTTTCCCCACTGTATATTTATCAGTCCGGCCAACAATGACATTTTTCCCCTATCACAATTAATAACACGCTTTATGGTTGCTTTTCTTCCTTGTTAACAGTGACCAATTATAATTACAATGGCCCAGAAATTAGCGAAAAATTGGTGAATGTCAATGGGGGAATAATCAGGCATAGTGCCTTGGGTAACATGAGCCCCACTGACAGCAAACGTGCCATAAATATGGAACTGACCAGTAAACTTTGTATTAAACATAATGTACAATGACAAAAAAGAACAAGAAATGAGTAGATATCTGGTACGTTCTGCTCTGAACGCGCAGTTCTGTCGTTCGCAGCACACAATTACTCAGATTACTGTGTACTTGTAGAAATATTTAGTGACTTCTGCACTTTTGGTTAGATAAAGCAGGCATTCATGTGTAATGAACCCTGACTGGAATAACAAGGGTCATGTCGATGCCTGGTCTTCCAGAGGATGCTTCTCAGTGTCATCTAAAGCTCTATGAGAGGTGCAGGCTGGCGGCATGAGCTCTGCCATTATGGTTTGGCGTGCTACTAATCATTTTAAGGCAGGCAATTTTACTGTAATTTCATAGTGACATTTTCCCATCTCTGGGTATAAATGCAGCTGTCTCTCCGAGTGTTCATTCCATTAACATTTTCCTCATTTTTGTAGCAAAAAAAATAATACAAAAAGTTCCTATAGGTAAGATTTATTGGCTTCAGTGGTAGTTTTAGTCCTGTTCCAATAGGACAGCAGTATGGTCAGTGACATAGCTACAAGTTCCTACAAAAAGTCTAACAAACCCTTATAAGACGCTCAGGCAGCTCTGCCCCTACATGCTTTACACTGCAGCTCCTTCTATTCAAATAGACTGCATTATGTAAGTACAAGCTTACCAGGAATTCACTGAATAGCTCCACAGTGGTCAAGCCACCAGATTCAGCCCTTGACTCCATGTGAGGCGTGGCAAGATCCCATGCCTCCAAGACACCGTGCAGACGTGCACCAGATAATGCATCCAGTGGTAGCACTGCCCCATATCACCAAATGAACATGAGGCCATATGCCCAAAAAACAAAAGGCTCTGTGAGATACCCCCCAAAAACAGCTCAGTCACCTGACCCCTCCCTGACATATAGCACTAACTACCAGGGAATCCTGGAGAACAGTTCTATGGGGTATAATCTGTACATTTTATTACTGCAGAGATAATACCTCACCACATAAAATAAGACTGGAGCATTTCTGGAGAAGCTCATCCTTGTAGATTTCTAGAGCTTAAGCTTAGTACATATCTTCCAGTTTGCAAAGACACAGCAATTGTCACTCACCGTAAGAGTAGTCCTCATCGGCCTTCTGCAGCAGATACTGGTGTAGCCGGGTAACGTAGTCCGTCTCAAGCTCTGCGAGGAGAGGACACTTCTAACTTCTCCTGCACAATAACTCTTACGTAGGTAAACCACGTTACATCTATCCAACTGTTGTGCTTTGTGTTATAATTCAACTACCTACCTATGAAGTTCTACATTGAGAGCCATGGCAACGATGGTTATTGTAACAAGTATTTTACAATGTCCATACTTAAACCAAATACACTGGTCCCTCAAGTTACAATATTAATTGGTTCCAGGACGACCACTGTATGTTGAGTAATCGGTTCCAATGCCCCAAAATGTCATCCAAGATAAGAGAAAATGAAGATTTAAGAAAAATAAGCAGATAACTAAGACAGATAAAACAAGTCCTTACATATAACAGTCAGGAATAGCTGCTAACTAGCATCTAATACAGTTATTATACCAGAGAAGTGGCCTTGAATGGTTGGATCTGAGTCTGAGACATTGTATGTTGAGTCTGGTTTCAACTTACGATGGGTCAGAAAAGACCACTGTATGCTGAAAATATTGTATCCTGAGGCCATTGTATCTAGAGGGATCACTGTACAAGGTAATGAGATGGCTGGTTATGCTAAAGGCATTTCTCAATTAAGCAACTGTCTATGAAGGACATGTCTACCTACTTTTCCATGCAGCGATCCCCTCCCGGTATAGGGAGGAGAGATCAGTAATGCCACCATTTGTCCCCATACAGAATAATTGTTTGCCGACAGCACAATCTGCTGAAAAATCCAGTCACCCAATGAACGAACATTTCACTAGTTCATCGGGAAATCGGTGACACCTTTACACGTTCCTAGGAATGCTTGTTGGTGATTATCTGCCCGATGTTCAGGAGGTGTAAAGGATTCATAAGTGTCCTTTACACTGCCCACACCAGCAAAATACCCAAGTCTTCTTGAGTTATAAGTGACCATACACCCTTACTTAAAGAAGAACTCCCGACAAAAATTTTATTCCATGTCCTGCTAGAAATGTACATGATATAATCTGTAGTGAATGTCATTTTCTTACCAGTGTCTGAATTTTTGACTTATATCATCCTGAAGTTTCTTATCTGTGTCATGTGACCAGCAATTAGACCCACCAATTCACACAGCACCTTATGTGTGAACAGGAAGTCTAATTCTCTATGTATTCCTATGAGACTGAAAGTGAGGCTCCCATAGGAATGAATAGAGCAGTGACTGGCTTTTTGTCCTGGGTCAGTTGGAGGTCAGGGAGTTGGTCACATGACCCAGCTACAACAGAAACAGTCACTGATAAGAAAATGACTACAGATTATATCATGCACCTTTCTAACAGGTCAGAGAATAAAAATTTTTGCGGGAGTTCTTCTTTAAGTTGAATAGGTTGAAGGAAAAATACGTACAGATGTCCATCAACTTGAACATTTCTCAGATCAATTATATGACATTGCTTCATTAATTATAACCCACAATGCGGTTCGCTATTAGATAATCATCTAGTCCTTTTTAAAACACGAACATTGTATTACTATAATATGTAGAAATGTTGGCCTCGTCCAGTCATGGCTTTAAATGTGTACACATACAATAAATATATATTTCTTCTGCACGTATCCAACCACTTTTACAAATAATGTAACAAAGCTACAGTAAAGCAACAGACGCTACTATGGTGTAGATCTGATTGAAGCACATGGTGCAGTTTTGCCCTAGTCTTAGACCTACTGTCTTCTTCCACTTTAATGCCTCTTAGCTCATACCATCTCCACACATCCCATGTTCCTGCAGGAATAACGCTGCTCTCTCATATGTCTTCAGCACTGGGTTCAAGAGGTGACAAAGGAAGACGAAGACGTCTGCAAGGTGAGGGGATCGACACAGCTATTGCAAGAAAAAAAAAACAATAACGTAAACCTGACAATTGTTTTCACTACATTTTTTTCTCATTTTCAAGCAGGTGTGGACTGGCCATAGACCCTACAAGGAAATTTACCAGTGGGCCGATGCCTAGGTGGCCGCCCAAGCCCTCCTCATGGCCGTCAGCCAGCCTAGTACATAAGGATCAGACACTCTCCTAATTTATGTCAGGTACTTCTTCTGCACCTGGCCAGTGCCCTCTTGAGTTCAACTGTGTTGCCATCCTCAGGCCGATGATACAGTTTCATAATGTGACGAGGGCGGCAGTATGTTGTGCTGTACTGTGGTATATGGTTCTGCTGGGGCGGTATGTTGTTCTGCACTACAGTACTGCTGGTCCTGCCTGCTTCTGTTGGCCCTGCCTATTTGTGTTGCAACCCCTTCCATAGATTTGGACCTACCTACACATGGAGCCACTTTTATTTATTTTTTTCCAGGGACACTTTACGTTCCCAATCCACCCCTGCTTTCAAGTTTGTAAAAACTTTATTAGCATTACTGTAAACCTTTGCACTTGCTTTCATGCAGAATACATCTGGTCATCTATGGAGCAATGACGTGGAGACTATGAACAATTCAATGAACAGCAGGTAACATTGAGGAGACATTCCAAGCTCATGACTCATTTTTGTGCCAGGTTATACATGCAAAGGTTACCACAGAAAAAGATGAGATACAAAAATCCATGAACAACAGACACCTACCTTATAGTGGCGTTTGATCTTTTCTCCTATGCTGTCACTGTCTGACAGGTCATCCAAGTCTTTCCACATTAGTTGGTCCACAAAACACATTCTCTTTGTGTCACAGGCTTGAGGCGCGCTTGGATCCTGAGAAACGTAAGAAGACTGTATTTGGCCATTCTCTGACCCACCAACAGCTCCTTCTCACAAACTCACCTCATACATAGAGAGAAGACCACAATAAACCAGCTTCTCCAGGATATCCTGGCACAGCAGATGGAGACTCTGACACGGCTGGAAAACAAAGTTAAGAATTTATGTCGAATGACTCTTCGCTCATGCCTAAAAAGAGTGCAGTAAAGAGTGCAGTAGGTGTACCGGCTGGAGCAATATATCTCTATGCAGCAAGGAGCAGAGGCACATTATCATATTAATGATCTCATCCTCGGCAAATAAAACTTCCACCATCTCCACCAAACACAGGCTGGGTATCTGAGCCAGGAGGGCGCGAATGACGCAAGCTGCAGGGAGGAGGAAAAAACAATGAGTGGTAAGTGTTGTCAGATGAAAGTTTTTTCAGAATATTGTCTAAAGGGGTTTGCCCATTTCACCTCAGTGAAAATCCTAATGGACTTACATTAGGTGCTTATTGTGCATACAGACTGTTTTTCTTCTCCCATGTTACAGTCCCTAGCAGTCCTACACCTTTCTTTTAGCACTTTTAATGCTTCTTCCTGGTTCAGTCCTTGTGGACAGGAAGGTCCTCCTACGCCACTTCTTGGCAGCAGCTCGTACAGTGATCCCTAGTCTCTGGATGTTAGTCATAGCTCCCCGGATCTCTGAATTAGAACATATCCGTAGAATGGAGACACTGGACAGAGTACACAAGGTAGAGATACTTAGTCTAACCTGGTCCTCATATAAGGGCAGCCTCCTTTTCCACAATTGGCTATGTTGAGAAGGTAACCTGACTTCTGTCATTGGACTGGGTACAAGGGTCATGCCCCTCTCCCCTCTTTTTTTCCCTCTCCTTCCCCCTTGTTTTCCTTTTTATCTTTCTTCCCTTCTTTCTCTCTCCTCCTCCTGTCTCTTTGGGTCCATTCAGACAATCTTAAGTGCTCCGTGCCCATATTGTGACCTGCAAATGGCAGGTCCACAATATACGGGCACCAGACATGTACAGTCTATGGTGTGGATGCAGACTAGAATGGGTCCGCGATCCACAAGATGCAGAAACTGATAGGACGACACAGATCGAAAGCCACGAAAACGCTTCCATAGGCTTTTGGGTCTGTTCCTCCGCCCCACAAAAGATAGGACATGTCCTATCTTTCGCCGTATCTTGCGAATCATAGACCCAATCAAGTCAATGGGTCCAGATCTGCAAACGCACACAGCCATTTGCACGCCCGGAGCACTTACGTTCTTCTGAACATAACAAACAGGACCCCAACCAATCATGAGGGGGGAAAATGTCCCTGCATTTTATGGGGGTGAATACTAATGAGCGCCTCCATTATGGAAGCGCTGATTAGTACTGGAGGACCAGAAAGCGGTGAACGCTCTGTACTCACCACCTCCTGGTCCTTGGCTCTCCGCTGTGCTGTGGCTACACACAGCGTGAGGGCGCTCTTTGACCTCACACTGTGCGCGTTGGTTCACAGCACAGCCGACAGAGGAAGAAGGTGAGGTGAGGACCGGCAGAGTCCACAGCAGACGAGGCAAGTGTTTTTTTTAATTTTATTTTCTCTGTGGCATGGGAGCTCATATGTGACATTTGGGCTAATAATGGGGGCTCATAAATGGCACTGGGGCTTACAGATGGCATGTGGGCTCATAATGGGGGCACATAAATGGCATTGGGGTCTAATCTGAAGTCTGATTGAGGGTCTTATTAACATTGGGGGTCTAAACTGAGGTCTAATGAAAAATATTTTTTCTTATTGTCCTCCTCTAAAAACTAGTTGTGTCTTATTGGTCGGTGTGTCTTATATGGCAAAAAATACGGTACATAAGATTTGTGCAATCTCTTTGCTGGTACCATAATACGCTGCGGTTTTTCCGCAGAGAATCCACGCGGAAAAACCATGCATATTCCGCAACATGGGCAGGTGGCCTAATGCTCCCTCAAAAGAAGGCCGTTTTCATGCTATCTTCTCCTCTTTATTCTATGCCAGTGGTGGTGAACCTATGGCGAAACCCCTTGAAGGGTTTACCCCATTAATCATTTTCATACCATAAATCCTGAAACTATGTATATTTTAATTTTTATTTTTTTTTGCTTCTATGTGTGTGTATTTGATGCTGCTGCTAATCTGAGTCACTGGGGTCTGGATGAGTCTACTTCCACCTCTGGCAGCTGATAATATATCTTCTTATTTCTGCCACAGGAGTCTTTTGAGCTACACTGCCCTGCTACTACAAGGCTCTGCGCTTTCCCTGACACGGAATATAAAGATTGAACAGAAGATGACTACGCAGAGACCTGGCAGTGGGAAAAGTGACTGAGCGTGCCTGACCCGCAGCGTTCAGCTCACTAGGTGGACTGCAAATAACTATATACTCTGAACATCAGGTGGTGTCATACTATATACATATATGTAAATCGCAGAGAATCCACGCGGAAAAACCATGCATATTCCGCAACATGTGCAGGTGGCCTAATGCTCCCTCAAAAGAAGGCCGTTTTCATGCTATCTTCTCCTCTTCATTCTATGCCAGTGGTGGCGAACCTATGGCACGGGTGCCAGAGGTGGCACTCAGAGCCCTCTCTGTCGGCACCCGAGCCCTGGAAAACGTCTATGGTGTACCAGTATGCCGTTGACTTTTCCTGCCATTCATCAGCGCAGGGCGCACTATGAAGGGCACAGGAACAGCACTGAATGTAGGCAGGCTGTTATAGGTAAATGATAAAGTACATGGAAGGTATACTATATTGGACTGTAGTATTCAGGTTAAATTGCTGTGTTGGCACTTAGCAGTAAATAAGTGGGTTTCGGGTTAAACTTTGGGCACTCAGTCTGTAAAAGGTTCACTATCACTGTTCTATGCTGACATGTATTGAGGTTTCAACTTCTACTTTATAAACTCCTCGAAGCACTTCCATTAAATATCTATATTCTGCAGGACAGCACGTTGCTTCAGCTATTTAATATACATTTACCTCCTACAGCTTCATACAAGAAGACGGGCAGTAGGGAAGAGCTCTTTAGGGCTAGTTCTCTTAGACTATCCGGCGATTCTCTATGAAGAACAAATATGTCCTCCGAGGGGACAGAATACAGCACAATGCTGTGGCGGAGAAGGTATAAACTGTGACGAAGAATATCCCACCGCTGACCGGTAAAACCAACATCAAACCCATGATGGAGAATGTCTCTTATCGTCTCAGGGAATTCACAAAGAAGTCTTGACAGGGAGACACCCTGAAAAGAAGAGATCAAAGAGAAGGCGGTAAAACTCATCGAAGAGAAAGCTGTAAGGAAATAGCGGTCTCCTCAAACAGCTGATCAGCGGGATCCCGGGTGTCGTACCCTCACTGATCAGATACTGATGACCTATCCTGAGGATTACCAGGCAACCTTCCCTGGTAATCTGGAGGACATCTACATAGGTTATCTGCCAACACAATTTATGCTGCGGAAAAAGTGTAAATGCTGCAAGTTTGCGCAGATATCAACCTCTGCAATGCAAAAGTGCGAAACTGTGGCCTAAACTCGCACACTGCATATTTAAAAACCGCATTGCATCAGAAGTTAGGTGCCGATTCAACTGCAGAAAATTTCCGCAGCATATGAATGAGATTTATTTTTTTTTTTAAATCATATCTACTTTGCTGCTGTGAATTTTCAGCATGCAATTCCAATGTGGAAAATCTGCAGCTTAAATATTCCACGTGTGGCCATACCCTTAGCCTCAGTGCCATAAGTGACAACTGTTGTATTTCTTGTATATAACTTCTAGGTTATTACAGTCTCCTAAATCCTGGACTAAATTCCCAGAGGATCTTTAGTAGAAGTACTTACATCTTTATATTTATGGAGAAGAAGCGCTGAAACAATGTGGGAAGACATCACTGCTGTACAAGACACGGCGGCTGAAAGACAGAAAGGCAGAGAGCCAAGGGTTATATGGAAAATGCTCCCATTCACTTCTATGGGAAGCGCACTTGGTTGTGGCCGGACCGGAGTCCTCCAGCCACTACTTTATGGGGCTCCGTTCCAGATATAGGTGCGGGTCCCACCTATAAGACAATGGGGGCATATCCTAGCGATGTGCCCCCATTGTCTGAGATGAGACATAGTGAGTAGGGATGAGCGAACCGAACCATAACGAACCAGATTCGTTACGAACTTTCCCAAAAGTTTGGTTCGTCACCGAACCGAATTTTGAGAAAGTTCGTAACGAATCTGGTTAAAATAACGGCAACGCAAAATATACGCATATTTATTGAGAATGTACGCTAATGTGTTACTTGAGTAGGAATGTTCGCAGACACAGTGTATTTGTACGCTAATGCGTACATATTCAGTTAAGTAGCGTACCTTTGACAACGCTACACTGTATGTTCGTTACTTGAGTAGGAATGTTCGCATTAGCGTACGCATTAGTTTAAATTCTCAAATATGCGTATATTTTGCGTCGCCGTTGTTGAAGTCACTTTGATTTTTTTCTACTTTTTTCATTGTAATAGCAACTGCAAGTACACAAAACTATACCCTACCAGACTCCCATTATTGTTGCAGCAATTATTCAGCCGTTATAGCAAGGTTTGTTTTAGGTTCGGTTTGTACGAATCCGAACTTCATGAAAATTCGCCAAACCGAACCGAACTTTTCAAAAGTTCGCTCATCCCTAATAGTGAGAATTACATTTGTTGAAATCTCTTCCACTTTGTTGCTACTGTAATAAGATTCACATTTTCCACCCCAGGAATCCAGATGGAAAATCTGCCGTGTAACTGCCCCATGTGAAAATGCGAAAACTGCAGCTCGGCTCCCTTAAAGTGAACTAAAGAACAACTAATTGACAAGGGTACGGATACAGATGAATGACTGGCCTCAGTGATGATGTGTCCCCAAGTGGTCACCGACTGTACTGGGGCATGTGAACCCATCTGTGTAGAAGTTGATGGTGGGGATCGAACGAACAGAGAAAAGATTTTGGGAGCGAGAACGAAGTGACAAGGTGTCTGCGCCAAAATTCCAGCAGCACGAACCGCCGTGTGAATGTCCCCTTGAAGGGTTTACCCCATTAATCATTTTCATACCATAAGTCCTGAAACTATGTCAGCAGTGGTTTGTAGTGCAAAAAAAATTTTATTTATTTTTTTTATTTTTTTTTGCTTCTATGTGTGTGTATTTGATGCTGCTGCTAATCTGAGTCACTGGGGTCTGGATCAGTCTACTTCCACCTCTGGCAGCTGATAATATATCTTCTTATTTCTGTCACAGGAGTCTTTTGAGCTACACTGCCCTGCTACTACAAGGCTCTGCTCTTTCCCTGACACGGAATATAAAGATTGAACAGAAGATGACTACGCAGAGACCTGGCAGTGGGAAAAGTGACTGAGCGTGCCTGACCCGCAGCGTTCAGCTCACTAGGTGGACTGCAAATAACTATATACTCTGAACATCAGGTGGTGTCATACTATATACATATATGTAAATCATCACTGGATCATATTTTACCATGTAAATAGGCATATTTTTTAGTATGTGTCCAATGAATATGATATTTAAAGGGGCTGTATCATGATGGACAATGGGGGCATATCACTAGGATAGTTCCCCATTGTCTTATAGGTGCGGATCCCACCACTGGGACCCCCACCTATATCCAGAACGGAGCCCGAGAGTGAAGGAGGGTGTACTGAGCATGTGCAGCCGCCCTCCATTCATTTTCTATGGGGCCGGCAAAAATAGCCGAGTGCTGCCTCAGCTATTTCCATCGGATCCATAGAAATGAATGGGAGCGGGCGCCACGCATGCGCGCCACGCTCCCATTCATTTCTATGGGGAGCCGGCTTGGTGGTGGCCGGACCGGAGTCCTCCAGTGACCACCTTGCGGGGCTCCGTTCAGTGGTGGGACCCGAACCTATAAGACAATGGGGGCATATCCTAGCGATATGCTTCCATTTTCCATGATGAGACAACCCCTTTAATGGTTGGACTACCCTTTTCATGGATTCTTCTCCAAGGAGGAAAATGATATACGACATACATGGGCTTGTATTATGCGGTAATATAACAGTAAAATAGTAGACATACAGATGTAGTACAGTTAACACTCAAATTCTTAACTCAAATTTCTTAACGGGTTGTGATTTTCTATAACCAAATCCAGTGATAAGCAACTGAAGATGTCAGCACCGTTTCACACCGCCGGCAGGCTGTTCTGGTATAGAATCCCGGGAAATGGCTGCGTGCAGCAGTACTTGTCCGGCTGATTCTCAGCATATCTGCTGGAAAACTCACAGATCACTGCCGTACACCTTTATAGTTAATTTGGTTTTGTACTGTCCATTAGAATGGTTAAAAAAAAAAAAAAAACTTTTATTAGGTGCAGTATTTTTATAAAAATAAAATGAACTCCTAACAGTACCTATCTAACTAAATCTACTCCCAGGGTATCTCAGAGAAGTGTCACTGTCCGTTTATGGATTATCACAGACAGTGAATAGATCCCCTCTATGTTGTTTAAAAAAGAGTTACCCTGATGCTTTGTCAGTGCGGAGTAGGAAAGAAACGGTTACTTGCAAAGATGCCACCAATATATATGTAGGTAAGTAGTGGTCTGCAGTAACATTTACATGTCCGTTCTGGTCTAGTTGTGTCACAATACTAGCCAGATAACAGACATATTGGGCACCTGTTGTGCCGTTGGAATTTGTAGTGGCTTCCAGCGACCCTATTAGCGTGCCCTAATACCGGCAGTCTCACACTATCCGTGTGTAAAATAGCAGTGTGGTAGCGCTATGTCCAACAAGGATCCTCCACTGCCATTAAACAGAAATTACTGCTCGGCAATCAATACAGGCGTTCCTGTGTATATTAAATCCGCCGTGCTATACCCATGTTAGCCTGTCTATTACACAGAGATGTCTGATTGCATGAGTCCTCAATACACTGGTCTAGTCCCCCTCAACGCGTTTCTGATGACCTAGTTATATGGTCATCTTCATCAGGAGCATAGGGCTTAGGCTGGTGAGCAACCAAAATGTTGATCCTAAATTTGAATCGGTACAACTAGAGGACGCTGCACGTGTAACTGGCAGCCTTCCGGCGCTAGGATGGCCGTGACGGCGCGTTGAGGGGGGCTAGACCAGTGTATTGAGGACTCATGCAATCAGGTATCTCTGTGTAATAGCAGGCTAACATGGGTATAGCACGGCAGATTTAATATACACAGGGACGCCTGTATTGATTACCGAGCAGTAATTTCTGTTTAATGGCAGTGGAGGATCCTTGTTGGACATAGCGCTACCACACTGCTATTTTACACACGGATAGTGTGAGACTGCCGGTATTAGGGCACGCTAATAGGGTCGCTGGAAGCCACTACAAATTCCAACGGCACAACAGGTGCCCAATATGTCTGTTATCTGGCTAGTATTGTGACACAACTAGACCAGAACGGACATGTAAATGTTACTGCAGACCACTACTTACCTACATATATATTGGTGGCATCTTTGCAAGTAACAGTTTCTTTCCTACTCCGCACTGACAAAGCATCAGGGTAACTCTTTTTTAAACAACATAGAGGGGATCTATTCACTGTCTGTGATAATCCATAAACGGACAGTGACACTTCTCTGAGATACCCTGGGAGTAGATTTAGTTAGATAGGTACTGTTAGGAGTTCATTTTATTTTTATAAAAATACTGCACCTAATAAAAGTTTTTGGTTTTTTTTTTTAACCATTCTAATAGACAGTACAAAATTGATTGAGTGGAATGGTATACTCTTCGATTGTTGAATCCATGAGACATTGGACAGCATTAGGGTAGCGTCCCGTAATGCTGGATCGGCAAGCGCAAACATGAAACAAGCTTAACACATCTAGTTTTGTTAACGCATCTAGTTAAGCGAGTGTTAACTATACTACATCTGTATTAATCAGGCATTCTAGTAATGATACGCTATTCACTGACCTAGAATGGTGAACAAAAAGCACAAAAACGGAACTGACATAACACCGATCCACTGATGTGTCTCAATAAAGATATTTACATTATTACGGTGTGTTTATGACAAATCTGAGAGTATCAGTCTGCAAGACAGGCAATATAATTGGCACAAGGTCACCCCATCTCCTTGTGAAAAGTGCCAGCCTTTGTAAAACTGTTGCGGCCCCCTCTTTATTGTTCTGGGCTGCTGTCATCTGACAAAGGATCACTTCAGCTGTATACGCAAATCACCAACATATCAAAGTGCTGAAAAGGCTCCCAGACAAAAGGAGTGAGGGAGATGAAGCAATTTACATTAATGAAGAGAGAAGAAATGAGAATAAATCCATCTGCTGCTCGCCTACGACATGATGTGGGGAGGAGCGAACGATGGGGGTGAGAGTCCACAGCACTGGAAATGAAGCAAGCCTAAAAACTGTATTACACATCCCGATGTGCCAGACCATTGTCAGGAGTGATGCGTTCGCTCCCGGCAAATTGCCTGCTCGCTAGTGGAGGAGATCACTGCTATTACATGCATCAATGTCGCAGCATGGGGAGGAGCGATCGATATGCCTTTGCTCGTCCCCATGCTGTATACTGGTTTGCTGGTGGCAGATCATATTAGACACCACGATTTGCCGATTTGGATCGGGCTATCAGCAGCAGTATTACACTGCCAGATGATCGTTAAACACTCATTATTGATTATCTGCCAAAGAATCGGGCAGTGTAACAGGCTTAACTCCATCATTTAGTCCACGGATGCTCAACCTGCTGTTTTAAAACTACAACTCTCAGCATGCCCTAGTAGCTGTAGGCTGTCCAGGCATACTGGGTGATGTAGTTTTGCAACAGCTGGAGAGCCTCAGGTTGGACATCCCTGACTTAGTCATTTATCCCCTAGCAGTTTTTAAAGGGGTATTCCCATCAGAGGGATATGCCCCCATTGTGTGATAGGTGCAGGTCCCACCTCTGGGACTCGCACCTACGAGAACAGAGCAGGGAGAGCAGTGGCTGGATGTCCCCGGATTTCCCAGGGTCTGGCCACCACCAAGCGCTGCTCCCCGCTGCTCCCATAGAAGTGAATGGGAGTGTACCGCGCATGCATGGCCACCGCTCCCATTCATTTCTATGGGGCCGATGAAAATAGCCGAGCCAGTGCCCTCCATTCATTTCCCCGCTCCGTTCTGGTTGTAGGAGCGGGTGCCAGAGGTGGGACCCACACCTATGAGACAATGGGGGTATATCCTAGCGATATGCCCCTATTGTCTGAGATGAGGAAATCCCTTTAATGGAAGTCATGTGAAGAACCCGAAATCAAACCGACTCAAGAGGAAAGTGCTGGGTCTAGGAGAACAACGTGCGAATCAGCACTACATACTAAAGGGGTTTTCCAAGGCTTTTCTACTGACGAACTATCCTCAGGATAGGTCATCGGTATCTGATCGGGACCCCCGCCGATCAGCTGTTTGAGAAGGAACCGATGCTCGCAGCAGTGCTGCAGCTTTCTTTCTTCTCACCAAGCACAGTACCATCACATAGCCTGGGCAAAGCCGCAAGAAGGCCACAGCACTACTGCGGGTGTCGGTGCCTTTTCAAACTGCTGATCGGCAAACCCCCACTGACCAGACACTGATGAACATATCAATGCCATTAATACATGTCAAGTTAACAAAGGCATCCAAGTACAACCGGTGATGCGGGACGCCATTATGATTGCATGTGGACACATGGTATTCAGTGCAGCACTTACTGATACATGAGACATTCTTTTCGCTGGTGATGATTATATATATATATATATATATATATATATATATATATATATCTCAACAGGAATCTGAATGGTGACCAGTTCATGTTTATTGAGATAACTGTCCTTCATCGATATATGAAAATTCTAATGGCTCGATAAAGTTCCGCAATTCAAAAATTGTTTTAATGTAGGTTTGAATAAACCATACTTTTTATGGGCATTCCGGTGCCTTGAAATATTTGTACCTGGATACAGCTGTCTAAGTTAGGCATGGATTAGGATAAGATATGGTGTAAGTTAACAATGATATGTGGATACAGTTCTCTTCACAATGTATGGGAGGAAGGGGGAAATGAAGGAAGGGCTGCATGGACCTGCTTCTATAAGACATTTACTAAATGTCTGCAATGGGAAAGCTCCAATTTGTGGTCACAACGGCTGTTGACTCCTTCACCAGACATTATACAAAAGAGACCTAGATGACTTCCTCTAAATCAAGTATCCCCAACCAGTGACGTACATGAAGAAGTAAGGGCCCCATAGCAAGGATCAAACTAGGCCTCCCACACAGGACAGAAGGGTTTCTGCCTAAACCCCTTTGCAGTGACCCTTGGACCATTTTTCCACTGCTTCATTTGCTAAAAGTTGTTCCTTTAGAGGGTAGAGTCCTGACCAAGTTTTCACCTCCAGTAGAAGAGGAGATGAAGCCAACTGGGCCCCCTCTTGCCCTGAGCCCCATAGCAGTGGTCTGCCACTATGGTAGTTACGTCCCTGCCCACAATATAACAGCGTTAGTACAGTGCAAGTACCCCCTGGAGACACAAGGCACAGGCTGAGGACTTAGTATGTAGACATCACTCATCCTGGATGAGCTCTCCCACCACATGATAGTGTAGTACAGCTTTTCAAACTAGGCGGTAGAGATGAATGAATCGATTCTACTGATTTAGAATTTGTACCAATTAAAAAAAAAATCTGATTCTAACGAACCCCAATTTCTTGAGACTCGTTTCCGGAGACAGGGAGGTAGAGAGCGAGCAAGACAGACAGACCTAGGAGACCAGAGAGTGTCACATAATAATTTTTATAGCAACTGGAGCACATTTGATTTGAGTAGAAGGAATTCAGACCCATTGAAATTTTTTAAAAATGTGCAGAGTCGGAAAGGAAACGACGTTCGCTCGTTCTCTCTACTAGGTGGAATTATACAGTGACAGAGATTATCCAGCTATAACAAAATCACACTACCTCTCAATGAATGCAGCAGGAATCCATCAACTAAGGCTTCCTGCGGTTCATCAGGTGCCTCCAGATTGCCTTCCAGTTCCATCTCATCAAACATGCTATTCCTGCACAGGAAACATAAAGAAGGAAGAAGAATGGGACTTATTGGCAGGGCAACACAGAGAGAAGCAAACGGTGCCCCCACCACCACACTAACGGTGCACGCAGGGAACACTGGCACTGGTAGAGGAGAGTGGCAGCTAATAGACAGCCTTCATTGGCAATGGTGTAACCGGAAAATTGTGCTGCATTACATTTGTAGAATATCAGGCCCATATCCATAAAATGGTTCTCTCATCTGGACAATGATGACATAGAGGTCAGGACAACCAACCAGAAATAGCAGGAGGCTAAAGGTGAGCATACACCCAGAGATTTCAGGGGACCTGCCATCCATCTACAGTGTATGGTGGTACCCTAAATCTACTCCGATGACAGAAGGATTGGGAACATTGGATTTCAACTCGTCCAGTCCTTTTGTTTTCATGGGAATTAAGCCGCTGCCAGATGTGCCAGATGTGTCTGGCAGCAGTTTATTCCCCCTCCCGCCTATAGAGAACACATGCATGTTTGGTTAAACACACATCTGCATGGGACGGAGTCGGAAGAAATAGCAGATGACTGTATGAGCATTTGGCCAACAGCTATCTAAACTGTACAGCCATTTATACGGGACTGTGCCTAGGCCAGAAGAACGATGGTCGTGGCGTCTGTGGCCTTGAGTAAGCAATGAGAAGGCCCTTGCACTCAAAGGAGTGCTGGGGCCTCCTCAAACACCTTAAGGGCAGGGGTCCGGAGTGTCGGACCCCCACCGATCACATTCTAATGACCTATACAGAGCATACTTCGTCAGTTACAAAGAGTCAGATATCCCCTTTAAATGCTGCTCCGATATTTCGGCCTGCCAAAAGCAAAGCTCCCATAGCAAAAAATACTAGTTGCTGAATATGTGCTTTGCCTGTGTCCAGGTATATCTCAATGACATCTACTCTGGTCCACCACTCAGCATCTAGAATTTTTGTAAACAATGCAATTTTTTACTTTTGATTTGTGAAACAGAGACCACAGCCCACACAATTCTTCTCTTCCTATTTATCCAAGAAATAGTATTTTTCTTCATTATTTCAGACAGTATTTTCTGAAGTGAAGTCCCAAGCGGTGATATAAATATACTGGGTAGGTAGAATGACATTCTCCTTCTGACAGCTGAAATGCGATTTCTTTTTATCTTACTAGTGTTTTTATTTTATCACTTACACACATTTCACACACTACACAGGATACTGACATTTCTGCAACTGCTTTCTTAAACTGTAAAGATTTAGGCAATGCTTACGTACAGTACAGCTAAAAAGTTATTCTCATTGCTATGATATGCCATCACTTATGACTGGTGGAGATCTGTCCTCTGGGATCCACGCCAATCCTAAGAATGGAGGGGACCCACTGCTGATTTATTTTTCCTGCACATCGGCACTCCCGACCACTTGACTGTGCCTGGAGCCGCATCCGTTCACAGTTGAATAAAATTCAAGAGCCTTTATTAGAAAAATCCAGATACACGAATGGACATACGACACTCCATTTAGCTGTATTGACGCGTTTCGGATGAGTTATGACTATGGATGTGATATCATCCGAAACGCATCAATACAGCTAAATGGAGTGTCGTATGTCCATTCGTGTATCTGGATTTTTCTAATAAAGGCTCTTGAATTTTATTCAACTGTGCTGGATCCTCTGCAATTGCTTTAAAGGGAACCTGTCATCTCCGAAACACCCCCTGAACTAGAGTAAGCGGTGTATAGTGTAAGTGATGCTGAATCCGAATATGTAAGTTTTATCTTCATACTCACTTCCATTCTGACTCTGTGCTCTGACAAACCAGCAGTAAAATGCACTCACTGGACTCCGGTGCTCACTCACTTAATGGAGAGGACTCAAAGAAGAGTCCAGTGAGTGCATTTTACTGCAGGTTTGTGGGAGCACAGGGTCAGAATGGAAGTGAGTATGAAGATAAAACTGACATATTCGGATTCAGCATCACTTACACTATACAACACTTACTCTAGTTCAGGGGGTGTTTCGGAGATGACAGGTTCCCTTTAAGCTGGTTTTGGTCTGAACCTGTCCATGCACGGTAGTGCTTTGCCAAGGGTGAGCTGGAGGTGCTTTTCTCTTCCCTGTTTTGGATCCGATCACATTCTGAAATGTGCAAAGGAATACAGTGAATGGGACACAGTGCTGTGCTGGTCCTGTTGACACCACACCCCCTTACACCGGGAACCTCTCGACACACCTTAAAAGTGTCCATAGGGATCCATTAGTAACATGGATGCCAAAAGACTGTCCTTTTGACTGGCTATCTAGTGATAGCCTGTCCTAGCCTATTTACTCCTTTGATGTTTCAGTCAATACCAATCATGGTATCTAAGTGGTTTCAGAGGGAGGTGCTCCCTCTGTCACTCATCACTCTCCTCCATCCCCTGCGAATCAGACTGCTGGGGGCCTATGCCTTTACATGGCACCCTGGGATATAATGAAGGCCAAAAACAGCATAATATGGAAACAAAGGATCACAAGTCAAAGTCCCCTTGTGGGACTAAGTGATAAACTTAATTAAGGGGTCACTGTGCTTTCAGAAAACTTTTGATAGGTTACAGAGACATAACAAAAGTTTGGAAAGTTTCTACAGAACGAGGGGAGAGAATTGCTTGCTTATCGCGTTCTCTCTCCTTGCACACTTTTCTCCCCTCACTCTAGAGATCAGTGGGGATCTCAGCGCTCAGACCCCCACCGATCAAAATTTTTGACGTTGTCATAACATATCAAAGGCTTTCTGAAACCACCCTTTAAATAAAGTGGTTGTTTTTTTAAATCCCCAGGTTAAAAAATAAAATAAAGGAAAATACATTTTCTTTTAAAAATGCTGCTGCTCAGTACATCTGTTTTAAGCCCAGGAAGCAGAAACCTTGTGGAGGGTGCCTTCAGGCCCACTGGAGAAGAAACTTGCTTTTCTTGACAGCAAAAGATAATGGCAAGTCTAATCCAATGGGCAATAGATGTTTTACTGGCTGCTAGCCCCTTACTTTTACCCTGGTATTGCAACAGGAGATATTTGCAGAACACTGGGATGAAGTACAGGACGTTGATGGTGAAGACTGGGAATTGCTGACAAAGTCCAGATAGCCTCAGTAGAAGGGAACACCAGGCCCTCTTTGGCCAGTATGGAGCAATCATTATCACTTGGGCTTTCTCCTCCAAAATTTTCACTAGTCCTTGGAATTAAAGACAATCCAATACAGAAGTGCCGTGGGCCAAAGCTGAGAATAAGTGTCTACAGGGGAGAGAGAATTTGGAAGTCACCCATTTTCTCTGGTGGCAAACAGATACAGAAGCGGTTATCTGAAGAAATATATCCATGTTTACAGTCTATTCTCCTTTTTTGAGGGTCTGTCTGCTGAGATGGTCAGCAAGCAAGTTGTCTTTTCCCCAGAAGTGGAGCGGGAAAATGGAATTCACATGTTTCTCTCCCCAGGCAAACATTCTGTCATTCACTGCCGCAAGGTTTCTGCTGCTTGTGCTACCCTGGTGGTTCAGATAAGCTGAGATAACTGTGGTCACACTGTCTGAAAGGAATTTTACAAGGCAGTTCAAAATTAAAGGCTTCAGATTTACTAGCACCTGGAAGACAACTGTCAATTCCCGAAAATTTGGTGAAGCCTGACGTGACTCCCCATCCCAGGTACCCTGGACTACAGATTGGGAGATATGGGCACACCAGAACTGGCTTCTGGCATCAGTGGTGATTACTATTTGATTTTTCTGGCACCACTTGACTTCCTGCTGAAGGTATTTCTTGATCAACCACCAGCTGAGAGAATTTTTCACCAAAGAAGGGAGTTTTGTCTACTTGTCCGGAGAGAACCGTTTTTTTGTCCCAAGTTGACAACAGAAAGGATTGAAGAGTTCTTAAATGAACCTATGCCCATTGAAGTTGTAAAATTTTTTAACAAACAAAGAACATTCCAATCCCCCCCCCAGAAAACGCAGGAATTCTAAAGATGCTCTAGATCAGTAGTAGTCCAGAAAGCCCACTTTGCCAAAGCAATCGACGAATGATCTTGCTTCCTCTCTCACCCACACCACCTCCAATAGGAATATATCAAATAAATGGAAACCCAAGAGTACCTTATTAGCATTAGTAACACAAAGTCGTCATTGAAGGTGTCTCCTCCAAAAAGGCCTGTTATCTCTACTAAGGCAAGATCCAGCCTTGTAATAAATTAACTTGTTGAGGGACCTGAGGCTGACAAACACTGAAAATGAACTGTTCCATTTTTGACAAGAAAAAGTGGAGAGTAAAATCCCTGCTCCTGCTGATCTAGATGAATGGAGCCACTTGTTTTTGTAGGCGAGCAGAATGCTACTTAACTAATCCTTTGGGGAAGACAGTTTGAATTTCTATATGATATCCTGACTGAATAGTGTTTAAGGCTACTTTCACATTAGCGTTTTTAAATTCCGGTATTGAGTTCCGTTATAGGGGCTCAATACCGGAAAAAAACGCTTCAGTTTTGTCCCCATTCATTGTCAATGGGGACAAAACTGAACTGAAGACAACGGAATGCTCCTGAAAGCATTCCGTTCCGTCTTCAGACCGGAGAACAAACCGCAGCATGCTGCGGTTTGCTCTCCGGTCCAGGCATCCGCACCAAGACGGATCCGGAATGACCCCCAATGCAAGTCAATGGGGACGGATCCGTTTGGTGTGGACACACCAGTAATCCGGATCTGTCCTCCATTGATTTCCAATGGGGGGTCATTCCGGATCCGGCTACATACACACAGACATACATACAAACAAACATATAGACATACATACAAACATACAGACATACATACATACTCACATACTCCAGGGACGCCGGCAGCATGTCTTCACGCGCCTCCTGCGCGCAGCTATGACGTTTCCCCACTGCGCCCAGCAGAGGGCACTGTGGGGAATCGTCATCACTGCGCGCAGGAGGCGCGTGAAGACGTTCTGCCGGCGTCCCTGGAGTATGTGAGTATGTATGTCTGTATGTTTGTTTGTATGTATGTCTGTGTCTTGTTTCAATGTGTGTCATGTGTGGGGCCGGAGCGCTGCTGCACATGTATAGCGTTAGCACGGATCCGTTGGCACCCTTTAGGTGCCGGATCCGTGCTAACGCTAGTGTGAAAGAGGCCTAAGGGAATAGATTCCCAGTCATGGTGGAAAAACCTGACGCTGCCCCTAATGGACGAATGGCGTCACAGCGATCTGTTGGCGGTGTTATCATCACTGAAGAGAAATGCCTTTCCTTTTTCTTTGGAAGACTGCCATTTCCCAGAAGATTCCTTTGTTTCCTGATCTGGTCTGTTTCGCCCCTAGTTACAAAAGGCTCATCTTTGATGAGGATAACTAGATTCTAAGAAAACATCTTTTCTTATCGGATGCTTTTTCTAGGACGTCATCTTGTAAGGGTATTTTTAAGTGACCGATTGGTTCTCTCCTTTAATTCTGTTTAATACTCTGTGTAATAGTTTATAAGTTTTCCTTGTAATGAAGTGGGTTAGGGATAGTACCCATCCCCCATTGTGCTGATAAGACCACATTCCTGAGTTATCTCAGAGACATGCATGATGCATACTGGAGGAGAGGCTAACAGGTTTATAGTCTGCTACCCACCTTGTCTCAGCAAACTCCACCAGGCCCACCATTCTAGGTAGGATGTGAGTATGATTACCCTATTGCTCTTGTACACCCTGGGGTGTCGGTCATGTGTTATAACAGAGTAGACAGCCATGGGTTATAGCATGATCGACAGAGTCTCCATTCCATTTAGGCTAGTGATGTTTATTTACTCTTTATTATTCTGTATGTGATTTCTTTGTGTTATCGTATATTTAATCACTTAGTAAATATATCTATTCACATCGTTCAAATTCACTTTACGGTACACAAGGGAAAAAACATGATGGACTTTTTGAACCCATCTTACCAGAACAGGAACACAGCCACAATGGCTTGCGATAATCTTACAACAGCTAGAAAGAGATTATATGACTTCTTACCTGGAGGTAGCCGTGGCCAGTGGCGTGGCGTAGCGTTGGGGGGGGGGCAGAGGGGCCGTTGCCCCGGGCGCAAGGCAGCAGGGGAGTGCTGGTGCCGGCAGCCCAATCTGTGGTGGTTACCTCCTCCAGTTTAATTCATTTCAGCGCTCCTCTCTGCTAGTCTGCGCTGCGCTGAAGTCTCCAGCCTGAAGGAGGAGCTACCGGCCGCCTGTGCACCCTGGTGATTCATCAGCACATGTCCAGTCTAGGCTGCGCTCACCTCCAGGCAGGAAAGACACCGTGTGGAGCAGGAGCAAGGAGAAGATGGCTGCCATTATGCAGTGCCACAGGTCCCCAGTGTGCAGCGGCAGCAGAGAGGCTGTGAGAGAGGTGTGTCATGACAGTGAGTGACTAGCTTGTCCTTTTACTGTGACAGCACTACATGCCTTATCCCTGTACTGTGACAGCACTACATGTATTATCCCTGTACTTTGACATTTCTGCGTGGAGTATCCCTGTACTGTGACATTACTACGAGGATTATCCCTGTACTGTGACATTACTACGAGCATTATCCCTGTACTGTGACATTACTACGAGCATTATCCCTGTACTGTGACATCACTACGAGCATTATCCCTGTACTGTGACATCACTACATGTAGTATCCCTGTACTGTGACATCACTACATGTAGTATCCCTGTACTGTGACATCACTACATATAGAATCCCTGTACTGTGACTTCACTACATATAGTATCCCTGTACTGTGACGTCACTACATGCAGTATCCCTGTACTGTGACATCACTACGAGCATTATCCTTGGACTGTGACAGCACTACATGTATTATTCCTGTACTTTGACATTGACATTTGACATTTCTGCGTGGAATATCCCTGTACTGTGACATTACTACAAGCATTATCCCTGTACTGTGACAATACTACGAGCATTATCCCTGTACTGTGACATCACTATGAGCATTATCCCTGTACTGTGACATCACTATCAGCATTATCCCTGTACTGTGACATCACTATCAGCATTATCCCTGTACTGTGACATCACTATCAGCATTATCCCTGTACTGTGACATCACTACGAGCATTATCCCTGTACTGTGACATCACTACGAGCATTATCCCTGTACTGTGACATCACTACGACCATTATCCCTGTACTGTGACATCACTACGACCATTATCCCTGTACTGTGACATCACTATCAGCATTATCCCTGTACTGTGACATCACTACGAGCATTATCCCTGTACTGTGACATCACTATGAGCATTATCCCTGTACTGTGACATCACTACAAGCATCATCCTTTTACTGTGACATCACTACGAGCATTATCCCTGTACTGTGACATCACTACATGCAGTATCCCTGTACTTTGACATCACTATTAGCATTATCCTTTTACTGTGACATCACTACGAGCATTATCCTTGGACTGTGACAGCACTACAAGTATTATCCCTGTACTTTGACATTGACATTTGACATTTCTGCGTGGAATATCCCTGTACTCTGAAATTACTACGAGCATTATCTCTGTACTGTGACGTCACTACGAGCATTATCCCTGTACTGTGACATCACTACATGCATTATCTCTATGCTGTGACATCACTACATGCATTATCTCTATACTGTGACATCACTATATGCAGTATCCCTGTACTGTGACATCACTATGAGCATTATCCTTGGACTGTGAAATCAGTACATGCAGTATCCCTGTACTATGACATCACTATATGCAGTATCCCTGTACTGTGACATCACTATGAGCATTATCCCTGTACTGTGACATCACTATGAGCATTATCCCTGTACTGTGACATCACTATGAGCATTATCCCTGTACTGTGACATCACTATCAGCATTATCCCTGTACTGTGACATCACTATCAGCGTTATCCCTGTACTGTGACATCACTATCAGCATTATCCCTGTACTGTGACATCACTACGAGCATTATCCCACTACTGTGACATCACTACGAGCATTATCCCTGTACTGTGACATCACTACGAGCATTATCCCTGTACTGTGACATCACTGCGTGCATTATTCCTGTACTGTGACATCACTGCGTGCATTATCCCTGTACTGTGACATCACTACATGCAGTATCCCTGTACTGTGACATCACTACGAGCATTATCCCACTACTGTGACATCACTACGAGCATTATCCCTGTACTGTGACATCACTACGAGCATTATCCCTGTACTGTGACATCACTGCGTGCATTATTCCTGTACTGTGACATCACTGCGTGCATTATCCCTGTACTGTGACATCACTACATGCAGTATCCCTGTACTGTGACATCACTACGAGCATTATCCTTTTACTGTGACATCAGTGCATGCATTATCCCCGTCCTGTGACTTCACTACATGCAGTATCCCTGTATTGTGAAATCACTACATGCATTATCGGAGTGCTTCCGGAGGGCTACAGAGTGCTTCTGCGGTGTTTCTGGCTGGTGCAAATTGCTGTCCGCAGCACGGGCACTGCCGGCACACGTTTGCGTGCATGAGCCCTAACTGGGAGCAGATAGGTGGTTTGAGACAAACAGGTCAGCTCAGCCCAGCCTTATGGAGAATTATTATTGTGGGGGCCTAGGTGGAATATACACAGTGAGTAGTACTAGTGATATTTTTTCCCATAGACCTAGAGGGCAATTTAATTGTATTACTTTCAGTAGAGCTGGTTAGGTTGAGGCATGTATGGAGCCAAAATGGGAATTAGGCTAGCAATGGATTAATTAACCCCCTTGCACCCCTGACAGGGCATGATGTAATAGTGAAATATAGCCACGCCAGCAACCCAACAGTCATTTAACCCCTCTGTATTATTAAAATATATAATGGTCCCCTCTGTATTATTAGTATATATAATGGCACCCTCTATATTATTATAATATATAATGGCCCATCTGTATTATTAGTATATGTTAGTATGCCTCAACTCCGGTCCTCCTATCTGTCTGGCTCTACCACAGTATTGGGGTAGCAGCAGGATGACCGTGTTGAGGTACCAGGAGCTTGAGGATGATAGTATCTAAAAATATTTTCTGTAAAAGAAAATAATGCAGCTGAAAGACGGTATCATGGTGGTCTTATCTCCGAATGAAGACATTGAGGAGACATCACAGGAGATGTCACTGGATGGATGAGGTATGTGGTATGGCCCACCCTGCCCTCAGAATTCAGTTCACACTGTGCGTGTTCTGAATTCTGGGGCTTCACACCCATCTACTACATTATCTGTACTCGGAGAGTTATCACTGTGTTATCTGTGGTGTTACATAGGACTGCAGGTGACATCTACTACATTATCTGTACTCAGGTATCACTGTGTTATCTGTAGTGTTACATAGGACTGCAGGTGACATCTACTACATTATCTGTAAAAAGGGGGTTATCACTGTGTTATCTGTGGTGTTACATAGGACTGCAGGTGACATCTACTGCATTATCTGTACTCAGGTATCACTGTGTTATCTGTAGTGTTACATAGGACTGCAGGTGACATTCTACTACATTATCTGTACTCAGGGAGTTATCACTGTGTTATCTGTGGTGTTACATAGGACTGCAGGTGACATCTACTACATTATCTGTAAAAAGGGGCGTGTCCACAGATTGGGGGGGGGGAGCAATACATGGCTTGCCCCGGGTGCTGGCAACCTATGCTACGCCACTGGCCGTGGCCAAATGACCTTCCAATTGATTCAGAAAGGGATCTAGCCATACGTCATGGCTGGTCTGCATTTTTCCTCTCAGGATTGTTTTAAAACTCCTTTGGAGTCCCATATCTTCAAACAGAGGAGAGGATTGTTTTTAAATGAGTGCTGTGGGGGCATCAACTTTTGGTGTTTTGTCCCATTGCTCAGCGTCTTCATCAGCAAATGGATATTTCTGTTTAAATGATGTAGTGACCCCTGGTCTTTTCTCTGGATTTTACCATTCTTTAGCTACTAAGTTCTTTATATTGGTATGGATATGAAAAATCTTTTCCTCCTTTCCCCCAAACCTTGAAACATTTGTTTCTGGACCGACAGGGGCTCCCTCACAGCCGTCAATTTCATTGTAGACCTCATTGTTTTTAGAAGTGGCTGCTTTAATTGACAGGGCCCAGCAGTAGCAAAGCAGAGAAGGAGGGGCTTGGTTGCGACAAGAGCAATGGTCATGCCCTCATTGCACTAAAGGCCTAGTTTGCATATTAACAAAAAGTACCACAACTTGGGAAAAAGCTTCATATCAACAAAAGAAAAACAGTGTTTTAGTCAGGTGTTTCTAAAGCAAACAGTTGGATAGGATGGTGGCTGGTGACAGGTTCCCTTTAAAGGGCATCTGTTACATGTGCACTTGGCAGCTGAAGACATCTGTGTTGGTCCCATGTTCATATGTGTCCGTATTGCTGAGAAAAATAAGTTTTATTATATTCAAATGAGCCTCTAGGAGAAACGGGTATTGCAATGACATCTAGAGGCTCTGCTCTCTCTGAAACTGCTGCGGCCTCTGCAGGGACAACTGAGTTTCTAGGAGTAACAGCAACGCCCCGTTGCTCCTCAAGGTTCATTTGCATATATAAAAACTTCATTTTTCTCAGTAATAGGGACACATATAAACATGGGACCAACACAGATGTCTTCAGCCGCCAAGTGCACATGTAACAGGTCAGCTAGTTTCATAGGTACAAATCCAGCCACTGCTGCTGGATTTCAGGGGAGTCGGAACCCCTGGATACGAGCAGTATATAATGTGATGGAAAAATGAATCAAGCCAGGGGCTTGATAGGGGCTTACATAACAGAAATCACCCATTTTAGAATCTACACCCCTCAAATTATTTAAAACTGATTTCTGAAACGTGTTAACGCTTTAGGTGTTCCACTGGAATTCAAAAATGGAAAGCAAAATGGAGTTGAAATTGTAAAATTTTCCTTGCTGTTTTACACATTTTCCTGTAAAACAGCAAGGATTAACAGCAAAATAAACATTAATATTTATGTAGTCATAAATTGCTGTATGGGCACACTGCACAGCTCAGAAGAGATGGAGCATCATATGGTTTTTGGAGGGAAGATTTGGCATTTCTGTGCTCAATATATTGTGCCCATTAAGTGCCAGTGTGAAAAGTCAGCCCACTTATTATTACACTGTGCTTCTGGATTTTAGAAAAAACCCAATATATGGCCCTAATCTTTTGCTTGAACATATGAGAGTGCTCTTGAGTAAAAGAGCACCATGCACATTTTGAAGCCCAAGCTGGTGAGTTACACCGCTTGCTCTGACAACTCTAGAGGCTCTGAAGTGAAATAATAAATGGAAACCCCGAGATCTGAACCCATTCTGGAAACTTCACAGTCACTGTATTTAGGAGTCAAGTGAGCATTATGACAGCACAGGTATTTTGCAAAAATTAATTGCAACTTTTGCCATCTGAGACACACACCACACTGCCATAAATGTGAACGTAAGCTGCTGTACGGGCAATATGATAGAGCTCAGAAGGGAAAGAGCACCATTTAGCTTTTGGAAACTGCACCCTTCAAATTATGTATGAAGGGATGGAGTGAGTATTTTGACACCACTGATATTTTGCAGGAATTAAAGAGGACTTTTCACTGGTCCAGACATTACCAAATAAATAGCTGGCTGGGTAAGGTCTTATGTAATATCACTTATTATTTTTTCTATGCGCTGCTCCGTTACCCTGCTGTGCCACCCGTTCAGGTTTCCCGCCTAGTATGTAAATCCATACTGTTGGTACAGGGAGGAGGAGATGGCCATGTTTCTCAAGAGGCGTCTCCTCCTTTTTTTTTTCACCCTAGCTGATACGGGCTTCAATGAAATTGGCCAGCTTAAAGCCAGGAGAAGGAAACTGAAGGAAACATACATGCAGATATTGTCCTTGGTCGGATTTAAACCTAGGACCCCAGTGCTGAAAGGTACCAGTTCTAACCACTGAGCCACCGTGCTGCCTATAAGTTGTCAGTGGAGCTTCTCGAGTGGAGTTTCTTCCCACCCTTAACCTCTGCATGGAGTTTACAAGTACAGGGAGTGGTGTCAGGATCCTGGGGAGCAGAGGTAAATTACGGGAATCCAACACCCTCCATCCCACTGTCTATTTCCCAATGTTGGCCTTCTAATTGTGAGTGTGGCTCCTGCTCCCTCATTTAATTTTTATTACCTTGTACCCAGAATTTCAGGCAGCAGAGTCTTTCTCAAGCAGGGGACCAGAGCAGAATGTCTCAGGGTATAGTTGATGAGGTACTCCTGTAACAGAAAACATGCAGCACATTACATAGTAGAGGACATGGTTACTGGGCATTACAAAACACTAGACATTCAAAAACACTGCGCTTTGACATGGTCTGATGTCTAATGTCAATCTTCTCCAAAGATGAAGTAACATGTTGATTTCTTAGTCTACCACTTATACAATGGCTAAAGATGATTATTTAGAAAAACAGACTAGATACATCTTTATCCAGAACCATACTTTGTGGCTTCTGCTTGTATTCTGATGTCATGAAACGAAAATGACTAAAAGAACATCCCCTATTAACCATTGTAGTTTTACTGAAATCTAGTAGATGTACAAAAGCAGTCCATCTCCTTGGGTCCCTTCCATATCTGCTTGGGTACCAGCTGAGGGTGGAAGCTTAGCATGCTGGTCACATTAGCAGACAGAGCAATGTAAAGTTGGCCATATATAAATATTAACCAAACCTACAGATTTTAACAGTGTTTACATGTGTATGAGGAGCGCCATACGATACTCATATCTATTAAAGGTTAACTGAGCTCAATTGTGGAGACTATCCACCATGATATGTCTTCCATACACATTACATGTAGAGAAGAGGAGATCATGCTCACCTATCTTTTTATAGGGCCCCCTCAGAAGTGGCAGCAGCACACAGGACATCATAAAGAAGTACTGAGCCAGTGTAGCTGTGAATCCAGCACTGGGGTTAGATAGCAAAACACTCACCAGAAGCTGCTCATTGCATATCCCTAGAGTTCTATGGCCAGCAGCGATAACCTTTTCTCTGTATGATTTGATAATTGATCTCTGAAGACCAATTCAGCCAGTGAATTAAATGGGTTGTTCTTATCCTGGGTGTTTTTATAGATGGAGTATAGTGTTTAATGTTTTTTTACTCACCTCCCTGCACCAGTTTCTGACATTTGACGCTTACCAGATCCACGGTGGTCTACACTTCCTAGCTCTTGATCAACACGCACGAAATGCCTGGCCAAGGTGAGGGACTGGCTGAGCAGTCATGTCTTATGTGTCCAGCAGAACCAGAAAGTGGAGCACCGTGGGGACCCGGTAATTGCTGGAGCAGCAGTACAGGAGAATCTGTGAGATGAGTACTGCTTCTGATTTTTATTTTAACCCACTATGCTCTATATATAACAAAAATATTTTGGGCAACCCCTTTAAAAGTGAGTGATCAATGCTCACTGAAGAGTCCCCCCTTTGTTACTGTCCTGCCCAACTGGACGCTGGATACAGACAAACGCAACTGCATGCTGGGCGGTACAGTTGGTGGCAACCGTCCAATGCCCATGTTGTACAGGCCCCATTACTTGGATTAACACCGTGGGCAATACATGTTGTATTTTAGAAAGGTATTTTTGTTACATGATACAACGTTTCTTACCTTCACTTAAACTATAGATTTGAACAGAAAATTATTAAAAATGGTGAAAACACTGTCAAATACACGGACAATTCACTTGTGTACAGTATATGTTCATCCCATTTGCAGAAATCGCTAATAATTCAACAGCTTCATTGCACAGTGTGACTAGATACAGCTTGTCGTGAATAATGCATAGATAAATATGAAATAAAAACCAACCTCTAGTGAAAGCGGCTGAGCAAAGTCTACACGTGCACAACCCAGAGAGCTGGACCAAGGACAAAATGCAGACATGAGGAATCGCAACAATCCCAGAGAAGATGCCAGCTGACAGAAGAAGCCAGACGTTAGAGGAGAAACGGGGGCAGACAACCAGGAACACTTCATGTATTGGTACAGACTAACCTCTCTACCGGTGCCAGCAGATTCTGGACAAGTGTCATAGGATATACCCACAGGTGCAATAAGGATGTCTGAAACTACTCCAGACCGCACAGCTGATATCATCTGCAGAATCCATTCGTGAGCTACAGGAGACACTTTGTGACAATTCAGAGAGGAGGAGGACTCCAAAAACACCAGCACATGTTGCCCTTCTGTAAGCAGTGTCTCAATATACTGTTAGGAATTGAGGAATGGACAAGTTATGGTGTTAGAAATCAAAACAGTGGAAGGAAAACGTAAATCCAAAAACCTCAGCACCCATACATCATACAGCAACTCATGAAGTGCAAAAAATATTTCCACATAGACAGACATCAGGACAAGAATGACAAATAGGTACAGCATGTTGTAAGGCTTCATCCCTCACCACAGAAAGAACAGCTTCCCCGAGATGTTTGGAGGATCCATTTGGTGGAATAAAGACAACGCCCAATTTCTTCAGGAACCACCTAAGAGCCCATAAAATCATTAGGTCAGAGATGGAAGCAAGTTAGACGAAAGCTTGAAGAGTCCCCCCTTTGTTACTGTCCTGCCCAACTGGACGCTGGATACAGACAAACGCAACTGCATGCTAGGCGGTACAGTTGGTGGCAACCGTCCAATGCCCATGTTGTACAGGCCCCATTACTTAGATTAACACCGTGGGCAATACATGTTGTATTTTCGTTCCGGCCGCAGCAAGTCTCCCTGCTGAGAGGCGGCGGGAACGAAAATACAACATGTATTGTCCACGGTGTTAATCTAAGTAATGGGGCCTGTACAACATGGGCATTGGACGGTTGCCACCAACTGTACCGCCCAGCATGCAGTTGCGTTTGTCTGTATCCAGCGTCCAGTTGGGCAGGAGCCACACGCGCACCTGCATGCACCTCCGTGCTGCCGCTAGTGTGAAACTAGCCTTAGTTACTAGCATGCTCCATTCATTTCTATGGAGTTCTGAGAACAGCCATGCAAGTGTACATCTTGGGAGTCGTAGTTTTACCACAGTGGGAGTGTCGGAGGTTAGCCATCACAGGTCTACGACAAGTTAGTCTGCACCATGTCGCGAAAACAGACACGTCAGGAGGGGCAAGGGGCTCTATGTAACTAGAATTGATATACAATAGTCCAATACAGTCTTTGATATATGAAATAACGGAATAATACAATGTCAACTTTTTTTTTTACGGACAGATTAAAGAAGAACTCCCGCAAAAAAAAAATTTCTCTGACCTGTTAGAAAGGTGCATGATTTAATCTGTAGCGAATGTCATTTTCTTATCAGAGGCTGAAATTCAGAGTTATCCACTTTCTTCTTATTGTAGCTGGGTCATGTGACCAACGCCCTGACCTCCAACTGACCCAGGACAGGAAGCCAGTAACTACTCTATTCATTCCTATGAGACTGAAAGTGAGGCTCCCATAGGAATGCATAGAAAATTAGACTTCTTGTCCACACATAAGTCTATGTGTGAGTTGGTGGGTCTAATTCCTAGTCACATGACACAGATAAGATACTTCAGGATGATATAACTCAAAAATTCAGCTACTGGTAAGAAAATGACATTCACTACAGATTACATCATGTACATTTCTAGCAGGACATGGAATAAAAATTTTTGCAGGAGTTCTTTAAGGCCAGGAACTCCATCTGCAACAACATGTCACAAAGTGGGAGCAACGCACAAACAAGCCCGTAAAGTCTTTTACTATGCCAGCTTAATTTAGCTTTCTTCTGAAGTACATTACATATAGCAGTGGCAGCTTTCTGGGCAGGGATCAATATTAATGAGAACACAGCCTACACTGGGAACTATCGACATTCAACAATAATGGCAGGAAGCAAAGGGCCACTGTATGTTTCCTAGGAGGTGGGAGGGCATTATCCAAAGGTACATGGTCAATGTAGAGTACCTCTTTGGTTTCCTTTTAATGCAATGCTATGTAGATTGATTTTCCATTGAATATACAAATAATAAACTATTTTTAAAGCCCATATGTAAAAAAAAAATTAAAACAGTAAATTTTAAAGGGCTTCTGTCAGCAGAAACATGGGTATTAACCTGGCTGACAGTGTGCTAATGTCAGCTGAATATAACCATCTTAGTCCCATCTCACTACTCCTCTTCAGTGATGCCGGCATCGCTCTTCTTCAGCGTGTACTGTGATGTATGTGGAAGGAAATCAGCAGCCGGCGAGCATCCTTTCTTCACCGCATACTAAACGGCTGAAAATTTCACCCGAACTCAGGGCCAGGTGGGAGGACGTGAACACTGCGTGGCCCTGGCAATCAAGTCTAGGGGGACATGGACAGAGGTGGGAGAACGGACTCTCTAGGAGCAGGAGCAGCGCCCCCTGGCTTCAGGAGGCTCATCTGCATATAATAAAAGTTCTTTCTTCTGAATAACGGCCACATGTCGTGAGATGGGACTAAGATAGTTATGTTCAGCTGACATTAGCACATCACTAATGTCAGCCAGGTTAATACCCATGTTTCTGCCCTTTAAAACATGATTTCAAAGTAACAGACATCTGTCTAGCACACACACAAAAAAATTACCTTTCGTGTCATTTCTTTTGCTTCGATGTGTTCCCCTTGGTGCTCCTGCTAATCTGTGCTGCTGGGGATGGGCTCTGGAGAAAAACGAGCCTCCTCTCCCCTCGGTGATAATTTAAACCCTCAGATGCCGCGATCAACAGCAATTGCTACACCTTTTAGGTAAGGCAGAGGATGAAATTGTGGGGCTCCTTTCTGTGAATCATGGCAGCCTTGACACTTTAAACTCCCGACACAAATTTTATTCCATGTCCTGCTAGAAATGTACATGATATAATCTGTAGTGAATGTCATTTTCTTACCAGTGTCTGAATTTCTGACTTATATCATCCTGAAGTTTCTTATCTGTGTCATGTGACCAACAATTAGACCCACCAACTCACACACAGACTTATGTGTGGACAGGAAGTCTAATTCTCTATGTATTCCTATGAGACCGAAAGTGAGGCTCCTATAGGAATGAATAGAACAGTTACTGGCTTTCTGTCCTGGGTCAGTTGGAGGTCAGGGAGTTGGTCACATGACCCAGCTACAATAAGAAGAGAGGTTTTTACTCACAGAAACAGTCACTGATAAGAAAATGGCAATCACTACAGATTATATCATGCACCTTTCTAACAGGTCAGAGAATCTAACAGGTCAGAGTTCTTCTTTAAGCTTCCCAGGCTGCCATGGTAAGCTCCCTGCTAAGCTGTGCAGGAAGCACAGCTCAGCAGGGAGCGTGTCAGAATCCCATTCACCCTAAGAGAATCTGGGGAGATCTCTGGATCCATGTGAGGTACAGAGCTGGTTCTAGCTTTGTTAGAAATAGATTATCATGTACTATATGATGTCTGATTTTCATTTTTTACATTAATCATGGGATAACCCATTTAAGATATGCCCACAGAAACTATCCATATTTTGCAGATCAGCTGATCAAAACATGGGCACAGCAATATGCATGAGGGCTTAGGTCTCCTCCTATTTCTATGTTTCATCTCACTTACAGAGGAGCTGTCACATCTCTTGACATGTCCGCTTTAGTACCTACTTGAATTCCACATGTAATAACAATTCTGTAGCATCTATTCTTATGATTATGATATGCCATTCCGTTATTATTCCTGCTAGAAGATATTAATGAATTGCCAGCAGTCTGCAATAAAGGTTTATCTGGGTGTTCACGGGTGAGGGTGTGTCCATGTACAGTCTGACACTGACAGCACTGATTGGATAGTGTCACTGTGTAGGGACACACCCCCAACTAGTAACACCCAGTTGGACCTTTATTGAAAACTATAGGCAATTTGTTCATAAAATTTTAGTAGGAATAGAGGAACAGCAGTCATAATAATAGATGCTCCAGAATTATTATCACATGGGGAATGAAAGCAGAAGCTGAGGCAGACGTCAGGAGAGGTGTCAGGTCCTCTTTCAGTATGAAAAAACCTAAAGTGAAGGATCGATACTCTGCAGAAAATCTGGTAGGATCAGTGACGCATCATAAGTTAGAAAAATGCTGGTTTTATATGACGGTTGTATAAAAGCATTTCATATGCGTGGTTAATAAAACAGGCAAGAGCTGTGGGTTGAAGACAACTAATAAGTATGATGTATGGTAATCATCAGGTAACATTAGCCATTTAAAGAAGCACTCAGCAAATTATCCATAAATATAATCCCAGCTTAACAGCATCTATACATTTCCCTATGCCAGCCACGCAAGACCAGTGTTGGCCACTAGTCCAGGGCTTGCTCTACTGGGTAGACAGATGTCAGACTCTCCTGTGTGGCCGATTTCCTGTAAACTACATGACTGCATCACCACCAATCAAATCCTGCCAGGCAGCTCTCAAAGACCACCCTTCCCAACTCTACCGTCATTGTATCCTTGTCCTCTGTATGTCCCTGCAGTGCTGCTGAAGGGCATTTCTTGAGTGCAGTGATATAGAAGGCGACTCCCTAAAATGATTGCTGTTCTCCAGTGTATCCTGTAATATACAGCTTCACCCTGCCGCCCCATCTCCAGAGCTCATCATAGCTGACAAGGAGAAATCTATCACAAGCAGTAGGCAGGGAAGACAGAGTGAAGCTGCATCTTATAGGAATACACTGAGGGTCGGAAGTGAGGTGGAACAAAGCTTTATGTCACTGATCTATCACTTGCTGCCCTTACATACAATTCGGAGCAGAGCAGGTGCAGTGCAATAAGACTCCGTCCCCTCTGTTTCTGCAGAGTCATGATGGGAAATGAAGGCTGCATGTAGGGAACCATATCAGAGAGGAAGAAGGAACCAACATGGCGTACATCTCGTAAATGCTATCTCAACTACACAAGTTATACACAAGAGCCTGTACATTATCCTTCATTAAAGGGGTTATCTGGGTAAAGATAATGACGACCTACCCTCGGGATAAGTTATCAATATCACAATGGCAGGGGTCCGAGTTCCGCACCGCCACTGATCTGCTGTTTCAGGGAGCCGCTGTGCTCATGGGAGCTCTGGTGTACGCTGTACATCATATAGTGGCTGTGCTTGGTATTGCAGCACAGCACCATTGACTTGAATTGTGCTGAGCTGCAACTAGGCCATGTGTACGTTGATGTCACATGGGGGTCATTCCATGTCAAGTTAACCAATGATTTTTACCTCTATATTTTTAATTCTTTTGAGATTTTGTTATTTGGTAATAGTGTGTCAGAGAATGCAAAATGTGAAGAAGAAAAAATTCTATATATATATATATATTTTTTAATTTATTTTCTAAGTTCGGAAAAAGTGCGAATTTTGGTGTTGCCTGCCTATACATTTCTCCTCATAACTCAGGCTAGAAAAAAAGATAGAAAAACAAAATAAAGACCATTCTACTCAGAACTGTACAGGCTTTCTTCACCAGATATGTCACAAGAGTATCTTTGTTAATACATTACCCATGTGAACGCAAAATTTTAAAACACATTTCCGAAAAAAAAACTTTAAAATTCTCCTAGCCACATCTGTACCAAAATTCAAGTTGGGATCGCGATGGAATCCTATTTAAAAATATAACTATTACAGTGTCAATTCGAAAATTTGAATTCAGATCTGTTCAGCCTGTGGTCTAAAAGTGTGGGGTCTATATTTACCAAATAATCCATGATTTTTAGATATTACTGTATTATTTTATTATGTTACAGCTTAGAAGCAGGTGAGGACAGAGGAGAAAGCTTTGTTAGGGCTCAACCTGAGAATGAACAGGGGTAGACAGAGATTTTGGAATGGAAGCTGCCACTGCTCATGGCAAAGGTGTATGTGATGGTTTAGGAGGCACCATGAAACGCCTTGCAGCTCAAGCTAGCCTCCAGAGGCCATATTCAGACCAAATCTTAACACCCATGCAACTTTTTAAATATTCTTAACATTCTGTTCATGTATTGTACAAACCAGGACTACGAAGAGGAGGAGAGTTTGTTAAAACATCGGTTACAGGAAGCAGAACCCATCAAAGGGACTCGGCAATACCACACTTTCATTCCATGTAGTAAAACAGAAATAAAAACAAGGATTTTTTAATTCAGCAATGACGGGGAAGTCCATGAAGTGGTAGAAGGCGGCACAAGATTGGCAATGGATGACATAACTGGTTATGTGACCTGTGAATATGATCGGCACTGGTGGCTGGCTACTGTACTCTCCCAAGATTGTAAAAATGAAGAAGTAGAATTGACTTTTTTGCATCCTTCTGGTCCAGCGCCATTCTTTGTGTATCCAAGAAAACCAGACATTTTAAAAGGTAACAAAAATCAGATATTAACTCAGGTGGAGCCGAACACCATGACAGGCCGGACATACTCTTTGACACAAAAGGAAATGGCCATTGCTAGTAAGCGCTTATGGACAAGATTACATTTCACCCACTAGAAGGGACAAATTGATGATAAAAGGCCAGTTTCAAAACGTACTATTAATTGTTTGATTAGTTCATATTTTATAGGACGAGGATTTAACTAAGTACTGTACTATTCTTCTTAAACACTTCAAACATGACATGTTTAGTGATATAATAAAAAAAATTGTTACATGTATAAATAGGTGTTAAAAATATTGGTACTTTTAATCTTGTTTTTAACATATAATTGGATGAGACTGTATTTAGAAAATCACACGAGGATATGATCACCTTTTTACTTTTGGTTTGTTCAATGCATTCAGGTTGAAAATGCTGAGCACGTTGTGTTATGATGATTAAGATGTATTTATTCTGGCACTTACAGTATTTGTTTTTGTGTTTCTTTATTGTTGCATATAAATGTTGAATTCAATAAGCTGTAATTTGAAAAGAAAAAAGGAAACTAAGAAACTCACGCAAACATAAAATAAGATGATTCAAGGCTTAAAAAAAAAAAAAAAAAAAATGATCCCAAGTTGAATCCCTGTGCAAATATAACCAAGAACACAAGTAACACACATGCATTTTTCACAATTTTAAAACATACGTTTTTTTCACAATTGCGCATCAAAATTTTGAATTTGATTTCTCCAAAACAAAATATAAAGAAACATAGTCTTGTGACATATCAAATGAAAGCCGGTACCGTTCTGAGAAAAATGATGCCTCTCCCACCTATTTATCTTAATTCTAGCCCAAGATATGATAAAAAATGTAAAGCCATACCAGGTCAAAATTCGCACTTTCAAAACTTTAGAAGTCTGTAAAAAATTAACTGATGAAGAAAAAATGCAAAACTTTTAATTTGTAATTAACTAAAGTTGTACTTCATAAAAAAAAAAATCTAAAGACGTCAGGTAAAAAAAAATATTCATATTTGGTTCACTTGATATGGAATGACCCATGGACGAGGAAGCAGCCGCCACTATCCAGAGGATAGGTTATCAACAGTAATTCCCGGATAACCCCTTTAATGCTGTACTAGAAGAGTAGACAGGTGAGAGGGAGAAAACTACTGGATAATAAAATACTTGACTATAAGCTGTAGATTCCACTGTACTACAAATAAGCTAAAAAAAAAAAACACACAGACGAAAAGTTACACATATCCTAAATTTACTTTTAGTTCATTATTTGCCATAAAAAATTCATTATTTTTGGCTATAGAAAAGCTGCATAAAAAGTGTAAATGCTTATGTGGTGGATATGGCAGACCAGTACAATCTAGTATTTCTTAGAATTCGGACCCCAAGCTACTGGGACACATCTAAAGAGACGTACATATCAAGCAAACAGGAATGGAAATTAAGGGCCTTCACTGTTCCCATGATATATATGTATGTATGTATATATATATATATATATATATATATATATATATATATATACATACATACACACATACATATACATATATACATATATTATATATATAAGGGTTACCATAAAAAAGTATTGTGATACTCGATACCACGCAAAAGAAAAATAAAACACCAAAAAAGCTGTGTGCATTCTGCATTTTATGGAACAATCTCCCCATAATAGAACAATCCTAATCTATTTTTTTAGGGGGGGGATCCTGACCAGGCCTAATTTTGCAAATCTGACATGTATCACTTTGTGGTAATAACTTTGGAACGCTTTTACTTATCCAAGCCATTCTGAGATTGCTTTCTCATGACACATTGTACTTCATGTTAATGGTAAATTTGAGTCAATATGTTTTACCTTTATTTATAAAAAAAATCCAAAAGTTAACGAAAATTTGAAAAAAATTCACTGTTTTCTAAATTTGAATCTCTCTGCTTTTAAGACAAATAGTGATACCCCATAAAATACTCATTAATTGACATTCCCCATATGTCTACTTTATGTTGGCATTATTTTGGTAGTGTCATTTTATTTTTTAGGATGTTAGAAGGTTTAGAATTTTAGAAGCAATTTTTGAAAATTTGCAAAATCAACTTTTTTAAAGAGGACCTTTCACGGATTTGAATTACTGTAGATAAATACCTCTTGTCCCGGGGTACCCCCCGCTGATGCTGCCACTCTGCCTAGTTTTTTAAAATACAGCTCCTACTCCCCGCTGTGCCCGCCTGTAGTTTTCGCGCATCGGTACAGGGAGGAGGAGACGCCGGCATTTCTCAATGGGCGTCTCCTTCTCCATGGCTGTGCCGCGATCCAATCACAGCGGAGAGCGTCACAGCCAGGGAGAAGGTGAGGTTTTTTTTTCTCCCTGGCTGTGACGCTCTCCGCTGTGATTGGATCGCAGCACAGCCAGGGAGAAGGAGACGCCCATTGAGAAATGCCGGCGTCTCCTCCTCCCTGTACCGATGCTCAGTATTTACATACTGAGCGCGAAAACTACAGGCGGGCACAGCGGGGAGTAGGAGCTGTATTTTAAAAAACTAGGCAGAGTGGCAGAGTGGCAGCAGTACCCCGGGACAAGAGGTATTTATCTACAGTAGAGGTATTTATCTACAGTAATTCAAAACCGTGAAAGGTCCTCTTTAAGGACCAGTTCAGCTCTGAAGTCACTTTGTGGGCTTACATAATAGAAACCACCCATAAATGACCCCATTTTAGAAACTACACCCCTCAAACTATTCAAAACTGATTTTAGAAATGTTGTTAACCCTTTAAGTAATGCAAAATAGATGTGAAATTTTAAAATTTCACTTTTTTTGCAGATTTTCCACTTTTTTTTCCTGTAACACATCAAGGGTTAACAACAAAACAAAACTAAATATTACCCCGATTCTGCAGTTTGCAGAAACACCCCACATGTGGTCGTAAACTGTTATTTGGGGATACTCAAGGGCTCAGAAGGGGAGGAGCAGCATCTGCATTTTCTAACATGGAATTTTCTGTCATGGTTTTTAAGAGTGATAACTTTTTAATTTTTTTGTGGACTGAGCTGCGTGAGGGCTTATTTTTTGCGGGACAAGCTGTGCTTTTTATTGGCACCATTTTAGGGTACATCCGGCTTTCTGATCACTTTTTAATCACAAATAAAAGCACTTTAGGGGCATTTATCTATATTGTTTTTTACACCGTTCACTTGATGGGGTAGATCATGTGATATTTTTATAATGTCCATTTTTTATTTTTTTTATGTTTTACACAATAAGAGCATTTTTAGAAAACAAAAATCATGTTTTTGGGTTGCAATTTTTTAAGAGCCATTTTTTTTTTTCATTTTTCTGGCTATGATCTTGTGTGGGGTCTCATTTTTTGCAGGATGAAGTGACGTTTTTATTGCTACCATTTTGGGATACATAAGACTTTTTGATTGTTTGATATGGTAGGTGAAGCGACAAAAAAAGCTGTTTTGGCATCATTTTTATTAGATTTTTTTTACGCGGTTTACTTGATGGGGTAGATCATGTGATATTTTTGTAGAGCCAGTTGTTACGGGCGCAACGATACCAAATATGTGACTTTTTATTGCTACTATTTTGGGATACATACGACTTTTTGATTGATATTATGTTTTTTGACAGGTGTGGGAATTAAAAAATCTGTTTTGGCGTGATGTTTTTTGTGTTTTTTTTACGGCGTTTAACTGATGGGGTAGATCATGTGATATTTTTATAGAGCCGGTCGTTGTGGACGCGGTGATACCAAATATGTCTATTTCATTTATTTATTTTTATTTGTAACATTTTTTAAATTACATATTTGGGAGGAAATTATTTTTTTTGAAATGTGAAACTTTTTTTTTTATGATACTCTATTTTTTTTAGTTTTTATTTTACACTTTGTGTCCCCCATAAGGTCATACAAGACCTCTGGGGGACACTTCATTTTTTTTTTTTCACTATTGATTTCTCCTGTAACTGGGGCCGACATAGTAGAAATCAGTACAAATACATCCTCAGAGAGGCTGTACAGCATAATACTATGCTGTACAGCCTCAGTGCAGGGCTGATCGGGTCTATGAAAGACCCGGCAGCCCCTGCACGTGACCGCCAGGCCGGGACAGGAAGCGCACATAGCGCTTCCTGATCTGTATACACAGCGATCAGTGAGCGCTGTGTATACAGCGATCTAGAAGGCAGGGACCTCTGGGAACGGTCCCTGCCTTCTCTTTGGGGTACCCCGCTGTGCAGTTGCACGATTAGCGTGCAGCTGCTATCTCTGAATGGACGTTCAGAAACATCCATTCAGAGATAATTAACCACTTCCCGGACATTTTTAGTCTATGGGCGGTTGGGAAGTGGTTAATAACTATTAGCCACCTTAGCTGAGGGCGGTTTCTAAAAGATACTAGGCTGCGCAGTAGTGCCTAGTATTGAAAACAGCAAATCCCAGTTTTATATCAATCCGAGTGCAAAAGTATTGATTGGGCATTGAAAGTTCGATACCTGGTGCAACCCTAAGTCCTGTACTGGGCAGTGTTTCTTTCCATATCCATGTACTTGTAGGCCACTCTTAAAGGGGTGGGGCCAACTTTTTCTACAGGATAAGGGAATAACTATTTGATTTGTGTGGGGTCTGACTTCGGACACCCCCCCCTCCCATGGGGTTCCCGTTTCCCCCTCTGAATACAGTGGCTGGTTGTGCATGCATGCTGCTGTTCCATTCATTCTCGTTAGAAATTGTTGAGTGATATATGGCAGCCCCATAACGAACGAATGGAGTGATCGCTCAACCTGCCGCTCAATTTAGAGGGGTGAACAGGAACCCCATTCTTGAGATCAGCGGGGTTCCCAGTGGTTGGACTCTCATAGACCAAATATTCTGTAGTTAAGAAAGGAATCCAATTTTCTACACAAGTTTATACATCGTACATTACAGAGTAGCGGAGAACCCCTTAAAGCAATATCTGAACTGCAGGGAGCACAGTTTCCACAATTCTTAATGAACCTTAATTAGAGATTATTAGAACAAAGCCCTTGGAGTATCTGACAAACCCTGACTCGTGAGTGATTACTGCTTTTACATCAAACTTGGAATGAAGTATGTACAAGAAAATACCATCCAGTTTATACGTAGAACATACATCTCCAATAGGCTAATGAGAACTTTATATAGGTGAGTTAAAAGGGTTTTCCAGGATTTGGTGCCTTTTTATGTAAACCCCCTAGGACAGTGATGGCAAACTTTTAACGGACCGAATGCCCAAATTGCAACCCAAAACCCACATATTTATCACAAAGTGCCAGTTCAATATAGTATATCTTCCATGTACTTTATCATTTAGCTATAACAGCGTGCATATATTCAATGCGCTGCCCGTGCCGTTCATAGCGCGTCCTGCGCTGATGGCAGGAAATGTCTAAAGCATATTGGCACACCATAGTCTTTTTCCAGGGTGCAGGTGCCCACAGAGAGGGCTCTGAGTGCCATAGGTTCGCCACCACTGCCCTGGAGTGTGGCACTTAACGAAACAATAATATTCGCCTGCTCCCCACAGAGATCTTCCAGTCCCCAGCTTGTTTACTTCTGGCTAATGACTGGCCTCAGCAGTGACATGTCCCCAACTGGCACATGACCGGGTAGTGAGTGACGTGCCACTTGGCAGCACCTCACCACTGGGGAAAGTCACTGGCTGCAGAGGCGCACATGACCCCTGTACGTAGCCAGGCTAGAAGTAAAGAAGTGAAGGAACCAGAAGACCATCGAACAGAGCCAGGCAGGTATAATTATTTCATTAGGTACTAGAGATGAGAGAATGTGCTCGTAACGAGCACTGTAGCACTCGGCTCCCCTGCGCTCGCATGGGCGCTGGCATCCGCTTCCGTCCTCCTCACCCGACAAAAGCGGATGCCTGCGCCCATGCGAGTGCAGGGGAGCCGAGTGCTACAGTGCTCGTTACGAGCACGTTCGCTCATCTATATTAGGTACCAAACGGTAGGGGTCCTAATTTAAAGGGGACCAAATCCTGGAAAACCCCTTTAAGGGTGCCGATACACAATGTGGATTACATGCATTTTTCCACGCAGATTTTTGTGCAGAAAAACCATAGTGTAATACCAGCAAAGACAAATCTCACGCACACTTTGCATTCTTTTTTTTGGTGTTAAAATTGACCTGCCGCGCGGATTTTGAAATCTGCAGCACGTCAATTGTTGTTGCGTTTTTTTCTTGTGCGGATTTCCCAATTTTAAATGGAAGGGCGAGATGTGCTGGAAAAAATTTGCATGAAATCCACTCCAAAAATGCAATAAATAGTGCGGATCAGTCTTTGTGCAGATTTCATGTGGATTTTCTGCAGGTAAGTCTCCACTGTGTGCAGCCACCCGTATTGTGTACAGTGACCAAACCAATATAACTGGTACATGGATAAACAGCGAATTCCCTACATGGTCTCAAGACCGAAACTTGTACAGGAAGGGTTGCAGAGAATTCATTATCTGTAGGGATGCACGAATTTCATATTTTGAAGTTTGTGTTCGGGTTGTGGTATAAGCTGAATTGCGTTATGGATAATGCAATTCTATGACGGAATGCATAACGGATCCATACGTTTCAGCAGTGGAGAGAATTTAAGCATAACAGAAACCGGCCCGATCTGTTATGCAGGCCATAGACTTCTATTATGACGGAATGAAAAACAGAAAGCCTCTAAAGGCTTCCGTGGTAACGGAATCCATAACGCAATTCAGCTTATACCACAAGCCGAAGCAAAAACCAACTTCAAAATATGAAATTCGTGCATCCCTAATGATCTCGTCAGCAGAAGGTCAGGCGGTACATCTTTACCTGATCAATGGTGAACAGTCTGTCCTGTCCCAGGCGACACGGGGCACTCGAAGATTTTGGGAGAATAAGATGAAAGGTACAACAAAGAAATCCAGCCATGATGGATGAGTGGACAGGAAGACAAGTGGTGTTCTTGGATGCTGGAAGTAAAAAGTAAGGATACATTTATAGTATTCTAATAAAGAATTTTTTGTCTGAGGACCAGAACCTCGCGGATTCTAGACCAAGAAGGCAAAGATGCCTCTATAGCTACTGATCAGGTGGAAAAGCTCTTTATCTAGAATATACTGAAATATCACCAAGAAATAACATAATAACGACAGGTAAACTCTTCACAAGGAACGGTGACACCCAACAATGATGACAGCATATAAGGGAGCTCTGAAACCTTTCAGGTACCTATGGAAACTAGACATGCAGGAGTCCTAGGTGGAAGAGTCCTAGCTTTACTTAATACGTGCATCTTTTTAGCTAAATCAGATGGGATATAAACTTGTTGACATTTTGTGATCGCCTTAAAAAAAAAAAAAAAATGTACACATGGAGTACTGTGTACAGTTCTGGGCTCCTGTGAACAAGGCAGACATAGCAGAGCTGGAGAGGGTTCAGAGGAGGGCACAGCTCAGCAGGTAGAACCTAACACTATCTCCTACCTGTTATGTGCCAACCTTGGCTTCCGTATAATCAGGGGGTGTTTGGTTCTCAGCATGCATGCTTGGTACCTGCATCCCTGTATTAATGGAGGCCTTTGAAGCACTATAAATGGCAAAAGGTAGAAGGGACCCAGCATGCATGTGGAACCAACACCCCCTGATTATACGGAAGCCAAGGTTGGCACATAACAGGTAGGAGATAGTGTTAGGTTCCCGTTCTACAGAGATCAACTGGACGATTTGGTGGACGGGCCCAGATAATTTTGTACAAAATATATTTGCCAAGAATCTCTAATTTACTAAACAAGCATAGCATCAGCTTCAGAATACCTCATATCTCTATGGCATTTTGTGCTTTACCTGGTTAGCAGTGTGCCGTTGCATTGTATGTATTTTCCTTTCCTTGTGATCAAAAAGTCATACATACACCAAAAATGGTACCAATAAAAAATTACAGTTTGTTCCATAAAAAACAAGCCCTCATAGAGCTTGCAACAAAATAAAATAAAAACTATACATATCTGGGATTGCCATAAACGTCATAAACCACAGAATAACAACGTCATGTCATTAGTAGCACACAGTGAACCGTGTAATATCAAAACCTAAAAAAACTTTGTCAGAATTGTGGGTTGTTTTCAATTTCACCCTACAAATAATCGTTATCCCATTTTCCTATACAGGACATAGTAAATTAAATGGTGCCATTAAAAAATTCAACTTGTCCCGCAAAAACATAAGCCCTCATATGGCTATATGAACGGAAAATTAAAAAGTTATGGCTCTTCGATTTGAGGAAGGAAAAAACAAAAATGCAAAAACGAAAATGGGCTTTGTCTTGAAGGATGTCACAAGATCCCAATAAACATCTAAATCTGCAAGGAAGGGCTCAGTGACTCACCGCATCAGATACTTCTTTCAGTGTGGCCAGCTGTCCACACTGGATCTGAAGATTCAAATATAACCGATTAAGTAACTTCACAAGTATCCACCATGTTATTCTAGGAGAAAATGGAGAAGAAGATGACTGAAAATATATAACGGGCATTACAGGTGACAAAAACTTCCATCCCCTTCAAGGGGATAGGGCAGGCGTTGGCAACCTCCGGCACTCCAGCTGTTGTGAAACTACAACTCCCAGCATGCATCCTTGCTCTGCTCCTCGCAGAACTCTCACAGAAATGAATGGAGCATGCTGGGAATTGTAGTTTCACAACAGCTGGAGTGCCAAAGGTTGCTGATCCCTGGCATAGGGAAAAAGCTTCAGTGCAGGTCCATTGTCTTGAATCCTCATCAATCCTGAAAACAGGGGTCCCAATTTTCCTGAATGAATGTAGTGGTGGTCAAGTATGGACACCATTGCACCATTCTTTCTCTATAAGACTGATGGAAATGGCCAAGTACGGCTCTGGGCTAGCTCTAGCAGTTCCCTAGAAAATGAAAGGAGCAGCGGCACATGCTGAACGGCCACACCATTCATTCAGGTGGATCAAGATAGGGGAGTTTTTAAGGGTTTGTCTCATGATGGACAATGGGGGCATATCCCTAGGATATGCCCCCATTGTCTTATAGGTGTCGGTCCCACCGCTGGGACCCACACCTATTTCGAGAAACGATCCCCGTAAGTGAAGGAGGGTGCACTGCGCATGCTCAGCCGCCCTCCAGTCATTTTCTATGGGGCCGGAGAAAATAGCCGAGCGCTGGCTTGGCTATTTCCGTCAGCTCCATAGAAATGAATGGGAGCGGGGGGGGCGCGCAAGAGTGGTGCGCTCACATTCATGTCTATGGGGAGCGGCTTAATGGTGGCCGGACCAGAGTCCTCCAGCCACCACCTTGAAGGGCTCCTTTATGGATAGCGATATGCCCCCATTGTCCATCATGAGACAACCCCTTTAACCATGGCACTAACCCTTTCACTTATGGTACATCTAACCATCTGTTTCACTGTTTGTTTATATTAATCATGCCATTTGTGAATAATGTTTATTCGCTCTTTAAGATGCACTTATGGAGCGAATACGAATGAGCTCTTCCAGGAGGCAGTGAGTACAGGAAGAGCAGGCTGGATCTCATGAGTGGTGGCGCTGTTCGTAGCAGGAGAGGTAAGTTATTTTATTTATGTCGGATCTGAGGTCTGATGAGGAATGGGGATCTGATTTAGGGGTCTGATAAGGAATATGGGTCTGATCTGAGGATTGATGAGGATTGTGGGTCTGATCTGAAGTCTGATGAGGAGTAGGGGTCTAATTTGAGATCTGATGAGGATTGGGGGTCTGATCTGAGGTCTGATTAAAATTGAAGGTCCTATGAAAATGTTTTTATTCTTATTTTCCTCCTCTAAATCCTAGGTGCATCTTATGGAGGGAAAAATACAGTAATTTGTCAATTACCTTATCAGCCTCGGAGACAGAGGCTTCTGAATGTGTTCTAAATTCCTCAGCACCTCCTTGCGGCTTTCACTACTTGTAGAAACAGTAGATTTATCATCATCGTCTTTTTCTTTCTTTATAGCTGACTGAATTCTATGATGCAAGACACATATGGAAAATGACAGATATTTGAATAGGCTCATTCAGGAAATAAGAAATTACATACGTATAAACTGTTACATTATTGAAGGAAAATACTACTTTTGGCCAGTGGGATTGCTATAAACCAAGATCATACAGTTCACAGCTATCAAAATGTAGACATCGACAAAACACGATCTTCCAGAGCTCATATTTAGGTCATCGGCTAAGGCAACAAGAGTTAACCGAGATAAGAGCACCTGCAAAAAAAATAATTTTCATTCAAAGGCAAGGAAATAATGCAATAACCTCGGATGTTTCCATATCTTCTCTGACCATTCTACAGAGAGGTCTTGACCTGCTGGCCTTTCCCATACAAACAGGACATGACACAATCTTCGGACTAACCAGCCACGATACCTTCACATGAGGAAAAGAAAAAGTAAGAAAATGGAGAAGATACCTGCATCAACACCATGTTGGTTGACCACTAACAAAGCCTGAAAAACGTGATGGCAAACACCATTTGTAGTTATATCTCAAGAAACAGATCCACAAGATGGCCACTCGATGATGAAAGAAGAAGCCACAGATGCAATTTTATTCCATGTCCTGCTAGAAATGTACATGATGTAATCTGTAGTGAATGTCATTTTCTTACCAGTGTCTGAATTTTTGACTTATATCATCCTGAAGTTTCTTATCTGTGTCATGTGACTAGGAATTAGACCCACCAACTGACACAGAGACTTATGTGTGGACAGGAAGTCTAATTCTCTATGCATTCCTATGGGAGCCTCACTTTCAGTCTCATAGGAATGAATAGAGAAGTGACTGGCTTCCTGTCCTGGGTCAGTTGGAGGTCAGGGAGTTGGTCACATGACCCAGCTACAATAAGAAGAGAGTGGAAACTCTCAATTTCAGCCTCTGATAAGAAAATGACATTCACTACAGATTATATCATGCACCTTTCTAACAGGTCAGAGAATAACATATTTTGCGGGAGTTCTTCTTTAAAGGAGTTATCCGAGACTAACAAATTCTCTCCCATATGCTGGGCCCATCACAATGAATATACTTACCTGGCTCCCCGCGCCGATCCTGGTCCCCGCACCACAGTAGGGGAGCAGCCAATGGCAGACAGGGACGAGCCTGCATAGTGTCACCCGCAATGCTAGGGAGGCTTGTCCCCGTCACCGCCTGTCATTGGCTGTTCCTCCTCCCCCCCCCATGTTTTAATCCATGCATGGGGAGAAGCAGCGGCGGAGTTGCGGGGACCAAGAAAGGGACAGGGAGGGCGGGCCAGGTAAGTAGATTCAGTGTGAAGGGCCCGGCATATGGGGGTGCATTTGTTAGTCGCGGATTACCCCTTTAAAGGGATTGTCACTTCAGCAAGTGTCATTTATCATGTAGAAAAAGTTGATACAAGCCACTTGCTAATGTATTGCGATTGTCCATATTGTCTACTTTGCTGGCTGGATTCATTTTTCATCAACATAAAAATTGCTTGTTTTCATTGTTATGTCCACCCTGGCTGTGCTTCCACGCTATAAGAAAAAGGACTGGCCTCTATGGTAGCCAGGACTATGGGAGCGCACACAGGCTGGTGCTTTTTCCTACAGTGTGCAAGCATGACCATCGCTGCTGGATTACAGAGTGGACATAACCATGGAAACGAGTGTATATTGTGATGGAAAAATGAATCCAGCCAAGAAAGGAGGCAATATGGATAATAACAATACATTAGTAAGTGGCTTGTATTACTTTCTCTACATAATAAATGCTGAAGCGAGACAACCCCTTTAACACTATGGTTTTGCTGGAGACAGAAATCTGGCAATTTCAAATGGAGAAGTTCGCTGCATGGTAGGCGACTGTTCTTAAACAGTTAAAGGCCACGGACACCGTTGTTGAAATTTTTTGTAATTGCATTTTACTTATTTCAGGCTATAAATAATTTTTCTGAGGTCAGGAGATCAAATATAAAGCATCACATGAGCCGTCAGCTGATGGAACTAAGGAGCAACCGACTGCAAATAGACTGATTTTTTTAACCCTTGTATCTTAAAAATGGCTGAACTTTTTTTTTTAATAAAGACCAACTGAAGAAAGATTTTTAGCCCAAAATTTGTAAAATGCAATCATAAAAAATTTTGAAACACCAGGCAACAAAAAAGTGCCAAGAGTACATTTTACCCATGTGGACACATAATATGACTGGGTGCAATCATAGAAAGGTTTTCCAGGATATGGGTTTATGGGTTGTGTCTGGCACTGCAGCTCATCTCCATTCAAGGGAATCGGGTCACATACAGGCACACTGGTGGCACTGAGTTGGGTACTATGGCGAAGGAGTGGCGGTCCACTCCACTATTAACCACCAGTATTCATTTCCTTAGGATAAGCCTTCAACATTAAAGAGCCTCTGTCAGCATGATCAACCCCATTAAACCAGGCAAAATGACTGGTAGGGTTTATCATGCTAAGAAAAACAATATCTTTCTTTCCCATAAAGGGTTAATAATGGCCAAGAAATATTTTTTATATTTATGTAAATCACCTAGTTGGAGCACCAGGGGGCTGATCAAATCTCTAGCGCAATGCCCCCTTTGCTCGCTGTACTCCCCCTTTGAGTGATATGGCATCTCGCCCAGTCCTTTGTTCTTGTGGCAGCAGTGAGGCTCAGTGCTTACAAGGTAAATCATGAGCATGGGAAGCAGAAGATCCACTTTGCAATCTCTATGACTCCGCACCTGCACAGTGGATCTGATAAGAGGCACTGCTCCGAGAACAGAAGTCGGAATGACATGTCTAACCCTCTCACTCAAAAAGGAATTGGGAAGAACAGAGAATACAGAGGGCGTTGCTCAAGAGGTGCTCCCAGCCCTATGGCCAGCCCTCTGGTGCTCCAACTAAGTAATTTACATAAATCTCAGCCTGTATTATAGAAAATAAAAATATTGGTTTACTCAGTACAATCAACTCTACCAAACTGACAGAGGCTCTTTAAGACTGAGCTTACACAGCGACTTTGCAGCAATAAAAACTTGCAACCAAAGTCACCATGCAGCCCCAACCTAAAATCTGGAAAACCATGTTAACCACTTCTGTGTGAATTCAATATATTGAAGCTAGGGCTGGGCGATTAATCGAATTAATTCGATTAATTCGCCAATTGAAAGCCTCACGATTTTATTTTTTAGGAAAATCGTGAACTCGATTTTCCTAAAATGGCACCCGCCAGATAAAATAAAAAAAATCTCTCACCTGTCTGAGGCGCGGCTCCGCTCTGGCGCTCCTCTTTTTCTCCGGGGCCGCGCTGCACTGTCCTGACCGCGTACAGCGTCAGGACGTAGTGCGCGCACTCTGACCTGACGCTGCACGCACTCAGGTGCCAGTGCAGCGCCGGGAGAAGAAGACTGAGGAGCGCCAGACCTGGAGCGGAGCCGCAGGACAGGTAAGGGATTTTTTTATTCTATTGTTATGGTGGCCTAGTGGGCTGTTCTGAGGTCTCAAGGGGGCACTACTGTGGGCTGATGTGAGGTCTGGTAGGGGCACAGTGGGCTGATGTGAGGTCTGATGGGGGCACAGTGGGCTGATCTGAGGTCTGATGGGGGCACAGTGGGCTGATCTGAGGTCTGATGGGGGCACAGTGGGCTGATCTGAGGTCTGATGGGGGCACAGTGGGCTGATCTGAGGTCTGGTGGGGGCACAGTGGGCTGATCTGAGGTCTGATGGGGGCACAGTGGGCTGATCTGAGGTCTGATGGGGGCACAGTGGGCTGATCTGAGGTCTGATGGGGGCACAGTGGGCTGATGTGAGGTCTGATGGAGGCACAGTGGGCTGATGTGAGGTCTGATGGGGGCACAGTGGGCTGATGTGAGGTCTGATGGGGGCACAGTGGGCTGATGTGAGGTCTGATGGGGGCACAGTGGGCTGATGTGAGGTCTGGTGGGGGCACAGTGGGCTCATGTGAGGTCTGATGGGGGCACAGTAGGCTTTTTTATTTTTTTATATTTTTAATAACATAAGAAAATCGAGATTTAAATCGTGAATCGTCCAAAATTAAAAAAAAAAAAAAAAAAAAACGAGATTTTTTCTTTTGGGCCATATCGCCCAGCTCTAATTGAAGCGTTTACATAAAATAAACATTATCATATACTGCACCAACTGTCCTCCTCTGTTATATGCAAGGCGTTGCGAAATTTCATCTCGGTGTGTCTCTTATAGAAGAAGTTCGTCTGCACGTAAAATAGACGTTGCTGTAAATTACGGGGGGGGGGGGGGGGAGTGAAGAGCACATTATGGAAACTAGGAAATCATATTTTGGCACTTACCAAACTGTTGGGATTACAGGACTGACAGGGCTGCCCCACAAATGGTCGAAACAGCCCTTGGAAAGGATGTACTGTTCCTATCTTCAGCCCAAATCCAGAGGGACAGAACAGACTCTAAGAAGATTTGGAAAGAAGGTTAAAAATCATTTTCCCATATTAAAAAAGCAACGGCTCATCACCACATCGTCTGGGATCCCCACTGGGCCAGAGAGTGAAGAGGTGCCTCAATGCTGGTGTAGTGGTTTGTCTCCTTCAGAACAGGAACGGTACGCTAATCGGGTGGGTGATGAGGATCATGGGGGTGCCGCTCAATCAGCTGACAACCGAGCCCCTGCTGTATACACCGGCGTATTCCGCGGTCAGCACTGACAGTAGCATACACGGAGCTTGTGAAGGGTAAGGGCTCCCTCCACATCTCTATCTTGTCCCGGAGCTGCGGTGACGGGAACCCGATGGCTGAGAAGGCAGCTCGAGGCCTTGCAGAGGCATCGGGGCTTCCCATCTACAGAAGCCTAGGAGATCCAGCCTTGAACTACACTGATAGTTCAATGCAGTACAACACAGCATGTATTGTACTGCACTGAAACCGGGATCGAACCCTGAAAAGTTGAAGTCCCATAGTGGGACAAAAATAAAAAGTAAGAAAAAAAGTTGAAAAAAAGTGTATTTCATAATAAAAAAAATATAAAAAGTATCAAGTTAAAAAAAAATACAAAATGCCCCTTTCCCTTAATAAAGACGTTTAAAGGGTTTCTGTCATCAGAATTTACCATAGTAAACCGAGTGTCATTTGCAATGCGCAAATGACACCTGATGACAGATCTGTTTGTTTTATACTTTTCTGTAAAGTTGTTAGTGAGAAAACTCCGTTTTTAAAATATGTAAATTAGCTCCCCTAGGTGCAGTAGGCGTGAACCCTGCACCTAGTAGCGGCGTAATTCCTCCTCTTACCCCTCCTCCGTAGCGTTGATTGACAGGGCCAGGCAGCCAGCTCTTTCGGCTCCCGGCCCTGTTCGAGTCCGAAATCCCGCGCCTGCGCATTGCGATCAGCAATGCAGGTGCATTGAGGAAGCCGGGCGGCCGGCGGCTCAACGCGCATGCGCGGATTGCTGATCGCAATACGCAGGCGTGGGATTTCGGACTCGAACAGGGCCGGGAGCCGAAAGAGCTGGCTGCCTGGCCCTGTCAATCAACGCTACGGAGGAGGGGTAAGAGGAGGAATTACGCCGCTACTAGGTGCAGGGTTCACGCCTACTGCACCTAGGGGAGGTAATTTACATATTTTAAAAACGGAGTTTTCTCACTAACAACTTTACAGAAAAGTATAAAACAAAGATCTGTCATCAGGTGTCATTTGCGCATTGCAAATGACACTCGGTTTACTATGGTAAATTCTAATGACAGAAACCCTTTAAAAGTGTTAACAAAAAAAAAAAAAAAAAAAAAAGACTGATATATTAGGTATCCCCGGATCCATAACAACCAGCTCTATAAAAATATACCATGATCCATCTCGTCAGGTGAACCTGTAAATAAATAAATAAAAACTGTGCAAAAACAGCCTTTTTTTTTGGTTTGCCTTGCCTCACAAAAAGTGTAATACCAAGCGACCAAAAAGTCATATGTACACCAAAATGGTACCGATCGAACTGTCACTTCATCCCGCAAAAAAACAAGCCTCTACACAAGACGATGGGCAGAAAAATAACAAAAATATGGCTTTTCTGAAAATGGCAACACAACAAGATTTTTTATTTTCTAAAATGTTTTTACTTTGTAACACTTAACAAAAAAAAATAGACATATTAGATATCGCTGCGTCTGTAATGACCTTCTCTATAAAAATATGACTGATCTACCCCCTAAGGCGAATGTCGTAAAAAATAAAAACTGTGCCAAAACAGTCACTTTTTTTGGTCACCTTATCACAAAAAGTGTAATATTAAACAATCAAAAAATCATATGTACCCAAAAATAGTACCAATAAAAACATCAACCCTTCCCACAAAAAACAAGCCCCTAGACAAGACAATCAGCAGAATAATAAAATAAAATATGGCTTTCAGAAAATGGAGACATAAAAACACAATTTCTTTTCTTTACAAAAATGCTTTATTATGTAAAACTGAAACAAAAAAATAAAAATACACATATTTGGTATCACCGCATCCGTAACAACCTGCTCAATAAAAATAACACATGACTTGTCAGGTGAACCCTGTAAAAACCAAAAAATAAAACTGTGCCAGAACAGCCACTTTTACCTTGCCTCACAAAAAGTGTAATATTGAGTGATCAAAAATCATATGTACCCCAAAATAGTGCCAATAAAACTGTCACCTTATCCCGTAGTTTCCAAAACGGGGTTATGTTTTGGTAGTTTCCACTCTAGGGGTGCATTAGGGGGTCTTTAAATGCCACAAAGCAAGTTAAAATTATCACAGCAGCATCTGCCCCCCAAAATCCATAGGTTGCTCCTTCCCTTTCTGAGCCCTGCAGTGTGCCCATACAGCAGATTACGGCCACATATGGAGTGTTTCTGTAAACTGCAGAATCAGGATAATAAATATTGAGTCTTGTTTGGCTGTTAAACCTTGATGTGTTACAGGAGTTATTATGCTTGCCCATAAACTTCTATTATGATGGACCAAACGGAACGCCTCTTAAAGGCTTCAGTTTTGCATTCCGTACCGAAATTCCGTTATAAACGGAACCTATAACGGAATGCCATAACACTAGTGTGAACCCACCCTAAGTATCCCGGAGACAAAGCAAAGTGATCTCCCTGCTGCAGCGGTTTTGTATTAATAATTAAAAATTGATTAACAAATACTTTTATGGTTTATTATTGTACAGTTTGCATATTGGTATACAGATGCATATACCTATACATATCTTTTGGAGCTAGGAATGATGCCCTGTTCTTTAAGGCTTGGCAAATCATTCATCTGCAGGATCTGCTAGTCTTCCCTGGGGGCGGCACATCGGGCACATGATGCTCATGGACGCGTTAGTCTTCAGTGTATCTCCATTGCAGGAACATCTAGAGACCTGTAACTACGTCTAAGGCCCCTTTCACACGACAGTATTTTTTGCGGGCTCCGATCCGCATTTTTGACATGAAAAATGAGGACCCATTCATTTCTATGGGTCCGCAAAAAATACTGAGAGCATACTGTGTGCTGTCCGCATCCGTATGTCCGTTCCGTAGCCCCGCAAAAAAGATAGAACATGTCCTATTCTTGTCCGCAAAACGGACAAGGATAGGCATTGTTATAATGGAACCGCAAAAAAAAACGGATGCCATACAGACGACATCCGTTTTTCTTGCGGATCCGCAAAACACAACGTTCGTGTGAAAGAGGCCTAAGGAGCACAACACTCACCAAGGTCTTCCCATCGGCCGGCCGTGACGACTCTTCTGGACTCATCTTACGATTATTAGACTGCAATCTCTCAATGCTGGATAAAAAAAAAAAAATAGACAACATCAACACAGAAGTTATAAGCTGCAAAACTTTTTCATTGTCATTTAAATAAAAGAACAAAAAAAATTAAGAAATTTTTTAAAAAATGAAACATATTTAACAAATATAATTTTCTGCTGTCGGCTTATTCAGTTGCTTCTGGACAAGACAGAGAACTATAGAGATCCAGGGGCAAGGGCTACAGCAATACTTTTAGTTCTGAAGATGCCAGCAGCCATGGGCAAGGGTCATCACAGCCTGAATGCCAGTGCCCAGAATGCTGGAGGGACTAGAGAAATGTTATTAGATGTCAGGCCTAATAAATCGTCCAATACAATAGACAGCCGGGTACACCGCACTTCTGTACGGAGACCTCACATATAACACAATAGACAGCCGGGTACCGCCAGACTTCTGTACGGAGACCTCACATATAACACAATAGACAGCGGGTACCCCGCATTTCTGTACAGAGACCTCACATAGAATACAATAGACAGCCGGGTACCCCCAGACTTCTGTACAGAGACCTCACATATAACACAATAGACAGCCGGGTACCCCCGCACTTCTGTACGGAGACCTCACATATAACACAATAGACAGCCGGGTACCCCCGCACTTCTGTACAGAGACCTCACATATAATACAATAGACAGCCGGGTACCCCCGCACTTCTGTACAGAGACCTCACATATAATACAATAGACAGCCGGGTACCCCCGCACTTCTGTACGGAGACCTCACATATAATACAATAGACAGCCGGGTACCGCCAGACTTCTGTACAGAGACCTCACATATAACACAATAGACAGCCGGGTACCCCCGCACTTCTGTACGGAGACCTCACATATAATACAATAGACAGCCGGGTACCCCAGACTTCTGTACAGAGACCTCACATATAACACAATAGACAGCCGGGTACCCCCGCACTTCTGTACGGAGACCTCACATATAATACAATAGACAGCCGGGTACCCCCAGACTTCTGTACAGAGACCTCACATATAACACAATAGACAGCCGGGTACCCCCAGACTTCTGTACAGAGACCTCACATATAATACAATAGACAGCCGGGTACCCCGCACTTCTGTACAGAGACCTCACATATAACACAATAGACAGCCGGTTACCCCCAGACTTCTGTACAGAGACCTCACATATAACACAACAGACAGCCGGGTACCCCCAGACTTCTGTACGGAGACCTCACATATAATACAATAGACAGCCGGGTACACCGCACTTCTGTACGGAGACCTCACATATAATACAATAGACAGCCGGGTACCCCCAGACTCCTGTACAGAGACCTCACATATAATACAATAGACAGCCGGGTACCCCCGCACTTCTGTACAGAGACCTCACATATAATACAATAGACAGCCGGGTACCCCGCACTTCTGTACAGAGACCTCACATATAATACAATAGACAGCCGGGTACCCCGCACTTCTGTACAGAGACCTCACATATAATACAATAGACAGCCGGGTACCCCCGCACTTCTGTACAGAGACCTCACATATAACACAATAGACAGCCGGGTACCCCCGCACTTCTGTACGGAGACCTCACATATAATACAATAGACAGCCGGGTACACCGCACTTCTGTACAGAGACCTCACATATAATACAATAGACAGCCGGGTACCCCCAGACTTCTGTACAGAGACCTCACATATAATACAATAGACAGCCGGGTACCCCCAGACTTCTGTACAGAGACCTCACATATAATACAATAGACAGTCGGGTACCCCGCACTTCTGTACAGAGACCTCACATATAATACAATAGACAGCCGGGTACCCCCGCACTTCTGTACGGAGACCTCACATATAATACAATAGACAGCCGGGTACCCCCAGACTTCTGTATGGAGACCTCACATATAATACAATAGACAGCCGGGTACCCCGCACTTCTGTACAGAGACCTCACATATAATACAATAGACAGCCGGGTACCCCCAGACTTCTGTACGGAGACCTCACATATAATACAATAGACAGCCGGGTACCCCGCACTTCTGTACAGAGACCTCACATATAATACAATAGACAGCCGGGTACCCCGCACTTCTGTACAGAGACCTCACATATAATACAATAGACAGCCGGGTACCCCCAGACTTCTGTACGGAGACCTCACATATAATACAATAGACAGCCGGGTACCCCGCACTTCTGTATGGAGACCTCACATATAATACAATAGACAGCCGGGTACGGAGACCTCACATATAATACAATAGACAGCCGGGTACCCCCGCACTTCTGTACGGAGACCTCACATAGAATACAATAGACAGCCGGGTACCCCAGATTTCTGTACGGAGACCTCACATATAACACAATACACAGCCGGGTACCCCCAGACTTCTGTACGGAGACCTCACATATAATACAATAGACAGCCGGGTACCCCGCACTTCTGTACAGAGACCTCACATATAATACAATAGACAGCCGGGTACCCCCGCACTTCTGTACAGAGACCTCACATATAATACAATAGACAGCCGGGTTACCCCGCACTTCTGTACAGAGACCTCACATATAATACAATAGACAGCCGGGTACCCCCAGACTTCTGTACGGAGACCTCATATATAATACAATAGACAGCCGGGTACCCCCAGACTTCTGTACGGAGACCTCACATATAATACAATAGACAGCCGGGTACCCCGCACTTCTGTACGGAGACCTCACATAGAATACAATAGACAGCCGGGTACCCCGCACTTCTGTACGGAGACCTCACATATAATACAATAGACAGCCGGGTACCCCCGCACTTCTGTACGGAGACCTCACATAGAATACAATAGACAGCCGGGTACCCCGCACTTCTGTACGGAGACCTCACATATAATACAATAGACAGCCGGGTACCCCCAGACTTCTGTACAGAGACCTCACATATAATACAATAGACAGCCGGGTACCCCGCACTTCTGTACGGAGACCTCACATATAATACAATAGACAGCCGGGTACCCCCGCACTTCTGTACGGAGACCTCACATAGAATACAATAGACAGCCGGGTACCCCCAGACTTCTGTACAGAGACCTCACATATAATACAATAGACAGCCGGGTACACCGCACTTCTGTACGGAGACCTCACATATAACACAATAGACAGCCGGGTACCCCGCACTTCTGTACGGAGACCTCACATATAATACAATAGACAGCCGGGTACACCGCACTTTTGTATGGAGACCTCACATATAATACAATAGACAGCCGGGTACACCGCACTTTTGTATGGAGACCTCACATATATACAATAGACAGCCGGGTACCCCCAGACTTCTGTACAGAGACCTCACATATAATACAATAGACAGCCGGGTACCCCCGCACTTCTGTACGGAGACCTCACATATAACACAATAGACAGCCGGGTACCCCCAGACTTCTGTACGGAGACCTCACATATAATACAATAGACAGCTGGGTACACCGCACTTCTGTACGGAGACCTCACATATAACACAATAGACAGCCGGGTACCCCCAGACTTCTGTACGGAGACCTCACATATAATACAATAGACAGCCGGGTACCCCGCACTTCTGTACAGAGACCTCACATATAATACAATAGACAGCCGGGTACCCCCGCACTTCTGTACGGAGACCTCACATATAATACAATAGACAGCCGGGTACCCCCGCACTTCTGTACGGAGACCTCACATATAACACAATAGACAGCCGGGTACCCCCGCACTTCTGTACAGAGACCTCACATATAACACAATAGACAGCCGGGTACCCCCGCACTTCTGTACGGAGACCTTACATATAATACAATAGACAGCCGGGTACCCCCGCACTTCTGTACAGAGACCTCACATATAATACAATAGACAGCCGGGTACACCGCACTTCTGTACAGAGACCTCACATATAATACAATAGACAGCCGGGTACCCCCGCACTTCTGTACAGAGACCTCACATATAATACAATAGACAGCCGGGTACCCCCGCACTTCTGTACAGAGACCTCACATATAATACAATAGACAGCCGGGTACCCCCCGCACTTCTGTACAGAGACCTCACATATAATACAATAGACAGCCGGGTACCCCGCACTTCTGTACAGAGACCTCACATATAATACAATAGACAGCCGGGTACCCCGCACTTCTGTACAGAGACCTCACATATAACACAATAGACAGCCGGGTACCCCCAGACTTCTGTACAGAGACCTCATATATAATACAATAGACAGCCGGTACCCTGCACTTCTGTACGGAGACCTCACATATAATACAATAGACAGCCGGGTACCCCCGCACTTCTGTACAGAGACCTCACATATAATACAATAGACAGCCGGGTACCCCCAGACTTCTGTACAGAGACCTCACATATAATACAATAGACAGCCGGGTACCCCCAGACTTCTGTACAGAGACCTCACATAGAATACAATAGACAGCCGGGTACCCCCAGACTTCTGTACAGAGACCTCACATATAATACAATAGACAGCCGGGTACCCCGCACTTCTGTACAGAGACCTCACATATAACACAATAGACAGCCGGGTACCCCGCACTTCTGTACTTGGAGCTTACATATAATACACTTAGGCTACTTTCACACTTGCGTTGTTGTTTTCGGGTATGGGGATCCGGCAAAGGATCTTCAGGACGTCTTCCGTTCTGGCAGCATTCCAGTTTGTGACCGGACACAAAACCGCTGCATGCTGCGGTTATTGGTCTGGTTATAATAACAGGAAAAACATGGATGCGTCACTAAAAACAATGCAAGTCAATGGTGACTTTCCGTTTTTTTTTTCTTAGGAGTGTAAAAAACTGGATCTGTCACCCATTGCCTGTAATTAGTGATTGATCCATTTTTTTTTTCTCTTTTTCATTTTGATTTCACACAACCGCATCCTAACAGAACACTGCATCCTGATGTGCAAAATCAAAACTGATCCGTATTGCCGGATTTCAATACCAGAAACGCAAGTGTGAAAGTAGCCCGATTTTGTTCATTTGATAGGATTTTAGGAGAAGAAAAAAAGCGAAATCCCAGACAATTGCAGATCCACGGCTGCCAAAATAGCAATGTGCAGCAGAAACCCACAAAATACTGTTTGGTCATTGAAGTAAAAAGTGCAGGACTGTAGCACAAAACGCACTGTGTGAACAAAGCCTAGAGCTTTTACAAGAAACAAAAGTGAATCTCCCAAATGAGGCAACCACCCCCCTCCAACAAGCCACGATGAAATCTCCTCTATAACTAAAGTATAGAACTAAAAGTCTCAGCATGCCAGACTTGCAGACAGAAACAACCACATATGATGTCACGTGTGCGTCCATTACATACCGTTCATATGAGCACAGGAACTTGTGCGGACTGTCGGCGGGGACGACGCATGCGCAGACATCACGGCGCCGCTCCCAGGAGGAGCCTGATGACGTCACCGGGAGTCCTGTCAGTGCACACTATACTGGTCAGATGTGGAAAGAGCAGCAGTCTGTAATCTGTGGTTGTTAATTTCTGGTGAAACTACAACTCCCAACAATGCCTAGAAAGACACAGTAGTCAAACTCCTGGTAGAGGAGAGCATGCTGGTACTTGTAGTTTCTCAGTGGTTGGTTATTGAGGACCAAAGACACAGTAGTCAAACTCCTGGTAGAGGAGAGCATGCTGGTACTTGTAGTTTCTCAGTGGTTGGTTATTGAGGACAGATAGGTGTGTTTGCCTCACATTTGTGCATTTTGCTCTGCATTGGGATCTTTGGCATTGGATATGGGAAATATTGGATTTAGATGGGTTCACACGTATGTTTTTAATGACGTTGTACTGCAATGTTGCAGTTTTTTATTTATTTTTTTGCCAGCTTGAGATGAAGCAGGACCCGTGTGTTTTTTTTCTACTAACCTTTTTGATAAGTGGTATTTTTGGTTCTCTGGTGTTCTATTTAATTGCAGGGTTTTTTTCTGGCATTTTGACATCTGGGAAAAAAACCAAGGGTCCCAACACAGAATTGCTGTGACTTTTTTTGGTGGGACTTTTTTTTTTTTTGTGGCTTTATTTGGGTGTTTTTTTATACGGCCCGTATTCACTAACAGTGCCATAATTTGGCTCATCCAGGGTTTCTGGCCCGTCTTTAGGCTTTCAGAAGTGTGGCGGTAGTGAGCTGAAATTAGGCACACATCTCCATACTTTTTAGCCAAAATGTGACGCAAGTCACCACTCAAAACAGATGCAGAAAAGTACTCCAGCCCTGGAGTGGAGTAGAAATTAGACTCATTCACACGTCAGTGTTTGGTCAGTGATTTCATCAGTGATTGTGAACCAAAATCAGGATTGTAGGCTCCACAGACATAAGGTATAAGGGAAAGATCTGCACCTGTTCTGTGTTTAGAGCCAAACCTGGAAACAAAATCCGTTCATGTGCATCTAGGGAGAGTTCACATCACTGTTTAGCTTTCCGTTCTTCTGATCCATTAGGCCCCTTTCACACGAGCGTGTTTTCCGCATGGGTGCAATGCGTGACGTGAACGCATAGCACCCGCACTGAATCCTGACCCATTAATTTCAATGTGTCTGTGTACATGAGCAGTTTTTTTCACACATCAGTTCTGCGTTGCGTGAAAAACGCAGCATGTTCTATATTCTGTGTTTTTCACTCAGCCCTGGTCCCAAAGAAGTGAATGGGGCTTCAGTGAAAAATGCATTGTATCCTGAAGCAAGTGCGGATGTAATGTGTTTTTCACTGATGGTTGCCAAGAGATGCTGTTTGTAAACCTTCAGTTTTTTATCACGCGCGTGAAAAACGCATCAAAACGCATTGCACCCGCCCCGAAAAAACTGAACAACTGAACACAATCACAGACAAAACTGACTGAACTTGCTTGCAAAATGGTGCGAGTTTTCCTGAACGCATCCGGACCTAATCCGTCACACTCATGTGAAAGGGGCCTTAGGGCTCATGCACACAAACGTATTTTGTTTCCGTGTCCATTCCATTTTTGTTTTCCACCTGTATGCGGAACCATTGACTTCAATGGGGCTGCAAAAAATGGAAATGCCGGACAAGGATAGTACTGTTCTATGCACATGGACGTCGTCCGTATTTTTCGCGGATCATTGTTTTGCGGACCGCAAAATACATATGGTCGTGTGCATGAGCCCTTAAACAGCACAGTGTATGTGCAGTCGCCCTCCATTAATTTCTATGGGGCCGCCGAAAATAGGTGAGCGCTGGATCGGCTACTTCCGTCAGCCCCATAGAAATGAATAGGACCTATAGGACCGCACCTATCAGACAATGGGGGCATATCCTAGCGATATGCCTCCCATTGTCTGTGATGGGACAACCCCTTTAAGATCTGGTACGTAAGTTTTCATTAGAGAATACAACAGACGGATATAATAAGCTAAACTAAATAAACTAAAAGTGTAAATGTTACTAAAAATTGGTGTCTCTGCCCTGAATAAGGTGACAAATGTGCAGCGCATTGATGTTACCAGCGGAGTCTGTTCCACTTCCTAGCAGCAATAATGTGTTTATTCGGCCTGCTGTCACATCAAAGCATCGACCTGCTCCCTAATTACTCATTAGCCTCTGTGAGGTCTGTGTCCACGTCATCCGCAGGGTTAAACGAAAGCCTTCATTTTCCTTTCTATTACTAATAAGGTAAAGGTTGACATTGCCCATAGTGTATAAACATCTTTGCATCATCCTTTTTTTACCATGCTATTTTAAGAGAATGTTCTCTGATTTTTGGACCGCCATCTATGCTAGGGGCGAATATATAGTTGTGCCGGTGTCTTACCTGTGCAGTTTGGAGAAGAATTGGGAGTTACATAGAAAATGAAAGGAGTAGTTTCTTCAAAGGTGTGTATGGAAGATTGAGAGAGTCAGACCTCAAGTGTACGTGCACTCCGGCTCATAATATACGCTTCCATATGGCGCAGTGTTTCGTGCCGCATTATCGACTCTTTTTTTTTTTTTAATGTAAGGTTACTTTTCATGGTTCAGATTTTAGATCCTTTTTAGTGCTTTTCGGTGACATAAAAAAATATATATACATATATATAACAGTAATATACAGCAGAATATGCTGCATTTTTGTATGTGGACTCCTTATAGAAAAAAAAATTCTGCATGTACCACTTCTTAGGCCTCTTTCACACGAGCGTGTCGGATTAGGTCCGGATGCATTCAGGAAAACTCGTACCATTTTACAAGCAAGTTCAGTCAGTTTTGTCTGCGATTGCGTTCAGTTGTTCAGTTTTTTCCGTGCGGGTGCGATGCGTTTTGATGCGTTTTTCACGGACGTGATAAAAAACTGAAGGTTTACAAACAACATCTCTTAGCAACCATCAGTGAAAAACGCATTGTACCCGCACTTGCTTCAGGATACAATGCGTTTTTCACTGAAGCTCCATTCACTTCTATGGAGCCAGGGCTGAGTGAACAACGCAGAATATGGAACATGCTGCGTTTTTCACGCAACGCAGAACTGATGCGTGAAAAAAAAAAGCTCCTGTACACAGATCCATTGAAATGAATGGGTCAGGATTCATGTCACGCATTGCACCCGCATGGGAAACTCGCTTATGTGAAAGGGGCCTTAAAGGGGTTCTGCAGTTTTTTAAAACTGATAATCTATCCTCTGGATAGATCATCAGCCTCTGATCGGCGGCGGTCCAACACCCGGGGCCCCCGCCGATCAGCTGTTTGAGAAGGCAGCAGCGCTGCAGGAGTGCCGCGGCCTTCTCTGTGTTTACCGCAGGCCAGTGACGTCACGACTAGTATCACTGGCCTGGGCGGGGCTAAGCTCCATTCATGTGAACAGAGTTTAGCCCCGCCCAGGCCATTGATACTAGTCGTGACATCACTGGCCTGAGGAAAACACAGAGAAGGCAGCGGCGCTCCTGCAGTGCCCCTGCCTTCTCAAACAGCTGATCGGTGGGGGTCCGGGTGTCAGACCCCTGCCGATCAGATGCTGATGATCTATCCAGAGGATAGATCATCAGTTTTTAAAAACTGAAGGCTGTAGGCAAGATAGCGTGCCGCCCATGGAGGTGAAAGGGCCCGCCGCTATTCCGCAAATTTGCGGAATAGGTGCGGACCCGTTCACATTTGGGCCCCCATCCGATCCGCATTTTTTGCGGCTCAGATGTGGACCCATTCACTTCAGTGGGGCCGCAAGGAATATCCATTTCTGTCATGGGCAGTTAGTTCTGTAACGCAAATTGTGGAACGCTCATGGCCAGCATCCATGTTTTGCTGATAGACCACAAAACACAGCGCGGTTGTGTCCATGAGCCCTAATCCAGGGGTAGAATACTGACGGATTTATATACACTCATGTAAAAGAGGCCTTTCTACACAAAACCCGCAATACATAGCTGTGGTCTATGGTAAGGATATTCAATGCGGTTTTGTGGTGGATTTCACTCTTCCATTGAAAAGGGTGAAAACCGCACAAAAGATGTGCAAATGTAATTGACATGTTGCCGATTTCTAAATCCACACGGTAGGTCAATTTCCACACAGAAAAAAGAAGCAAAGTGAACATGAGATTTGTATAATATTATTCACTTTGCTGATACTTTAATACGCTGCATTTTTCCTCGCAAAATCCTCGCATAATCTGCAACGTGTTGGTGTGCATGGCCCCAATGAAATGTACTAAAACTTCTTAGAGATAAATGATGCGGCACTCACCGGACTCTTTTGTTTCCTCTTTATTCCAGCAGTTCTACATACATAAAACAACTCACCACTCGTGTGAGCACCTTGCTCAGTGTTAACGCGGCGACGGCCGTTTCGCGCCTAGTTGCGCTTCGTCTGGCCGCTGTGTGATGACGTCGGTGCGTTGCACGTCATTTATGCACCGCACGGCGTGATCACCATAGAGACAGGTATGACAACAACATATTAAAAACAAATGACAGTTCTACAATCTTATTATAAAAACACTGCAAGGTCATTTTTATCGTTTAAACCCAGGTGTCCCATAGCGTTTGTTCTCATTATCCATGACGCTTCCCTCTGGAGCAACCTCTTATGGCAATCTCCATTCTTTAATGGTTCTACCACTTCAATGCCAGCATATGTAAGTACCTCTCCTGAGGATCCATGCTCATTTCTAACATGTTCTATCAGTCTTGGAGATCCTACTCCTGTTTTTATGGATTTTTTGTGTTCCCTAAATCGTATGCATAAGGGTCTAATGGTTTTCCCTATATAAAATCTCCCACAAGGGCAAAAGATGACATATACATATTGTGTTTTACAGGTAATCAAATGTTTGACTAAATGTACGACACCTCCCATACTAAGACACTTCGTTCTCAACATATGTTTACATGAGACACATTGGCCACATTTGTGGTTTCCTTGTGGTACTGATCTTTGGAGCCAGGTTTCCTTTTTATCCTTCTCATACGAACTTCTTACCAAATTGTCCCTAATCGTTTTACTCCTTCTGAAACTAAACAAGGGGGGGCTACTTACTCTCTCCTTCAAATCTTCGTCATGGGAGAGCATGTGCCAATTCCTGCGTATCGCATTTTTGACCATTTCTGCCATTTTCGTGTATTTAAAGGAGAACACTGCTCTGCCTTCCTTCTTCTTTTTATACTCCCTCACAGGACATTTTTCTTTATATTTCCTATGTACCTGCTTAAAGGAATGGTCTATCAGTTTTGCCAGGTATGCTCTTTCTAATAGTCTTCCTTTCAATTCCCTGGACTGCACTATAAAGTCCTTTTCATTGCTTGTAATGCGTCTAATTCTCGCAAACTGACCATAGGGGATTGCTTTTTTAACATGGTAGGGGCGAGAGCTCCTGTAGTGCAAGAGGGAATTTGTGGCGGTTTCCTTTCTATGTATCTTGGTTGTTAGTTCCCCTTTTTGTACTGTTACCATTACATCCAGAAATTCCATCTTCTCAGGGTGGATCTTACTGGTAAACCTCATATTCAAATCATTTTCACAATTAAGGTATTCCACAAAAGAGTCCGGTGAGTGCCGCATCATTTATCTCTAAGAAGTTTTTTGGAATTTTGAACTGTGGAAATGCAGAGCACCGGGGACTATTGACGCATGTCTTTTTGATCCTGGATCTCCATTAATGCCAGTGCGGTTTAAGTGTAGTGCCAACCTCGAAATCTTTGGCTCCCCAACATGTATTGGGAATCAGGTGATGCGTGCTCATGTATAAAAGGCCGCCTTCACACGCTACTGATTTTGTTGCAGAATTTTCCGCAACTGAATGGGATTTGCAGAAATCCATGTGCTCGCTTCTTCATTCAAACTGTATGGAACTGATTTTCAGTCACAGAAAATTCTGCATAGGTAGGTTTAGAGTAGGACCTGCCTGACTGAGACCACCTTGGCGCTGGTAGACGGGCACAGATGCATTTTGATCAAAATATATTGGCTGAGAGTCTCAGATTTTATCATATCAGAGTGAAGGCTTAGTCCATATACCGCATTTTATGCCTTATAAGACGCACTTTTTTTCCCAAAAAGTTGGGGGGGAAATGGCTGTGCGTCTTATAAAGCGAATACTAGGGAGCTCTTCAATTATGGAAGCGCTCACTAGTATGCATTAGGTGCCGGGAGAGGGGAGTTAAGAGAGCACCTCCCTGGTCTTCCTTCCTGGGGCCGTGCAGGAGAGGTAAGAGAAGTTTTTTTATTTTAAAGACTGATCTGAGGGGGGTCTAGTATGGCGGTCTGAAATGGAGCGCTGATATGAGGTCTGAAGAAGGTCTGATGAGGGTCTGCTATGAAGATCTCATGTCTTGATATGGGGGTCTAATGTGATATCCTGTTATGGGGGTGTGATGTAATGTCTTGCGGGTCAGATCTGAGGATTTGATATTGGGATCCAATCTGAGATCTGAGAATGTGATATGGGGGTCTGATCTGAGGATCTGATGAAAAATATTTTTTTCTTATTTTCCTCCTTAAAACCTGGGGTGTGTCTTATCAACAGGTGGGTCTTGTAAAGTGAAAAATACGGTATAATGTATACTGTGTTAGTGCATTATTTTCTATGATTTTTTTTTTATACATGTAGCCATGCACATCCGTTTTTGTTTTTTTTTTTATCTGTTTCCGTGATTTTTGTTCAGTCAGAAAGTTCAGCAATAAAATCTGAAGCGTGTGAAGGCTCCCCAACTATCCAAGCCAAATAAGCAAATGTTTCCCATATTTTGGATAGGGGATACATTTAAAATTTGGTACGACCCCTTTAAGTCTTAGAAACCCCCCTTGTGCCGTGCCCCTCACAGGGAATATATTTACCCCACTCCCTGGGCCGCTCCTGGTCCCCGCACCACCGCTGCTGCTGCTCCCCATGCGCGAATGAAAACACCCGGTGTCGCGGGAGAGCAGCCAGTGGCAGACGGGGACCAGCCTCCCTAGCATCACCCGCTATATTAGGGAGGCTCGTCCCCGCCTGTCATTGGCTGCTCCCCCCTACACCGGATGTTTTCATCAGTGCACGGGGAGAAGCGGCAGTGTGGAGACCAGTAGCGGCGCAGGGAGCCAGGTAAGTATATTCCCTGTGAGGGACGGCACTTGGGGGGCAGTTTATGATATTGGATAACCCCTTTAAGGTTATGTCCAGACATGACTGAAGATACAGTGATAAAGTCCGCTTTGGTTCTTGCGTCATGTATTAAATGCAGTTTTAGGATTTCACCCTCTCCATTGCATCCACACCATGAATTCACATGCTGCAGATCTGAAATCCTGCATTTTCATTTTGTGCACCATGTGGGTGAAATTTGTTAAAATCTCATCCACTTTGCTGGCGCTGTACAGCAATGCGGATTCGCCACACGTAAATCCTCAGCAGCAAATGCTCAGCCTTTCAGTCCCGTGTGGACACGGCCTAATGGCTGTCACTGCTTCTATATCAGTGGTGGTTCTACCATAACCCATTCCATACGGACCCTAACATAAAAAACAGCACCTGCTTATCATACAAGTCTGCGAGATGGTGTCATTTCACCAGTGTGCGGCAAGCTAAGGGTTACACTGGAGGCACATTTTTGGAGGTAGGAGGGTTGCCATTTAGTGAAGTGAGAATTGTTGAGCACTTGAACATTTCATCTGTATCTGCGTAGGTTGTTCTCTTAATTCCTGGGGTGCAAGAAGTGATACGAGTGTTCGGTGCCATAGAGACATTTGAATGTTTTGTGTGAGGTGCTGGATCAGTAAATGATCATGTCTTTAGACTCATACTTGCTGAGAATATATTTTAGCCATGAATTGTATGAGTAAGAAGGCATTTCTATGACTTCAGTGGGCAGCGTTGGACTTTATTACAAGTTGCTCACTGTACAGTCGTGTCGACTGTATGACTGTGTAGCGCTATTCCCCTCCAGCAATGGCTGACTCAGCCTCACATATTACCAGTATTACTCCATAGGGCATGACTCTGTAGTATGAATATGCCAACCTGTACTGAATGACCTAGTCATATAGTGGTAGAGTGGTCATAGATCTCTTTTGCCATCTCATATTTTAAAGGGCATCTGTCAGCAGATTTGTACCTATGACACTGGCTGACCTGTTACATGTGCACTTGGCAGCTGAAGACATCTGTGTTGGTCCCATGTTCATATGTGCCTGCATTGCTGAGAAACATAATGTTTTAACGTATGCAAATGAGCCTCTAGGAGCAACAGGGGCGTTACCATTACACCTAGAGGCTCTGCTCTCTCTGCAACTGCCACGCCCTCTCCTCTATGATTGACAGGACCAGGCAGTGAAAAGGTCATCACGTCTAGCCCTGTCAATCAAAATACAGAGAGTATTACTATTTAATCCCATTTTACAAGTGATGCATTTCATCTCTATTTTTTATATTATATATGTATTTAATAATGATTATTGATCTTAGCCATTTTGAAACTCCGGGTTTTTCGTGCTGATTTGATCAGTTTATTCTGAGTTGTCTTTTGTGGAGAGGTTTAGATGTTGTCCATTATATTCTTTAGGTTACTTTTTTCCTTTATGACCTGTTCTAATTTTATTCAGGGAAAATCAGGTCCCTTTATTCTCTGGATCCGTGTGGGTCCTAGAAGTCGGGTCCCCAGGATTAGTAAACGATGGCATATCCTAGTAATATGCCATTATTTACTGTAGGGATAAAAGCCATATCAAAATGGACTAAAATCCAATGAGTCTGGTCCACTTAAGGCCCCTTTCACACGGGCGAGATTTCCGCGCAGGTGCAGTGCGTGATGCGAACGCATTGCACCCGCACTGAATCCTGACCCATTCATTTCAATGGGGCTTTTCACATGGGCGAATTTTTTCACGCATCAGTTCGCCGTTGCGTGAAAATCGCAGCATGTTCTATATTCTGCGTTTTTCACGCAGCCCTGGCCCCATTGAAGTGAATGAGGCTGCGTGAATAACGCATTGCATCCGCACGCAAGTGATTCACTGATGGTTGCTTAGAGATGTTGTTTGTAAACATTCAGTTTTTTATCACGCACGTGAAAAACGCATCAAAACGCTTCGCACCCGCGCGGAAAAAACTGAACGAACGTACGCAATCGCAGTCAAAACTGACTGCGATTGGTGCGGATGCGTGCGGATTTTCCGGAACGCATCCGGACTGAATCCGTGACGCCCGTGTGAAAGAGGCCTAAGACTCCTCACTAGATGTCCAGTACTATTGGGGTCGCCCATTACCCCAGTCTGCAAAGTAAAGTAATTTTCATTGACTTCATGCATGTGAGAATCGTAAATGACCTTTTAGACTTTTTTTTTTTTTTTAAACTACTTAGATATCAAACAATACAAACCCTTTAAAGCATCATTGAGCCCATAGTGGAACAAATGGATTCAGGCAAAAAAAATAAAAATTTATTATTTGGAAATGACAGATCCATCCTACATAATCCTTCTTGGCTTTTCTGCCTGTGTTCTTATTTACGTCACACATCTTTTTTAATGTCAGACTGCAGCGTTGCCTGTCATATCCAGGATAATTCCTTTTGTTCAATGTGAATATGAACTTCTTCATTCTTCATTGTTTTTTTTCTGAAAGAAAACCTATCCAACAAAGAGTTAACCAAAAGCTGCATGATCTTTAAAAGAGGTCATTTCTCCAGCGATGGGACACAGACCGCAGGGTAATTTACTATATTTATGGCAGTACATAATGCTGCGTGGCGGTATTAATGTAAAGGTTCATTCTGCGGGGTTAAGGGCCAGATAAACATTCTTTCCAAGAGAACATACAGTGTGGTCATACCACACATACACAGTCTTCTATTATGATGGTTGTCACAGCGGTAGACATGTCCCATATCCTAAGCCTGCATTTCTATTTCCTGTGCAGTCATAAGACAGTCTAACTATTTATGATGAGACCCTACACCAGAAATTGGAGTAAAAAAGTTGCAAACCTACAGTTTGCAACTTTTTGAAAGCCTCGTGCCAAGGGCTGAAGTCAGAGGCGGATTGGCCATAGACCTTACAGGGAAATTTCCCGGTGGGCCGATGCCTAGGGGGCCGCCTGAACCCTCCTCACAGCAGGCCAGTGGAAGTTTTTGGGGATGTATTTTGTGATGCTGGCAGTATTTTATGCTGGACTGTGGTATTTGGCTCTGTTGTGCCACAATATGGTATTTCTGGCCCTGCCTTCCATCAATTTGGACCCAACTACAAAACAGGGCCACTTTATTTTTTTTTTCCGGGGCCACTTTTAGTATTTTTTCCAGGACCACTTTAAGTTCCCAATTCACCCCTGGCTGAAGTAGATTTCAATGTAGGTGCCCGAACTGTCTGTAACGTCAGTTGCTGACCACTGATGTTCCCCTACTCCCTGCCAGAGTCCTGGGCTTCGTGTTCGGGCAAGCACTGTCCTTCCTGGACATCTTTGTCATTGTCCGCGTCCGGATGCATTAAACAGCAGGTTTCTGTGGTGATCTGTTGCTGGTGTCTTTCCATTCACCACCGTGGTCCTAGGCTCTGTCCTTGCAGGCATTGTCCTTCCTGGAATCCACTCCATGGTTTCCTTCTGGCCCTGGACACAGCATGGCTTCCAGCCTGTTCTCTGTAGCACCTCATCAAGGAACGGCACAAGTCACTTCCTGTGCTTTAAGGGTTTTGCACATGTGGCATGTGTGACCAATCCCAGCCATCCTGCATCTATATAAGTGGTCCAGCTCTCTTCCCAGGCGCCTGAGTGTCAAAGGTCCTTGTGTCCTGCAAAGGTAGCATTTGTCTGTTCTTATCCATCCATAGGGGGAGCCCGTAGTGCCGAACCTATGAGATGTTGAGGAGAACGGAGAACCACAAAGTAACCCTAGTGTGTACGGCCTGGGATTAGCAACCCCAGAGCTAGGTGACCCCCGGACTCTGCTGGATTGAAGTCATGGGCTGGGTTGGGCTGAAAGCCCGAGGTGCAGAAGTTTCCCCAAGGAGTGGTGACCCTGGGGTGCCTGAACTCACTGGAGGTGGGAGCGCACTGAGTGATGGCACATTTGCACGCACTTCACTTTCTCACATTTTGAGCACACACACCTCTTTTTGCTCGGCTTCGGCCCTGAAAAGATGAGGATTTTTTAAAATTCCGGTCAAATGTCCGGGCCGTAACTGGCACACATTCACTTTATTTATATTTTATGTTTCACTGTGTGTTCACTTTACACGTTTGTGTGTCACAAGGATTTTTAGGGGTTAAGGCATCCTTATGGGCACCTCCCTAAAGGTCTGGGGGTGGCAATTCCGGCTCCGCACCCTCCTGCAAAACCCCATGGTCTCTCCCTCCAGGGAGAGACCAGCCTAGTAGTTGAGCTCCGTGCCGACACCTCAGGTGGCAGTCTAGGTGGAAGCCAGAGCACAGACGTACCCTTGGCTTCGGCTGAGGGTTGCCTGGGCGGACTCCCGGCTTTGGCTGGAGTTGCCTATTTTGTCTCGGTCCCTGCAGGAGCCTTCTGGCCTGGAAGAACTGCTAAATGTTCTGGGGACCTCTTATCCTTTAGGAGAGGGCCTGCGATGGACCATAACTTTGTGCACGTTTTTGTGTGGCTCACTGCACGATTTTGTTGCACAGGTGTAGAAAGCACGCTCCTTGGCTCCTCGTCTGTGCTTGTATTCCTGACCCTTGCTTGTCTTCTGGATTACTCTTCCTGTCTGATCCTTGCCTGCTATGTCTCAACTCTCCTGTTGCTGACCCGGATTACCTGTCCTGTATCTGTGCTACCTGCCCTGACCCATTGCTTTTACGACTATGCCTCTGCCTCATCCCTGGTCGCTCCTGGTTATGACTCGGCCTGCTGACTACATCCGTACCTCTGGTCCTCCTGGACCAGCTGCCTCGTGTGCCAATCCTCCTCAAGAGGTAGCGACCCAGTGTTCCCCTTGGGAAAGTCCATCCCCACCATCAGGGGTACTATGAAGAAGGAGGGGTTCACTTAGACAATGTGCTTAGAAGAGGTTGGTCACGTGGGTTTACACCTGCTGGTTCGTGACACTGTGCCTGCCGGTCTTTGATAAAGGCCCCATGTATTTAACATCTGATATATTCTATAGTTACTGTTTATATGTCTTGTATTAAAGAGGTTTTGCCATTTGAGACATTTATGGGATATCCACCGGATATGCAGGAGAGTAGATATCCTGTGACTCCAGTTCATCCAGACAAGGTAGCAAACAGACCGCCAGAATGGAGAGGTGATGTGTGTGTGGCTCACTCTGTTCAAGTCTTTGGGCATTATGGAGCAAGCCAGGTAAATGCCCCCAACCTATAAGACATTTATGGAATATTTCATGGAAAACACCAAGTCGTTCTGATTTACACTATTAGTAGATATTCTTTACTAGAATATATTTTTAACCATGCTGTAGAATACCTGTGTGACCATCTATATAATGTTTTACTGCTGATATAACACATTCTTCATCATCATCTATGAGGACTGTGGCCATACTCATGTTCACCCGTAAGTGGACCATGCACATATACAGTAGGTCATCAGTATCACATCAGGGGGTCCCACTCCCAGCAACCCCGCCTATCAGGTGTATGCAGGTGCCATAATGTGCCAAAACCAGGCTCAGCTCCATAGATTGCACTGCACCTCTCCACACTGCAAACAGATGATAATAAGGGTGGTAGGAGATGGACCCCATCCAATCTGATATCAATGACCTATCGTAGGGATAGGTAAATGGTAATCCATATTAACACCTTAGTGACCACCAATACTACATTCAGTCATTAGGAGGCCTTAGGCTGGGCCGCCACCTTTTTACGACCGCCTAAGCGTTGACAGGTCTCCAGTACAGCGGAGAGTGGGGGGCTCATGTAAGAGCCGAGCTCCTGGTGTAACAGCCCCAATCAGAAGAAGCCTCCAAGGCTGTGGCATCTAAGTGGGTACAAGGGGAGGAGATTTTCTCTGTCTCCCACTGGCACCCCACAAAAGAGATTGTGGGGTGCCAATTGTCTGTGCATAGTAGGCTGGAACCTAATAAAGGCCCCAGCTCTGCCTGCTGTGTATTCTAGCAGGACATGCCTCTCTGGTGCAGCCTGCTGGTGGATGTCAGTATAGCACTGACAGAATAACACATTGCATTGCATAAGCAATTGCAGTGTATTATAGAAGAGATCAAAGGATTACCTATTAAAGTCCCATTGGGAGACTAGTAAATAGATTTTGTCGCAAAACACCTTTGTGGGAAAAATCTGCAACCTTAATACTCCACAAAGTGTCTCAAAACAAATAATAAATGCCCACCTATGTCTTTTGGTTAAAAGTTTATTCTCCTCTTTAGCGAAATGCCTTCTTTCTGCACATAGTGGATAATATACAGTATGTATATTGATAGAATAGCAGTAAACTGTGTAGGAAAACTGACCACAGTCTAGTCATCAATACATCTCTTCGGGGCCAGTTGGTCCAGGAAAAATCATTGACCTCGGCAACCACATTGGGAGACATTTATACGATATGGCGCCAGTGGAAGGAATGAACATACCATGCTCTTGATAAGTGACCTCTAGTCCACACAGTCCATTGTAGAGTAGCAACATGCAAACAGATCAGTCAAATACTTGGTATAAGAAAGCAACCATGGAACACATGCTGACTAGGAGAAGCTCTACCCCTAACTGCAATTTCTTTTTCCTTTTTTTTTTATTTATTTTTACACCAAAAAGTGAGCAAAGATATCATCAGTAACGTACGGTACAGATCAGTGTTCAGAAGCTGTAGGACGCACACAGGGAGGTTGTGCAAAAAAGAAAAAGAAAAGACACGTGCAGATGCTGCCGTACACACTGATCAGCACTGGACAGTCACAGCTCGCACACAGAAATATTAGTACAGGGATAAAAAAAAATATGACAAAAAAACATGACAAAAAAGCATTCACAAATCACACCGCATCTGCCAAAAGTGCACAGGGGGTTCGGTAAGAGAGGGATAGGGACTGGCAATTAGGAGATTGGATCGGGAAAATGGAACTGATATGATAATGATGATGATCCCCCCCTGTTCACGGGTTAAAGGATGAAAAATCAGGGGATCACAATGACAACGCCCTTAGAGCCAAAGCCAAATTTATTTTTTACTGTGTGCACTTTTTAAAGGGATTATCTGATCCTGTAAACATCCCCTGAAATGCCTGGGTCCCTACTACAGAACAGACTTACCTGGTCCCTGACACCTGCTTTCCTCCGGATCCTTGCACGGCTGCCGCTGCATCTCCCCGTCTTGCGGATCACAGCATCCAGCGACAGGGGGTGCAGCCAATGGCAGGCCATGACCGTGACCCATGACACTGGGGAGCAAGTCACCGTTGTGGCCTGTTATTAGTCGCACCCCCGTCCTGGGATTACCCCCAAAAAAGTATACTTTACGGTATACATTTTTTAACCTGACCTCTCGGGGTGACGGCAGTCTCCGTGTGGTACATTCTGGACATTACCTGCTACAGGCCACAGCAACTCTTTGTTGGCACATTCTGCACAGGAACCTAGACAGGTTACAGTATCTCGTGCGACTCTCTCTTACTCTCTCTGCACACAGACCACTATGCCTCTTTCCAGCATGCCATACTTGCAGCACGCTGGCTGGTCTTTTCCTCCAAACCTGGATTCTCATAGGTCCACTGACTATCAGGGGTGTGGGGGCAACTAGGTAACCTTTGCTGTTACTGCTACACCAGCACTAACTAGGCATGAGGTAGTGCATCAAGTTGGAATCACCACTGAACATACCTCTACTACCAAGCTAACTACTACGCAGAATGTGGGTGAATAAATAGACAGTATCTCACAATATATGGGGCATTTTACAACACCACCAGACTTACATGGCATATAGCTATTTTAAACGCTACCTGGGACCATCAGTATACATCTTATGGAAGCAACTATGCACAGCCCTAAAATATGTAACAATAATACGTCCACATACCCATAGTAGTGCACATATTATTCAATACCTTGTTGACATGTCACTGTGGCATAAAGCATATTATCCTTTTTCCTCATTTAAGTTTGACACTAATACACTGAGGGATCATGTCACATGTCACAAACGGTCACATAACAGATCGACATCAGTCTCATTGCACTGCAACTGTCACGAGGGGTGGGGAAGTAGTGAACCCTATCTGTAGCCCCAACCGCTCTCCCTGCCTACTTACACGGCCCGTCCTAAACAACGGTGCGTAACTGGTCGACAGGCCCTGACCTACGTAAGTGCAGGGGCGTAAAGGGAAGAGATAACAAAGGGACAAAATAACTAACACAGACAGAACACACACAAAACAATATAGAAATGTCAGTCAGGCCAAAGGGTCGTATCAAGAGGTCACGTCAATACCAGGGATTAAACGAAGTCCAAAATACAAAAGCCGAAGTCCGATACATGCTGAAACAACTACTCACAAAACACACTAGCACTGCTGGAAAGATCAATAACAGGCAACCTGTGGCCAGCAGGCTGCCTGCTTAAATAGGCCCACAAGATGGGTCATGTGACGTGGGCAGCTTCACGTGACCCAACTCAAAACTAAAAACACATAAGCACTGACTAATGGGCGTCGGCGCTCAGCTCCCCTGCTGCTTGTTGTCCAGGGGATGGAGGAAGCTGGCCGTGCTTATGAAGCAGGTGTCGCTGAGTCCTCCAGTACCCTGGTTGCTAGGGGGAACAACCTGTTCAGAGTTAGACACGGGAGACCAGCGGTGCAGTAAGGATGAGGCGCATCGTCGGCTCGCCGTGACAGCAACAGTATCAGTGGTAACCCGCAATACTGAACATGCTGTAGCGTAAAGGATATGCATTTCTCTCTTGCAAACCCTCCTATTGCACAAGGGAATATGTTAAAAAAATAGAAACACGGAAACTCCCTTTAAAGGCTATGTACTCCTTTGGGGGCAATTTTTTTAAATTATTACATTGTACTCATTTTGAGCTTGAGAAATTGATCTTTATTACAAATATCAAACCCTTTACTCTGTACAGAGCTGAGATGCTCTAATAGAGGCATCTGAATTTTCTCTCTGCTCAGTCAGCCAGCTAATCTGGGCTCCTTATCTCTGCTCTCTGACATCATAGACACATTATAGTTCAGTTCTTATCTTACTGATAATGTAGCTTTTAAGTTTTTATTAGTAAATTAGAGATAAGGTTTATTACATGACAGCCACAAAGTGAAAGTAAAAAGTATGATTCACACAGCTAGAAAAACAGTTAACCCTTTTTGACAGAATGGCTCAATATTTTTTAATAAAGACCAATGGAAAAATTATTTTAGCCCAAAATGAGTAAAATGCAATCTTAAAAAAATTGTCCTTCAGCACAAAATACTGCAGTTTTCCATGTAGCAGAAAACATTGCTATTAAATTTAATAAGATTTATCAAAAAACTATGTAGACATGTTTTCCCTCCATTACTGTAGATCAATGGGGAAAAAAGCAGATGTTTCCAAACAGAAAAATCACAAAAATTACAAAAGATACAGTTTCTTATATTTTATTGTTTGCTGTTTTTTATAGTATACAAATTTCTGTTTAGTATTACACATTCCCTTTGTGACAGGTCCTCTTTATAGTTGGATTTTATCAACTAACCATGAACTTAGTCAGACAGTGGTAAATCTGCTTTCGTGCGCTGACGAAAGAAAACAAGCACATGCTAATTAGAGTAATTTGAAAGCGCAGACTTTTAATAAGTGGAGCACTGAGCTGTGCAGACCTCAGAGGCTTCCGTAAATCAAATAATCTATAATTCTACGTACGTAGCCCCGTTTCAGGAGGATGTTTATATCTCAGGATCAGGCCCTGGACACTGGCCTGGCCCATTCCATAAAGCAAAGTGTAGACTATCTTAGGGTAGGTTCACACTTGAATTAAAGGGGTTGTCTCATGATGGACAATGGAAGTATATCACTAGGATATGCCCCCATTATCGTAAAGGTGCGGGTCCCACCCGCACCTATATCCAGAATGAAATCCCGAAAGTGAAGGAGGGCTCCATAGAAATGAATGGGAGCAGGGGCCGTACATGCGCGGTACGCTCCCATTCACTTCTATGGGGAGCTGGCTTGGTGGTGGCCGGACCAGAGTCCTCCAGCCACCACCTTGCGGGCCTCTGTTCTGGATATAGGTGCGTGTCCCAGCGGTGGGACCCGCACCTATAAGACAATAGGGGCATATCCTAGCGATATGCCCCCATTGTCCATCATGAGACAACCCCTTTGGGGGCAATCATATTATTATTGCATTGTACTTATTTTGAGCTAAAAATATTTTTTCAATTGATCTTTATTAACAATATGGAATCCTTTTTTCTGTACAGAACTGAGATGCTCTACTGTGGATTTTTTGTCTTTTCCGTCATCTGAGGAGCAGACAGACTCCTTCTCTCTGCTTATCTCATTATAGTTCTTACCTTACTGATAAGAATGTTGTTTAAATAAGTGTTTATGATCTCTTAGGGATCGTTCACATCACCCTTAAGGATTCCGTTCAGTCCTGTCGACAGGACTTTGTTTTCCGTCCAGCATAACGGCAACCAGACGGATCCGTTATGCAGAGCCATAGGCTTCTATTATGACGGATCAAAACGGAATGCCTCTTAAAGGTGTCCGTTTTGATGCCCGTCCTAGGGATTCCGTTTCTTTCCGTTATAACGATGTTATAACGGAAAGACTGAACGGAATCCCTAACGGTGATGTGAACGAGCCCTTAGTAGTTTACAGATAAGGGTTATTAGATGACAGCACAAAGTGAAAGTATCAGTCACAGAGTTAGTAAAATAGTTAACCCTTTGTGACAGAACGGCTCAATATTTTTAATAAAGACCAATTGAAAATATGATTTTTTAGCCCCAAATGAGTAACATGCAATCATTAAAAAATGCCTCCAAAGGTGTACATAGCCTTTAAATGGATCTGGCCTAGCCAGATACTGTCGTTCACTGCTGGACCCCATTGACTATAATGCAATCTGTGGAAGATCCAGACACTTTTCTGCACAAAAAACTGTTGCATTTCACCATAAAGTGACTGGATTCCAGCTGGATCCAATCATAGTAAACGGGGTCCAGTTGTGAACGGTAGTATCCAGGTAAGCAATTTAACGCAAGTGTGAACCTACCCTTAAACAAATAAAAATATTCACCTTTTTTAGTTTCCTAAACTTAATTATACTAATTAGTAGCTGCCAAATGTAAAATTATTAGTTACATGTCCCATTTTCATTAGTAATAAATAGAGTTCCTATACTCCAAATTTTTCATGCAATAATTTTATTTTCATCATATAAAGCTCAGCAGCTCAGAACGTTTTCGGCAGGTTGTGCCTTCATCAGTGAGCTTAACTGCTGGCCGCGTGATCACCGAGGGTCATCCGACCCTGTGGGGGCTGTGTAACCTCGTTTGGCGTTTGTCAGGTAAAAATAAAATTATTGCATGAAAAATTTGGAGTATAGGAACTCTATTTATTACTATTCTTGGCCCGGGAACCATTTCCTATATACACTCCACCGAAGAACCACACAAGTGTGGACCAACGGACCAAACCTTAACAGACCATTTTCATTAGTGACCAGAGACAGTTCTATTAGTCAACTGTCTATCACAGGGATTAGCAACCTCTGGCACTCCAGCTGTTCTGAAACTACTACTCCCAAAATACTCCATTCATTTCTATGGAAGTTAGAAGAGCAGCCAAGCATGTTTGCATGCTGGGAGTTGTAGTTTCACAGCAGCTGGAGTGTCAAAGGTTGCTGATCTCTGCCCTAGGCCCTGCTGCCTTCTTCCAACATAGACTCATAGAATTATTCTGCAGTTGCCACTGTCACTGAGTTTTTAACATTATAAATTTTGCGGTGTTCCATTTTTCAGCACAAATAACATTATACTGTAATTTTATTCCGTGGGTCTGTATGATTATAGCGATACAAAACACATATAGGTTTTTTTTTACGTTTTACTACTTTTGCACAATATATCCTCCCCTTTTCTTTTTTTTTTTTTGCATCGCCGCATCCTAAGACCGATAACTTTTTTATTTTTCTTTCTACGGCGCTGTGTGAGGGGCTTGATTTTTGTAGGACAACTTGTAGTTATCATTTGTATCATTTTGGGGTACATAACACTTTTTGATCACTTTTTATTCCATTTTTTTGGTGGTCAAATAAGCAAAAAGCAATTCTGTCATTTTTTTGTTGTTCTTTTTACAGCATTAATAAATTACATAAATTACATGATAATTCTGTAGTGCAGGTCGTTACAGACGAAGCGACACCAAATATGTGGAGATTTTATTTTTGCCATTCAAAAGTATTTTTTTACTTGGATTTTTTTAAATACCTTTTTTTTACATTTTTTAACCATTTAATAGTTCCACAAGGGGATTATAATAGGCGAACTTTTGATCACTTCTAACATACATTGCACTATTTCTATAATGCATATTTTAATGTCAGTGCTATGCTGACATTCACCAGCAGGCTGTGCCAGAGAGGCCCTGGCTTGCTTGGACTAACATTGACACCTCGCAATCTCATTTGTGGGGTGCCGGTGGGAAACAGAGGGAGCCCGCTCCTTCGTTAACTGCTTACATATCACCGCTGCCATTGCCGAAGGCTAGTAAGGGTTTAAACAGGCTAGATCGGTGCCCCTTCCGGACCTGGCCGTTAGAGCAGGACCGCAGCTAACATGTAACAGCCGTGCCCCCGCTCTCCGCTGCACGGGAGACTCATGAAGCGCTTAGACTGGGCCGCTGTAAAAAGGCAACAGCCCACCCGTAGGCATAAAAAGGCATATTGGTTGTCACTAAGGGGTTAAATAATTATCAGCATAAGGCTAGTTTTAGACTCGAATGTTCACTGCGGGAAACATGATCATTGTGGGAGCGTGATTTACAGGACCACACCACACTATAATGATTCATAATGCTGTGTGTCTCTGCCCGACATTGCCTCCGGCCGGCCCTGTGTGCTGGGGAAATCTTGCACCTGCATATTCAGAGCAGGCGCAGTGAGGCAGCCGGTGAGCGTCCTTCCCTCACTGCGCCTGCTCCGAATACTGAACGGGACGGAGCAGGCTCCTTATTTTCTCAGCACACAGGGCCGGCCGGAAGAGGTGAATGCTGCCTGGCCCTGTCAATCAAAGATGGCAGGGTGTTACATGAGGTGGGAGAACACAGCCTCTAGGAGCATGAGCAACGCCTCCCCTCCCTTCTCCTAGAGGCTAATTTGCATATAATAAAACTTAAAATTGCACAAAACAGGGGCAAACCTAAGAATAAAAATAGCACAGTTAGATTCAGCTGACGTTTGCACATGTATAATGTCAGCCTGTTTAATAGGGATAATTGTGGTGACAGAAACCCTTTAAAATGAAAACTGTAGGATTCGGGATCCTCAGTACATAAAAATTCTACAGCTTCCATTGAGTTCAGTGGTAATTGTATAAGTTCTTATGCACTGAGCTCCCTCTAGTGGAGGCTGCAGGAAGCCAGATTTGTAATATGTAAGGGGGTAGGGGCAGAGGCTTTATAATAGTGTGGGGTGGATATTTATGAGCGTATGTATGCCTGTTGTCTGAACACTGAGAAATATGACGTTAAAAATTTGATAAAATTAAATTAAAATTATACTTTAGGAAGGGGGGGGCGTAGTAAGTTTTTCTGGTTTTTCTGTGGGGCCCTATGATTTATGTGTACGACCTTGCCACAGTGCCATTATCAAAAGGTGCACTTTTCACTGCCCTTTCTCCAGCCATAGGTCCTGCCCCTACCCACATACATTAAGGGCAAATGAACACGATCAGGATTATGTGCGGATTTTACACACGGATTTGCGTGCAGAAAATCCGCACCGTAGGTCATGTACATTGCATTCTATGAGAATTTGAAATTCTCAGTGCACACAATGCAGATTTTGACCTGCGGTGCGGATTTTAAAATCCGCAGCATGTCAATTTATTTTATTTTTCCTGTCCGGATTTTCTCCTTTCACTTCAATGGGGGCAGTAAAATCCGCACGGCAAACCGTGCGCAAATCCGCACCAATTGATGTATATTGACCGTAGATAAATCCTGATCGTGTGCATTTACAACGCAGTGTATATGTACTACTGTATAGTGTATATATACTACAGAGGACAGAATACTGTGTATATATACTACAGAGGACAGTATATTGCTACCGATGGATCTGGACAGATTAGAGGCTTGGGCAGAGAAGTTGCAGATGAGGTTTAACACTGACAAATGTAAGGTTATGCACATGGGAAGGAATAATGCAAGTCGCCAGTACATACTAAATGGTAAAACACTGGGTAACACTGACATGGAAAAGGACCTAGGAATTTTAGTGAACAGCAAACTAAGCTGTAGAACTAGAAACCAGTGTCAGACAGCTGCTGTCAATAAGATAATGGGTTGCATCAAAAGAGGCATAGATGCCCGTGATGAGAACATAGTCCTGCCACTTTACAAATCACTAGTCAGACCACACATGGAGTACTGTGTACAGTTCTGGGCTCCTGTGAACAAGGCAGACATAGCAGAGCTGGAGAGGGTTCAGAGGAGGGCAACTAAAGTAATAACTGGAATGGGTGGACTACAGTACCCAGAAAGATTATCAAAATTAGGGTTATTTACTTTAGAAAAAAGATGACTGAGGGGAGACCTAATAACTATGTATAAATATATCAGAGGTCAGTACAGAGATCTCTCCCATCATCTATTTATCCCCAGGACTGTGATTGTGACGAGGGGACATCCTCTGCGTCTGGAGGAAAGAAGGTTTGTACACAAACATAGAAGAGGATTCTTTACGGTAAGAGCAGTGAGACTATGGAACTCTCTGCCTGAGGAGGTGGTGATGGTAAGTCACTGAAAGAGTTCAAGAGGGGCCTGGATGTATTTCTGGAGGGTAATAATATTATAGGTTATAGTTACTAGAGATGGTTCGTTGAGTTCAGGGTGATGGTTCAGGGAGTTATTCTGATTGCCTGATTGGAGTCGGGAAGGAATTTTTTCCCCTAAAGTGGGGAAAATTGGCTTCTACCTCACGGGGTATATTTTGCCTTCCTCTGGATCAACTTGCAGGATAACAGGCCGAACTGGATGGACAGAGGGCTTTTTCCAGCCTTATAAACTATGTTACTATGTTACTAGCATATGCTCAGCTTAACAAGTGGTGAACATTTGTACTCACATTATTGTGAACCTGAATCCTCGTTGGCTCTGAGAACTTCTGGGTTTGTTCTTGTTCAGATGCTTGATTTCATCGCTGCTTCTAATTAAAATCTGGAAGTAGAGAGACATAGTGGGGATCATTTACCATAGCTCCACACCAGTTGTCTGGCAAAGAAAAGTAACAAACTTTGGCACAACTGCTGGACAGGAGTTCTGCACCCCAAATTATTAACATTAAAAACCTGGGGCACATTACACCAGAAATGTACTCCAGCTCACAGCTCGAGTAGATTTCAGTTCTGCCGTACACACCGCCTCAGACACCCAACCGTTTTAAATAAGACTGGTATGTGAAACGTGAATGGTAATAAATGACCCCTTTTAAATAGGAAAACATAGCTGAAATGAGAACCAGCATGGCCACCACTGATGGTTTGCAGGGTGGTTGTAACCATGGAAACGAGCAGTGTACAATGGGAAAAATGGGAAAAATTAATCCAGCCAGCAAGGGAGGCAATATGGATAATAATACATTAGTAAGTGCCCGGGGCGTTGCTAGGTATAAACATTCGGGCCTGGGCCCCTGATGTTTTGTCCCAGGCCCAGAATGTTCTGCCTGCCAGTTAGATACCACTGTATTGCCCTCCTCATGACAGCAGTACAATTGAATCTAATGCACTGAAACATCTGAAGGACCTGTGGTGACATCACTGCTCGTGTGGCCAGTAAAACAGGCAGTGGTATGAAGGACCTGTGATGAAGTCACCATCATGTGACCACTGGAGGAGAGGATGGCAGTGAAGAGGAGAAGAAGCTATGGTGAGGTCTGCTACATGAAGAGGGATAAGGGAAGGGAGAGGCAGAGAAATGCTGCGAGTTATGGTTATTTAACTGGGACTGTATGTTAGGGCTGAAGGGATGTTATTTACATAGGACTGAATGTTGATGGCAGCTGTGGGAGGGAATGAGGTTATTTACATGGGACTATTTGTTGATGGTGGCTGTAGGAGGGAGTAGGACTGGGGCAGGGTGATGTTATTTACATGGGACTCTATGTTGAAGGCGGCTGTGGGAGGGAGTGATGTTATTTACGTGGGAATGAATGTTACAGGGGTCTGAGGGAGGGAGTGATTTTAATTACATGGGACTGTAATACTGTATGTTACAGGGGTCTGAGGGAGGGAGTGATATTACGTGGGACTGAATGTTAAAGGTGGCTGGTGGTGGGGAATGATATTATTAACATAGGACTGAATGTTGGGGTAATGTTTACATGGGATTACATGTTGGAGGCGGCTGGGGAGAGGGTGATATTATTTACTTGGGACTGTATGTTGAAGGCAGCTGAGGAAACAGTGATGTTATTTACATGGGACTGTATTTCAGAGGGGGCTGTAGATAGGGATGGCGGAGGGAGGGAAATAGTGTTATTTACATGGGACTGTATGAAGGGAGGGGAGTGATGTTATTTATATAGGACTGTATTTTAGAGGGGGCAGGAGGGATGATGTGATGTTATTTACATGGGACTGTATAAGGGAGGGAGGAATATAACTACAGGAGGCACGGCCGGCAGGGGGCATTATAAATACTGGGGCACTTCAGGGTGAGCATTATAACAGTAGGGGTCAGTATAAATACGGGGGGCACTGTGGGGGTATTATAAATCCAGGGGACATCAGGCGTTCTTATTACTACTGGGGGCGCTATAGGAGGGACTTGTAGATACACCTTATTACTACTGAGGGGTCTGTGGAGAGCTTTATTACCACTGGGGAACAATAGGGGGGCCTTATTTTTACTGGGGACTCTGTGAGGGCATTATTAATACTGGGGGGCTCTTCTACTAATGGAGGCATTCTTGTGGAGCATTATCACTGTTGGGGGCACAGTAGGGGTCAGTATTACTAATGAGGGCATTCTAGAAGGGAATTAATATTGGTGGGACTATGAGGAGCACTATTACTAATGGGGGCACTCGGTTTTCTTCAGGGTAGTATTTTGTGGTATTGGGGAGCTCAGCGAGTAGCAGGATAACACTGTGGGAACTCTAGGTTGTGAGATGATGATAGAAAAGTGAAGAAGCTAAGATGTCTGTGTGTCACACTCTGCAGAGACGAGGCGGCTGAGAGAAGTTGTCCAGACCAAATGGAGAAGATGATAACAGAGAAGATCTACATCGGAGGAGACGTCACCTGGAGGCACTGGATGTGAGAGGTATGTGCTGCTCTATAGCAAAAACAGCAAAATGCGGGGGGAGGGGGAGATAGTGCGACATAGAGAACTGAGCCATATTCATTGGGGCTTGGGCCCTGGATCTTTTGACACTCTAGCAACGTCCCTGGTAAGTGCCTTGTATTAACTTTCTCTACATGATAAATGCAATTTGCTGCAGTGAGACAACCCCTTTAACTCCTTCCCAACTGCCCACTGGCTATATACGCCCTATCTGCACATGCCCAGTGCAGATAGCACGTATATAAACGTTCAGGCAATGCTTTAATCCCAGCTCTGATCAGCGCTGGGATTAAAGAGCTGCCTGAACGTTTATATATACATTTATATACGGCTGTCAGACACAGCGCGGACCCTGAGAAAGGACAGGAGCAGAGCAGATAAGCTCTGCTTGTGTGTAATTTCCCCACTGGGGGCTGTTTTCCCCTGTAACTGGGGCTCCTGTGGATGCCCCAGTTACAGTTGAAACAGTGAAAAAAAAAATTCGGTAATTATTGGTTCACGGTCCTGTGATACGCAAGTTGCGTTCCCGCCTTCTTGGTGGCTGGTATTACGTGACTTTGTGTACCGCCAGATTTTGGGCACTGAGTATATGATTGAGTTCTTCGTATTAGCGTATGGATGTAATATTGTTGGCCGCAGTTACTATCCATACGGTATTTTACTTATTCTTTATACGTTTGGCCACACTATCAACGTATCTTCGCTCATGTAGTTCTGGCTCGACGTACTTTCGATTTAGCGAACCGGATATGACGCGATGCGTTCCAGTTTGAAGCGCACGCTGATTATCTACCATGCACCACATGCTGATCATCGTTATCTGGGTATAAATAGGGCACATTTTGTTGGAGCTGTATATCCCCAGAGGAAGCCATTGTGGCGAAACGTACGTTGGGGTGACGGACAGCACTGGTCGGTATTCCCTCCTTATTTATTACACCTTTTTATTGTATACATCCTCTGTGTTGATTTTGCTCTGGGTTATTATGTTGGTATATTATTGAGATGTTATATATGCAGTGTCCGGTCTATTGATTGTTGCACTATGCACTTTACTTGTGACCTGGTCCTCTTATGTCTCATTTATATCCCAATTGTAATAGCACAGTGAGTATTGTTATGATTATATAGGAATACTCCAGTCGTGCCCTTCTTTTTGTGCTTCTCTACCACTGTCATGTATTGTGAATTTTTATGTGATTTCATATTATACACTTTTTATATGTGTCAGTAATAAAGTTATTGTTTTTAATGTGGCCATAGTGTTAGTATTTTTTCTATGATCGGTTTGGGTTAGGTATACATCTAACACATCTATATAGGTGTACTTGAAGTCAAGGGGGCAGCGGCCTCCTTGCTACAAGTCAAGTTAACCACGCCCCCTCTTGCCTGAGAGTGACAGACTGTACTTCGGCTGCGATCGCTAAAGCCTTGCGCATGCGCGGTGCGCTCTGTACTGGTGCGCAATCCCATCTCCTGCTGACGCTATTATCTGGGTTTCAGCGCGAGGCTTTGGCAGTCGCGGCCGAAGTGCAGTGAGTCACTCTCAGGCAAGAGGGGGCGTGGTTAACTTGACTTGTAGCAAGGAGGCCGCTGCCCCCTTGACTTCAAGCGGAGTGGCAATATAGCACTAAAGGAGAATAAAACAGCGTTTTTTTAGCTTATGAAGTATCAGACTACAGCATGAAACAGATGATTATTATCAGACTGGGGGCTACTATGAGGTACTGCTGGTGGGTGAAGATTCATTTTTGAGGTGACAGGTTCCCTTTAAGAAATAAAAAGCTATAATTACTAAGAATTAACGGGTTTCCTCCAAATTAAACCTACAAAAAGAAAAAAATCTCTAAAAAACCCCATTCTAATAAAAAGTCCTACGTATCAACTAAAAAAATTAGCAAAAATTATTTTGGTAGTCAAACAAATAAAAAAGTTAGGGTCACTAAACCACTACGTGCACAAAATCACAAAAAGTTGCCTGGACAGTAAGGCCTTTTTTAGACCCGGCCATGAAAGGGTTAAGTTAAACTGTATGAGTTCTTTAGCGGGGTGTTCCCAACGTAGAGATTTATAGCATATTGACAAGATATCATATGACATAAAGGCAGGATGGGTGCAGGTCCCATCTGCCATAAAGGTCTATGTTGGCAATACTTTCTGAAAGCATTATTCCAGTTAGAGAAAGTTAACCCCTATCCAAAAGATAGGCGATAACTAACAGATCAGTGGGGGTCCTATCCTCACAGGATAGGGGATAACTAATAGATTGGTGGGGGTCCTATCATCACAGGATAGGGGATAACTAATAGATCGGTGGGGGTCATATCATCACAGGATAGGGGATAACTAATAGATCGGTGGGGGTCCTATCATCACAGGATAGGGGATAACTAATAGATCGGTGGGGGTCCTATCCCCACAGGATAGGGGATAACTAATAGATCGGTGGGGGTCACAGGATAGGGGATAACTAGATTGGTGGGGGTCCTATCATCACAGGATAGGGGATAACTAATAGATTGGTGGGGGTCCTATCATCACAGGATAGGGGATAACTAATAGATCGGTGGGGGTCACAGGATAGGGGATAACTAGTTCGGTGGGGGTCCTATCCTCACAGGATAGGAGATAACTAATAGATCGGTGGAGGTCCTATCCCCACAGAATAGGAGATAACATAGATCGGTGGGGGCCCTATCATCACAGGATAGGAGATAACTAATAGATCGGTGGGGGTCCTATCCTCACAGGATATGAGATAACTCATAGATCGGTGGGGGTCCTATCCTCACAGGATAGGAGATAACTAATAGATCGGTGGTGGTCACAGAATAGGGGATATCTAATAGATCGGTGGGGGTCCTATCATCACAGGATAGGGGATAACTAATAGATCGGTGGAGGTCCTATCCTCACAGGATAGGAGATAACTAATAGATCAGCGGGGGTCCTATCCTCACAGGATAGGAGATAACTAATAGATTGTTGGGGGTCCTATCCTCACAGGATAGATGATAACTAATAGATCGGCAGGGGTCCTATCCCACAGTATAGGGGATAACTAATAGATTGGTGGGGGTCCTATCCTCACAGGATAAGGGATAACGAATAGATTGTTGGGGGTCCTATCCTCACAGGATAGGAGATAACTAATAGATCGGTGGTGGTCACAGAATAGGAGATAACTAATAGATCGGTGGAGGTCCTATCCTCACAGGATAGGAGATAACTAATAGATCGGTGGGGGTCACAGGATAGGGGATAACTAATAGATTGGTGGGGGTCCTTGTTGGGGCAAAACCCCCTTCTCTATGATTGCCGGGGTCCTAATTCAATGAAGATGAGCGCTCAGAGAATTGACACATGCACCTTCTCTCCTTCATTCTGGTTTATTTTACATCCGTATACATCTTATAACACTACAGATAATCATGGACAAATCTGGCCCACCACCAAGGGGGTGGAAATCAAAACTAATGATTTGATTGGTTATTCATAAAAGGTAATATTTCCGGTCTATACTAACAAGGTTCTACTAATTAGAAAGTTTCTTATCTCAGAGCTGACATTCTTCAGCTGTAAATCCTGAAACTACCAGAATAAGAGAAAACAAAACATAACTCTCCTGAACATCAAACTCTGATAAGAAGGATGAGAAAATGAGGGGGAGCGAGACAGCGAGTGAGCTGCTTACTTTGGCCTTGTAACTATCTTATACACACAAAACTCCCCACATTCTCACAGCTGCTCAGTAATTTTCCACATATGCACAAGATGGAGGACATACTTATACAAAATGGATTTTCATCCCTCACAGTCCTATCCTCACAGAATAGGAGATAACTAATAGATCGGTGGAGGTCCTATCCCCACAGGATAGGGGATAACTAATAGATCGACGGGGTCCTATCCTCACAGGATAGGAGATAACTAATACGCTGATTATCTACCATGCACCACATGCTGATCATCGTTATCTGGGTATAAATAGGGCACATAGGGCATATAGTTTCACATTTCTGGTACATGAAGAGGCTGAGATGCAAGACATTTATTAAAGAGGTTTTTCCCAGGACAGGTCATCAGTATAAGATTTTTTTTTTTTTTTATTGGGGGGGGGGGGGGGGGGGTGGTGAATGGTACAGCCACTACATTTTGAACAGAGTTGTGCTCCATAGTTCTGGCAATGGCAAGTAATAGGTAATCACTGGGGGTGCTTGGAGTCGGACCCCCATTGATCTGATATTGATGACGTCTCCTGAGGATAATTCATCAATATTCTTAGCCCAGAAAACACATTTAAGAGACCTGTGCCTTTTAAAGAAACCTGTCACCATGATAATTCAGCCATGGTATACAGCAAGAGGAGGTGAGCAGATTGGTATATAGTTTTAGCACAAATGTGTATACAAAGATAGCTGTCAAGCATTGATAAAACCTCCCACTGGACTCTTAAGCCCAGAAAGAGAAGAATTCAAATGTATAAAATTACAAAGTAAGTAAACTTAATCTTTTCCGATAAAACTATATATTAATCTTCTCAGCTCCTCCTGCTCTATAACCTGCAGATTGCACTGCACCTTCATGCTGACAGGTTCTTTTCACATACTCCAGTGTGCTTCACACTTAGTCTACTTTCACACTAGCGTTAATATTTTCCGGTATTGAGATCCATCGTAGGGTCTCAGTACCGGAGAAAAGCACTTCTGTTTTGTCCCCATTCATTGACAACAGAACGGAGTGCTCCAAAATGCATTCCGTTTTGTTTGGTCGCGTTCCCATACCCGTCATGGGATGCGGAGCAAAACGGATCCGTCATGACCCACAATGCAAGTCAATGTGAATGGATCCGTTTTCTCTGACACAATCTGACACAATAGAAAACAGATCAGCCCCCCATTGACTTTCAATGGAGTTCATGACGGATCGATGGAAGCGTTTTTGCTGAGCCCTGCCGGATCCAGCAAAAACGCTAGTGTGAAAGTAGCCTAAGACAAGCAAATCTCCCCCCCCTCATTCAGAATTTTTTTAGATGCTGCCTAAGAAACAGCACACATAACTAATTATTCATTAGGAAGTTGTTTAAATGGGAAAATACAATTTTACAAAGTTTCCCTGTAAGTACTGATTTAGTCTAAAGAAATGTGACGGGAACATGAGATTAGCCAGACACGTACAAAGTATAGAAAATTATATAGAAATGGTAAATGCTCCTGATAAAGAAAAAGACAGAGGAGGAAGAAGAGAGACAATACGGAGATAGTGGGGGTGCGGTACCATTATCGCCATTTTCAGCTAATTCTCTTATTACAGCTAAAAAAATATATAATAACACTTTTTGAAAGCCATTATGTCAGTAAATGTTCCTGAGTGGCTGTCTCATTTGCACACACATTGTTCTTTCGTTAAACGTGACAGTGCCAACGCCAAACCTTATTTATTCCATTTTTTTTAAGCTTCTTTACTAATTACTAAAAAGGCTTTGGTGACACTTTAAAAGGGACCCATTCCCCCATTTACAACAGCACAGACTGGGAAATCTACATGTTCCCATAAGTGAGTCTTTTATCTCGCATGAATAGACAATGAGGCATCAAAGAAGTCAGCCATACAAGATAGAAAGACAGGAAATACTATTTATGAAGAGAATAAGTGGCAGAAGACAATATGGATGAGACTAATAATGGTAGAGAATAATCTGTAAGTAATTGATCATTGGGGATCTGACCACTGAGTAGCCCACCGATCCCAAGGGTAGAAAGAAAAGGAGGCCTCTCGTGCTGGTACTCTTCTTGGAATCTTCTATGAAAGATGTGAAAGTAGCCGCATGAGTCCTTCAACTGATAGAGCAGGACTACAGAGGGTGGAAGATCTTTAAAGAGGTTTTCTAGTTGCTTTAGGTTTTTTAAGATCTCAGCGTGATGTCATTTCATTGGTAACTTTCCTTCTTTACATTAAAAGAAGGAAAGTGAGGGTCTATGGTCCTCTGTTCTAGGACCTGGGTGTGAGTGCAACCTCTCCATCTACAGTCAATCCCCTTACCTTGCTCTTCTAAGCCCTACTGCAGGAAAAAAGGGGGGGACCCCACGCCATTTTTTTACAAAAATAATTAAATAATTTAAAAAAAAATGGTGTGGGGTCCCCCCCTTTTTTCCTTCGCCAGCCATACACAACCAGCAGCGGCAGCCTGGCACTACCAGGGTGGGAAGGGACACGGTTATTGGCCCTTCCCAGCCTAATGGTACCAGCCTTCAGCCGCCCCAGAGCCAGACCCTCAATTTAGAAGGTCCGGTCCTGCGGGTACCCGGCTCTTCCCGGCACCCCTGGTGGCGGTGGGTGCCGAGGTCATAGATGTTGGGGTTAGTGCTGGCCTGCCATACCGGCAAGCACTAAGCCCAGTATTAGTAATCAGGGCCGTCTGTAGATAGCCATAATTACTAAAACTGTAGTATTGTAAAAAAAAAATACACACACACAAGTATAAAACATTTTATTGAAATAAACACTCCCCCAGACCCCTGTTTGACCATTTTATTAAAAAAAAAAAAAAAAATGGTACGACGTAGTCCACCGAATCCGACGTAGTCCTCTGCATTCACGACCCTGAAAAATAGAAAACAAACACAAAAAACAGACCACTTACCTCTTCCTGCACTGGGATAATACACACAGCGATGTCACTGTACAGGGATAATAAACACAGTGATGTCACAGTACAGAGATAATAAACACAGTGATGTCACTGTACAGGGATAATAAACACAGCGATGTCACAGTACAGAGATAATAAACACAGTGATGTCACAGCACAGGGATAATAAACACAGTGATGTCACAGTACAGAGATAATAAACACAGTGATGTCACTGTACAGGGATAATAAACACAGTGATGTCACAGTACAGAGATAATAAACACAGTGATGTCACCGTACAGGGATAATAAACACAGTGATGTCACAGTACAGGGATCGGCGTCTCGTGCCCCCATCAGACCTCAGGTCGGCGTCTCGTGCCCCCATCAGACCTCAGGTCGGCGTCTCGTGCCCCCATCAGACCTCAGGTCGGCGTCTCGTGCCCCCATCAGACCTCAGGTCGGCGTCTCGTGCCCCCATCAGACCTCAGGTCGGCGTCTCGTGCCCCCATCAGACCTCAGGTCGGCGTCTCGTGCCCCCATCAGACCTCAGGTTGGTGTCTTGTGCCCCCATCAGACCTCAGGTCGGCGTCTTGTGCCCCATCAGACCTCAGGTCGGTGTCTTGTGCCCCCATCAGACCTTAGGTCGGCGTCTTGTGCCCCCATCAGACCTCAGGTTGGCGTCTTGTGCCCCCATCAGACCTCAGGTCGGCGTCTTGTGCCCCATCAGACCTCAGGTCAGTGTCTTGTGCCCCCATCAGACCTCAGGTCAGCGTCTTGTGCCCCCATCAGACCTCAGGTCAGCGTCTTGTGCCCCATCAGACCTCAGATCAGGGTCTCTCCCCCCCCCAGACCTCAGATCAGCCCACCCAGCCACTTAAAAAAAGCATACTTACCTGTCCTGCCGCGCTGCCATCAGGTTCCGCGCTCCACTGTCTTCCCTGCCGGCGCACACTATGACCTGACGCTGCGTCAGGTCATAGTGCGCGCCGGAAGGGAAGACAGTGGAGCGTGGGAGCCGAGGACAGCGGCAGCGCAGCAGGACAGGTAAGTATGCTTTATTTAAGTGGCTGGGTGGCTTGGGGCCTACCGGAGGATCCTCCGGTCCTCTGGTGGGCCAGTCCGACACTGATCACTACTATAAATGGTACTGCTGAGCCGCACGTTGTGACTCAACACCTCGTGCGCTGGGCTTCCCTATTGGCGGAACCTGGCACAGTAGCTGTTTGCTAGTTCTCCGAAAAGAACTTGAGCCCAGAGATGCTGCAAATATCACTGGTCACATAATTTTAATATATAGGTCAGTCTTGCAGATATGCATTGGGTTAACACAAAATATAGGTGCTGGTAGGAGTGTCTGCTATGTGCTGTTTCACCATAGGGGACATGTGTATACTTCTCGTTCTCCTGTTATAGGTAGATACCACCAGAAGTCTACCAACTACCTATATGAGTGTAAATGCTTGTAGATTATGTGCAACGCTCAGTGCATCTGTCAGAAAAAAAAAATATTCCCCCTCATTCTGTAACCCTCTCGACGCGTTTCTATGTGGTAGTCCACCTGCATATCATCAGGAGCGTATAGAGGGCAAATAGATTAGCCACCAATAGCAAGGAGTGCACCTGCCTAATATAACAGCATAGTAACAGTACAAGCTTCGGCGCTGTGTTGGCTTGTGATATGTAGGAGTCCCAGAGAGCCCACACTTATTGGACATTTATGGAATACCTCATCGGACATTTCTTGGATAGAAATACCATGCAAGACCGAAAATGGGTATGTTACTGCAACTACACTCCATGCACACACACTATACCGTTCCCCCTCAGTTGTCATATGTCCCTCCTCATTTGCACATAGTATTGCGCACAGTCTCTCACATTTTTGCTGATAGGCGGCCAGTGGGCTGCATGATCACAGACCTGTTTACTATAGAGGTGTCAACTGCTCTCAGGAGGCCCCTTTCTATCTGTGGTTTCAGTCTCAACTGTTCTGGGTTGCTCAACTGTGTCTTTGCCCTATCTAGTAGGCCTGAGTAAGTACCCCTGCTTGCACCTCTGTTTATCCCCTCTAGGGAAGTGCTACCGTGTGCAGGTGGCATGACCCTCGTGCTGACCTCTGACTCTGTCCAGCCACTGCCACTAGCACGTAGTTAACTGTCAAAGTTCAGATACTACAGTGCAATACATATTATACACAGTGCATCTGCAACTGAAAACCATGTGGTTCACAAGCTATTGGTGCAGACCTTCTGCACAGGCCTCTCCACACCCTGCCCAAGGTATATTACTTTATTGAGATGTTAGGCCACTGTTACTGGTTACTGTAAACTCTCTATTATATACCCCACCACATCGTATCTGGTTAAGTTGCTGATATTTCCCAGGGGCATAGGCGCACACCTCTGTCGCATAACACATTGCAACATGCCATACATGGGTGCTACTACATGGCACAAAAGTGACAATGAACACAACATAAAAATAAGGTTGGCATGTTCTCGGCAACGGTCATATTAAAGTGCATTTACACAACCAAACCACAAATCTGGAAAACACAGAAGTATCGCAGGGCCGTGTCCTTCCAGATCCATGCGGCCACGCCACAAAAGATAGAACATGTCCTATCTTTGGCAGCAACGTGTGGATTGCAGACCCATTTAAGTGAACAGGTCCGCACCGTGAGCCAGGGCACACAAGCCCGGTGTTCGATATCAGGTATAAGGCCTCGTTCACATATACATAGATTTTTACAGACCACAGTCTGTGAAAACCTGGCCTGCCGTTCTCCTGAGTGCAGGATCACACGGTATCATTGGTTGCTATGATGCCGTGCGCTTCGTGCAGCTGCTGCAGCACAGTAATACACTCCTATGATCCATACCAGTGTATTACTGTACTGCGGCGGCTGCACAAAGCGCACGGCATCATAGCAACCAATGACGGCATGCACTCCTGCACTCAGGAGGACGGCAAGCCAGGTTTTCATGGACCGTGGTCCGTGAAAATCTATGTATATGTGAATGTGGCCTAAGGGAAAGACCTGCACCTGTTCTGTGTTTAGACCCATACCTGGTTGTGGCTTACAATTACTTGTGGAAATCACCGACCGAACACTGACTATGTGAATAAGGCCTAAATTGACATGCGGCAGATTTAATATCCACACTGCAGGGCAGTTTACACTTACAGATTTTTTTTTTTTGCAGCGTGTCCAGTGTCGGACTAGGGTGCCTAGAACCCACCCATCAAATTCAGCAGTAAGATGCTACCAGATGATTGAATACGGGGGTCCCTGCAGCAGCTTTGAGAAGGTAGGTCCTGGAGAGAAGAAGACACTGGTAGCTTTCCTCTATACCTAGAAGACATCTAAGCTCTGATCGTGTCTATAATAATACACTGGGGAGAAGAGGACACTGGTAGCTTTCCTCTATACCTAGAAGACATCTCAGCTCTGACCGTGTCTATAATAATAACCTGGGGAGAAGAGGACACTGGTAGCTTTCCTCTATACCTAGAAGACATCTCAGTTCTGATCCTGTCTATAATAATAACCTGGGGAGAAGAGGACACTGGTGGCTTTCCTTTATACCTAGAAGACATCTCAGCTCTGATTGTGTCTATAATAATAAACTGGGAAGAAGAGGACACTGGTGGCTTTCCTCTATACCTAGAAGTCATCTCAGCTCTGATCGTGTCTATAATAATAAACTGGGGAGAAGAGAACACTGGTAGGTTTCCTCTATACCTAGAAGACATCTCAGTTCTGATCCTGTCTATAATAATAACCTAGGGAGAAGAGGACACTGGTAGCTTTCCTCTATAGCTAGAAGACATCTCAGCTCGGATCATGTCTATAATAATAAACGGGGGAGAAGAGGACACTGGTAACTTTCCTCTATACCTAGAAGACATCTCAGCTCTGATCATGTCTATAATAATAAACGGGGGAGAAGAGGACACTGGTGGCTTTCCTCTATACCTAGAAGTCATCTCAGCTCTGATCGTGTCTATAATAATAAACTGAGGAGAAGAGGACACTGGTAACTTTCCTCTATACGTAGTAGACATCTCAGCTCTGATCGTGTCTATAATAATAAACTGAGGAGAAGAGGACACTGGTAGCTTTCCTCTATACCTAGAAGTCATCTCAGCTCTGATCATGTCTATAATAATAAACTGAGGAGAAGAGGACACTGGTAGCTTTCCTCTATACCTAGAAGTCATCTCAGCTCTGATCGTGTCTATAATAATAAACTGAGGATAAGAGGACACTGGTAGCTTTCCTCTATACCTAGAAGACATCTCAGCTCGGATCATGTCTATAATAAACGGGGGAGAAGAGGACACTGGTAACTGGTTCTATACCTAGAAGTAATCACAGCTCTGATCGTGTCTATAATAATAAACTGAGGAGAAGAGGACACTGGTAGCTTTCCTCTATACCTAGAAGACATCTCAGCTCTGATCATGTCTATAATAATACACTGGGAGTTTCTATAATAATCTATCAGGTTTTTATATGAACATAGGCTGGTTGAGGTGCTGTATATTCAATATATGTATGTAGTGCAGTAAGTCTACTGTGTTATGTGCCACTTGTGCAGGGGGAGGGAGACTAGGGGCCACCCTGCTCAGGGGCCCGCCGGGGGATTCCCCTGTAACCCTGTGGGCCTGAACAGGTCCATGTTGCTGGTACTGTAAAATGCTGGCAAATTGCAGACGCATAGACCCTTATATCGCAAAGTAGTTCTTATATAAAAGTTTTCCTTCAGCTCCCCGTCACGTAGAGCACTTTAATGTTACCAAATTATTGTTTCAGCTCACTTAAGAGAACATAAAACACACACCAAGTACCTTAAAAGCTCAATTTTATCATGAGGGATTAACGTTACTGAAGCTCTTGCTGATCTGTATTCACAGAGGTTTAATGCCATTTTTACATCTTCTGAATATTGAAAGTAAGATCAATTGATACAACAGGATCTGGTGCACGACAGTAACTTAAATGATGGAAAATGAAGATATGATGGTAAAATGTACTAAGAATATTGTGTATTTATTTCAGTCAACTCATCAGACCTGGATAGTGGTCTAGGAGGTTGAGCATTCCGACACAGGCCAAATGCAGGGCCATAACTAGCCTTAAATAGGACCTTTCACCTCTCCTGACATGCTTGTTTTAATAGCTTCATGCATTCCCCATGTAATAACAATTCTGGAGCATCTATTCTTATGTCTGTATGTTGTGTTGTGTAGAAATTACGAATGAATTGCTAGCAGTCTACCGTAAGGGTACAGAGGGGAGGTAACAAGTTGGGGGTGTGTACTTGCACAGACTCACTCTATCCAATCAGTGCTGCCATGTTCAGACTGTGCAGATACACCCCCCCCCAACTGGTTACCACCCCTCAGTTCCCTTACTGAAGGCTAATAGCAATTCAATTATAACTTCTAGTAGAAATAATAAAGGAATGACACAACATAGAGACATAAGAATAGATGTTCCAGAATTGTTATCACATGGGGGATGCATGAAGCTATTAAAACAGGCATGTCAGGAGCGGTGAAAGGTCCTCTTTAAAGGGGTTGTCTCACTTCAGTAAGTTGCATTTATCATATAGAGAAAGTTAAAGGGGTGATCCGGGAATTAAGAAAATGAAAATAAGTAAATATTACTTTATTATAAATATATTCCCAAATACCTTACATTAGTTATAATTGCTTGTTTTGTCTTGGGACCAATCATCAGGAGAAATAAAATGGCCGCCGTCCTATTAGTACAGATAAAATCTGTCCTAATCACACAGGAGGACAAGTTACTTCACAACACTGAGCTAAAGAGCTGCCTCAGCCTCCTCCCTGCTCTTCGTGGCAGGGATTATGATCCTGAATACAGTTTAATATTTAGCTGAATCTTTGTGGGAATGGAGTTTATCAGGAGGATAAGGATGGACAGGACAGACTGTGGTAATGGAGACTGCACACAAGTGCTGCTGCTTATTAGTCACATCTGCTCATGATCTCCATTCCTACATAGATTCAGCTGAAGATCTTATCATCTGTATTCAGGATCATATAATCCCTGACAAGCAGAGAGGAGGATGAGGCAGATCTTTATTTCAGTGTTGTGAAGTCACTCCTGTGTGATTAGGACAGGATTTGTGTGTACTAATAGGACAGCGGCTATTTTGTTTCTCCTAATGATTGCTCCCCAGACAAAACGAGCCATTATAACTAATGTAAAGTATTTGGGAATATATTTTTAATGAAGTAATATTTAAGTATCTTCATTTTCTCAATTCCCGGAGAACCCTTTTAATACAAGGCACTTACTAATATATTGTTATTGTCCATATTACCTCCTTTGCTGGCTGGATTCATTTTTCCATCACATTATACACTGCTCGTTTCCATGGTTGCGACCACCCTGCAGTCTATCAGCGGTGGCCGTGCTTGCACACTATAGGAAAAGACATGTCCTATCTTTTGCTGTGCAAAGGCATGGACCCAAAAGCCCATGGAAGCGCTTCGAAGTGTTTCCATGGGCTTCCAATCCTTGTCTCCGCTCCGCTAAAGATAGGACATTTCTTATATTTTGCTGTAGTCCACACGGCCGGTGTCTGTGTTTTGCAGGCCGCTATTTACCGTCCACAATACAGGCACCGAGGCCATACGATCATGTGAATGGGCCCTAAGGGGGTGTCCGACACATGTTTTTATAGTTACTGGAGCAAGAGCTAAAAGACAAGTTTTGAAAGCTTCTGCCTAGTTATGCAGTGATACATCCACCACTTGAGTCTGTGTGCACATCTGGGCAGATTTGTCATTTGTGTGAAGTCTGTAAATGCTGGATGAAAACCGTCTGGGAGCTGTAATGGTGGCCATCTGCTGAGATATCCAATAATACACCAAACAGGCATATAATTCAGGACTTTTGGAAAGCTGGACGGCAACCCAGCTGCAGTGATGGCAATAACAGTTTATATAGAGAGAGAGGAGCACGTATCACCACTCTAGAAAAAAAAGTTCTACTTCTTTTCCAGAAGCAGCACTACTCGTGTCCATTAAAGCACATGCCATTCAACTGAATGTGAGAACTGCACTACCAGACCTAGCCCGTCAACAAGGGTGGCGCTGTTTCTGAAAAGTAGACTCTTTTAAGCCTCATTCATACGTCAGTGTTTTGGTCAGTGATTTCCATCAGTGATTGTGAGCCAAAACCAGGTCTGGAACCTTCACAGACATAAGGTATAAGGGAAAGATCTGCACCTGTTCTGTGTTTAGAGCCGCATCTGGTTTTGGCTCAAAATCACTGATGGAAAACACTTACCGAACACTGACATGTGAATAAGGCCTCGTCCACATTTTTCGTTTTTCACTGATGTGTGCTGTCCGCATTTTTCATGGACAGCACACGCACCCATTGATTTAGATGTATCTGTTCACATTTCAGTATTTGTTTACTGACCGTGGGTCAGTAAAAAAATCACTGAAACGTGCTCTACTTTGATCTGTGATGCGGACCAAGCACGCCCATTGAAGTCTATGGGTCCGTGAAAATCACTGACATTCATCCGTGTTGTGTCCGTGATGTGTCTGTTTTTCACTGATGACTAATAGGAAATTCTTTGGAAATCAATTTTCAGCTGAGCAACGTCAGTGAAATACGGATGCCACACGGAAGGTAAAAACGGACACACGGACCAACCATGTATCCTACATGGACAGCTTCACGGATGAAACACGTACGCTTTTTTTTTACGGATGTGTCACTGTGGACAAGGCCTAAGGCATTATTCTGAATCCAGGACTTCTTTTTTAACCCTTTCATGACTGGGCTAAAAAAAAAGCCTGAATGCCCAGGCAACTTTTTGTGATTTTGTGCACATGGTGGTTGAGTGACCATAGCTTTATTTGTTTGACTACCAAAATAATTTTTTTAGTTGACACTTTTTTATTAGAATGTTTTTTTTTTTAGATTTTTTTTTCTTTTTTTAGGTTTAATTTGAAGGAAAACCGCAAATTCTTATTAAAAAAGTAATTCTTAGTAATTAAAGCTTTAAATTAATTATTGGAATGGGTTCTCTATTTTGTGACGATCATTTTGATATACAGTATAACATGTTTAGGTTTGATTGAACGGGGCAACTGTTGACTGTTTTTAATTTTTTTTCACATTTGTTTATTTGTATTTATTTTTACTTATATTTTAATTTATTTTTGTCACATAATATGTCCCCCAGGAAGTCACTAAAAGACCTCTAGAGGACACAGATTTTTTTTTTAACTTTTTTTTTTCACAGTTTCAACTCTAACTGGGGCATCCACAGGAGAAAACGGGCCCCGGTGGGGGAATTACACACAAGAAGAGCTGATCAGGGTCTCCTTAGACCCTGCAGCTCTGCTCCTGCCCCTGATACCCTGTCACATGACCTCCAGGATTAACAGGAAGTGGCTGTGCCGCTTCCTGCTCTCCCCCATGCGCTCCTCCACGATCTCCTGCTGGCACAGGAGAAGGCAGAAGCAGTAATAAACCACTCCTGTCTTTTCCTCAGGGTCTCCACTGTGTCTAACATCTGGGACCTGACCTGCTCCTGCTAGATTGCAGGAGCAAGAGCTTTAATCCAAGCACTGCCTGAATGTTTATACACGGGGCATGTGCAGATAGCATGTGTATACATGGGGCATATGCAGATAGCACGCATATAGCCAGTGGCTAGTTGGAAAGGGGTTAAAGGGGTATTTGCCATCATAGACAATGCGGGCATATCGCTAAAATATGCCCCCATTGTCTGATAGATGCGGGTCCCACCACCGCACCTATATCAAGAAAAGAGCGGAGAGCGCTGTGCCTGGACGACCCCGGGTTTCCATGGTCCGGCCACCAGCAGGTGCTGCTCCCATAGAAATGAATGGGAGTGCACTGCGTATGTGCGGCCACTGCTCCCATTCATTTCTATGGAGCTGACGGAAATAGCCGAGCCAGGGCTGGGCTATTTTCGGCGGCCCCATAGAAATGAATGGAGGGCGGCTGCACATGCGCAGTGCACCCACCATTCATTTCCCCTCTCCGTTCTTAGGACCCGCACCTATCAGACAATGGGGGCACATCCTAGCGATATGCCCCCATTGTCTCAGATAGGAATAACCCTTTAAGCATTAAAGGGGGTTTCCAAAAAGATTTTTCTAAAAAATGTCCATAAAGGGATAAAAAATATTCACCCTCACTGACCCCCCACCACTGCCTTTCTGGTGCTACTCTGGTCCCCACTGATGGCGCCACGGTCTCTTCGAGCAGGTGATCAACATAGGTGACTGGAGTCTCACCCCTACCAATCAGATATTGATGACCCTCAATGTAGAAGGTCCGGAAAACCCCTTTAACAGTACATTTTTAGCATGGAAATTGTTATGACAGCTCCTGGCTCCCCCAGACTATATAATATACTGACAGGCGGGAGGCAGGTCTATGACGGGGAGTCGGCGCTGCAGACTTCTGGATCTTTATGCTTGGATGCAGACTGTTTGTCAGTCTCTATGGCAGTGCCTATTGCACAACAGATTGTTCTCTTTCTGCTCTTTGTCTGCATTGTAATTGTGAAGCCATAATTATTCAGACAAATAAACAGTCAGAGATGAAATGCTGGAATACTATGTTCCTTCTCTCATGCTAAACAGCCATTATGCGGGAAGAATAGGTAAATTACACCCATTTGTTGAGTAGTGTATAAAAAAAATCAATGGTTTGGAATTCTGCAATGATACAGAGTTTGTTTTTTGTCCTGTTTCAGTCCTGTGCTCACACTGTAGACCGAGCCAGCAGGACAGGATGTCCCTTTCCCCCCACCAGCGTATGCGCTATATGGCATGTCTGTTCCTTTTCACACGCCCTATCACCCCAAGCACTGGAGTGGCCCCCTCTCTCCCAAGCCTCTGCTGGGACATTGAGGTCAGGGGGCAACAGGCATGCTGTATATGTCTGTTTGTATATGTGTGCAGCGTGGCTTGTGACATGTACAAAGTGTGATACAATGTCATCACATTCTTGTTCCGGACCAGACGTCAGTTTTCTTATTTCTTCCCAGCATGACTGATTATCTTGTCACATTCTTCAGGCCTCCTCCACTCCTCACCTTACAATGCATTTTAGTTGTCTGTAACAGATTTAGATCAAACCTTTCGTAAAAGATCATATCGGATGTTAAAACTCACTCAAGAATTTTGATAAGATGTATTTTGTAGAAAACGTTAATAAAAGCTGTATACAAAATTTCACATTTACACAATTGCAGGAAATGGAAACATCTATAAGGCTACTTTCATGCTTACGTCGTCGTTTTCCCGCAGATGATCACAGTACCGAAAAAAAAAAAAAACCTTTGTTTGGTCCTCATGCATTTTGAAAGGAAAGAAATCCGTCCAGGATGCATCAGGATGTCTTCTGTTCCGGCAGCATTCCGTTTTGTGACCATATACAAAACTGCTGCAAGCTGCGGTTTGGTGTCTGGTCATAAAAACAGAAAAAAACGGATCCGTCACTGAAAACAATGTAAGTCATTGGTGACGGATTAGTTTGTTTTTTTTTGGAGCCTAAAAAAACAGATCCATCAACCATTTACTTTCAATGTATTTAGTGACAGATCCGTTTTTGTTTTTTTTTCCCGTTTTGATTTAACACAACCGCATCCTAACGGAACGGATGCATCCTGATGTGCAAAATCAAAATGGATATTGATACCGGAAGTGTGAAAGTAGCCGAACAAATAAATTCCAGGCAATTCTTTATTTACATATAATATATACAGAAAGCACATCAAGATAACACTGCAGTGCAAATAATTCTGCCATATAGTATCCAAATAATGATACTGTACCTTGACTTAAAGTTATATTCCCATCTGGCTTTCTCTATTCATTGCAAGCAAGCTTGGCTATGTTCAGAGGTCCCATAGCAATGAATGGAGAGGACATTGTGCAGGTGCATTGGGCTCTGCATTCATGTCGGGGCCCCATTTTTGTGCTAGACGTGGGTCCCAAAGGTAGGACCTGCTGCTATTGGACATTTAATACAGTCTGGACAGCCTCTTTAAAGGGATTTTCCAAGATATAAACTTATCCCCTTTCCACAGGATAGGGAATACATTTTGGATTATTGGGGTCCAATTGCAGGAACCCCCAACAATCATAAGAATGGAAATCCCAAGTCCCCGTATAACTGAAGTGGCAGTCCAACATTTTATAGTCCTTCCTTATTCGACTGAGGGACATAGCCTTCTCCAAATGTGCTATAGACTATGACTGTAGCAGTTCCATTCATTTGGGGGACTTGAAACCCTTATTCTTATGATTGATGGAGGTCTCAGTGGTTGAATTCCCATCAATCAGATAATTATCCCCTCTCCTGTGGATAGCTGACAAGTTTATATCTTAGGACAACCCCAGTGCCCTAGTTCTCATGCCAAACATGGTGCAATAATGCCACATAGTGCCAAATAATTGGCATTAAAAGCACGGTACCATTCAGTATGCAGATAACCTTCCCATGTTATTTCTCTTGCTTATACAGTATCAACATGTGGTCTTTGGTGTGTGGGAGGAAACCCACGGACACAGGGAGAATATGCGGACTCCATCTAGATGCTGCCCTTAGTTGGAACATAGGCCATCAATATGTAAATGGGTTAAACGATTAGTAGTCCCAGCTGGACTAATGTACACATGTGTAAGCATGGTGAATTCATATTGGCCATTATTTGTTATATTACAAATATTAATTACATGTACAGCATTTATAGTACTTCCCGGTTTTCTGTAGCATACTCCACACTGTGTGCCATTAGCGCCATCCAAAGTGTCCTCCTCTCATCTCTCCTGTGCTCCACATTGCCCACTGCTCTATGTCCCTCACAGCTTCGCATTGAAGTGTAGAGGATTCTCTAGCCCAGATATTGAGACCGATTGACAGTATGGTAGGAATCGCTATTTGCCGAAATAGACCTAGTGTCAAATTAGCCAACCAAAATCACAGCCAATATTTTTTACGAAAAATGTGGGAAACTATAATGAATGATAAATATTATAAGTAATCCACGTCTATAGCTCAATATACTGATAAGAACTCATTTCCTGCATTTACTGTGAGGTGTAAAATGATGAGAATTACCATCAAAATAATCTAGTCAAGTACCAGCAGCCTCAAAAAAATCACAGACACATCTATGTTTTTTCACGGACACAGGAAAAAAGTTGCCTATCCGGACTATCCAGAAATTTCTGGACAGTTAGAAACTCTGCCTAGCGTGGAAATGGAAGGTGGAAGTTACCGGTCTGTGCATGTGCAAATAAAACACTGCACATAGCGTACTTGCTTGCAGGCAGCCAGAGAGATGTTTGCATGTGTGACCACTAAAAGGTGGACCAGCTGGTGGATGTAACCAGTAGAAACTAGTTTTCATAAATTGAGCTGAGATTGACAAAGTGTAAACCTCTGGTGGTGCCTGGTCAATGATCACATAATTAAGGTGGAGCCCCCTTTACTTTGGGTTCTGCAGTAGGGTATATGATGGGTGGTATCTCCCCTTCCTGAGATACAGGCAGCCACTCTGGCATGGTAATGGTCATACAGATGCTGGATATCCTCCTGTGGTATGTCTTTCCAAGCTCTTTCAACTTGGACCTGTAGTTCAGCCAAGGTGGTTCTTGGCTGCTGTGCCTGGGAGATCCATCACCCCATCCAGCTGAAGACATTCTCGATGGGGGGGGGGGATCTGGTGATTGAGCTGGCCAGAGAAGTTGCAGTATACCCTAAAGAGCAAATTATGTAGCACCAGCATTGTGTGGGTAGATGTTAGCTTGTTGGAACATCACATTTCCTGAGTCAAAAAAGGCAGCAGGACTGGTTCTACGATGTCCTAGACATACCAAAGTCTGGTCATGGTATGTTCCCTCCACAAATACTAGACAGGAACGTCCATAATAGGTAAAAGCACCCCATACCATGACACGTGGTTTTGGTCCCTTGTGCCTACGCACTATGCATGATGGCTGTAGGAGCTCCTGTGAACGGCCATCAATGGCAAACAGTAGTGTTCAGTGATGAAAGCAGGTTCTGCCTTGGTACTACTGATGGCTGCATAATGATGGGCATGACCAAAAACACAAAATAGCCCACTCATGTGCTATTATCACAAATATGTGATGTTATGTTATGTAGCAGATATTGCAGTATGCCAGTGTCTGAACGCTTGGCCTTGGTGTACAATATACATACAGTGCTTTGAGAACATGTAGTATCACCTCTCCTATACTCATTGCATACTGAGGGATACAGGCCTCCTCGCTTGAGGTTGCTAAAGGATGTCATTTCTTAGGAGAATATCTTTATGTCTTGATGATTGGCCTCTGTCTTCAGGATTGGATTCACACACATTTATATTTAGCTGAAAAGCCCTGCCGTCAGACGTTACATTAAAGTCTATACTAATAGCATAGTCTATATACACAGGGGAATTCATCATGTGGGGAATATTTGAAGTCAGCTTTGCTTTGAGTCTGCGTTGGAGTAAATTGCGCCAACGATATTAAATGTGGCACAGATTTTGATAAATTTAGAGCATCTTTAAAGGAGTATTCCCATCTTAGACAATGGGGGCATATGGCTAGGACCTATATCACTAGCACCTATATCGAGATCGGAGGGGGCAGCGCTGCGCCTGGAGGACCCCAGGTTTCCCGGGGTCCGGTCACCACCATAGAAATGAATGGGAGCGCACCACGCATGCACGGCCACCGCTCCCATTCATTTCTAGGTAGCCGACGGAAATAGCCGAGCCAGTGCTCGGCTATTTTCGACAGCCCCATAGAAATGAATGGAGGGCGGCTGCGCATGCGCAGTGCGCCCTCCTTCACTTTGGGGGCTCCGTTCTCGATATAGGTGCAGGACCCAGCATGGGACCCGCACCTATAAGACAATGGGGGCATATCCTAGCGATATGCCCTCATTGTCTAAGATGGGAATAACCCTTTAACGCTAATACAGAAATGTTACTTCAGTTTTTGTTGTAGTTGCAGTGGTAAATCTAGAATGAAACTATCATAACTAATCATGCCTAATTTTTAAAAGTGGAAGGAGGGGCAGAAAAATTACGTGCATCAAAATTTGCGCACGTTTTTGTTTCTTGCCACAAATGAAATTAAATTGGTACCTATTTGAGTGAAAGGGGTTGTCTTATCTTAGACATTGGTGGCACACTGCTAGGATAGGTGCACGTCCCACCTCTGGGACCCGCACCTATCTCCAGAACGGGACCCCTGAAGTGAGTAAAATACAGCCGCACATGTGCAGCCACTCTGTATTCATTTCTGTGGAACTACTGAAAATAGCCGACCCAAGGCCCACTCTGGAGATGCAGGTGCAGGTCTCAGAGGTGCGACCCACACTTATCTGACTTTGATGGCATGTCACTAGTCTGAGATGACACAACCCCATTAACGTCTCTTTACACATGCTGACTGTGCAGACCATTATCGGAAACTACTGTATTTTTTGCTTTATAAGACACTTTTTAGCAAGAAAAAATCTTGCTAAAAAGTACCTTCATCCAGGGGTGTAACTACCATAGCGGCAGACCAGGCGACTGCTATGGGGCCCCGGGCAAGAGGGGGCCCAGTCTTAGTTGGGATTATCTCCTCTTCTACTGAGGGTGAAAACTTGGTCAGGACTCTACCCTCTAAAGGAACAACTTTTAGCAAATGAAGCAGTGGAAAAATGGCCCAAGGTTCATTGAAAGGGGTTTAGGCAGAAACCCTTCTGTCCTGTGTGGGGGGCCCCACACTTGCTATGGGGCCCTTACTTCTCTATGTACACCACTGCCTGCATCTTATAAACGGTAGTCAGGGAGATCCAGCATGGCCAGGCACTCTGACTGCTTCCTTAACCACTTCAGCTCTGGGCCATTTCCCCCCTTCCTGACCAGGCCTAATTTTGCAAATCTGACATGTGTCACTTCATGTGGTAATAACTTTGGAACGCTTTTACTTATCCAAGCGATTCTGAGATTGTTTTCTCGTGACACATTGTACTTCAAGTTAATGGTAAATTTGAGTCGATAAGTTTTAATTTTATTTATAAAAAAATCCAAAAGTTAACGAAAATTTGAAAAAATTCACTGTTTTCTAAATTTCAATCTCTCTGCTTTTAAGACAGATAGTGATACCCCATAAAATCCTTTTTAATTTACATTCCCCATATGTCTACTTTACGTTGGCATCATTTTGGTAGTGTCATTTTATTTTTTTAGGACAGTAGAAGGTTTAGAATTTAGAAAGACCAGTTCAGTTCTGAAGTCAGTTGTGAGGCTTACATAATAGAAACCACCCATAAATGACCCCATTTTAGAAACTACACCCCTCAAACTATTCAAAACTGGTTTTATAAATGTTGTTAACCCTTTAAGTATTCCACAGGAATTAAAGCAAAACAGATGTGAAATTTCAAAATTTCACTTTTTTTGCAGATTTTCCATTTTAATCATTTTTTTCCTGTAACACATCAAGGGTTAACAACAAAACAAAACTCAATATTTATTACCCCGATTCTGCAGTTTGCAGAAACACCCCACATGTGGTCGTAAACTGTTATTTGGGGATACGCCAGGGCTCAGAAGGGGAGGAGCAGCATCTGCATTTTCTAACATGGAATTTTTTGTCATGGTTTGTAAGAGTGATAACTGTTTAATTTTTTTGTGGACTGAGCTGCGTGAGGTCTTATTTTTTGCGGGACAAGCTGTGCTTTTTATTGGCACCATTTTGGGGTACATCCGGCTTTCTGATCACTTTTTAATCTAATTTGTGGGAGGTTAACTAAAAAAAAAGAGCAGTTTAGGGGCATTTTTCTATCTGACAGCAGGTACCCCACTGTGCAGCTGCACGATTAGCGTGCAGCTGCTATCTCTGAATGGATGTTCAGAAACGTCCATTCAGAGATAGATAACCACTTCCCGGACGTTTATAGTCAACGGGCGGACGGGAAGTGGTTAATGATCCAGCAGAGCACACATTCAGCGCCTTGAGGACGAAGTGCTAACCCATGTAGTCTGAACCTTATTACATTCAATATGGCCTCTCTCATGGTGAGACACTGCTTGTGGTGTCTTTAGCGTCCCGGCAGATGACTCATTTACTTGTGGTATCATAATGGGGGCCATGACTGTGATGTAATAATCAAGGGGTGGTCTCCTGGGCTGGCTCTCACCATTTGGGGGTCTATGACTAGCAGCACAGCACCAGATCAGGTAAGTTTAGCTGCTTTTCTCCTCATTGTTTTGCTGATCTTTAATTTCTTTCTCATCAATACAATGTGAGAGCTGCGTGTGACCCTCTGAGACCTCTGAAAATCTGCCTGAGGTGCCACACCCCACCTCCTCCAACTGATGAATCTAAGGAGAAAGTGAAGCAGAAGCCTCCGTCTCCCTTAAAGGGCCAGAGCCACAAAAATCCAAGAACATTTCATAATGAATAAAGTTTTGTGTGCGTATTTTTTTAAAGATTTTTGTTGTTTTTTTCCCTTAATTTTAAATTCCACAATTTGTTATGTGCCCATTTTCTGAAAAGAGTGGATTGTAGTCGGACCCCTGACAATCTGGTCATTAATATGAAATTCCTATGAAACCCCTTTAATAGAAAAGTAACAATAAATTGTTCGGAAAAAAACCATGCAGTTTAAAGAAAACTGGTCAGCTATCCTAACATGTCTGTTTTAGTAAATACCTATATTCCTTATGAAATATCAATTTTGAGGCATTATTCCTTAGAATTCTACTTTGTGACTTTCTTCTGCTACTCCTCCAGGAAATGTATGGATACATTTTAGACAGTTTTTAATGCTCCTATGTAGTTCCCCCAGTATTTTTTTATGCCCCCTGTAGTGCCCCCAGTATTTTTTATGCCCCCTGTAGTGGCCTCAGTGTCCTGGCAACATATACAGCATATTAAATGAAAATATTGAGTAAACTGAAAGCTGTATATCCCCAAGCCATTGGTGTTAGGTGGTTAGCACTGGTGCCTTGCAGCGCTGGGGTCCTAGGTTCGAATCTGACCAAGGGCAACATGTGCATGGAGCTTGTATGTCCTCCCTGTGCTTGCAGGGTTTCCTCCGGGTACTCCGGTTTCCTCCTGCAGAGACATAATGATAGGGAATTTAGATTGTGAGCTCGCCTGGGGACAGAGTGATGATAATGAATGTAAAGAGCTGCAGAATATGCCAGTGCAATGTAAGTGGATAAAATAAATTGCAAAGACCCATTGTATATGTCTTACACCAACGGATGTCACCAATAGGAACTATTGGGGTCATTTATGAAACTGGTGTAAAGTAGAACTGGTTTCATAGATTGGTTGCTGTGGGCAACTAAACCAGTCCTACTTTACACCAATTTGATAAATGACCCCTTAAGTTATTTGTAAATGAAACCAAAATAAACCCCATCAGGTACTTTTCCAGTATTTTACTGTATCTCTTGTATCTCTTATTCAATCCAATGGACTTCCTAAGGCCATTTCTCATAATGTATACATTGCAACTATGTATAACAATAGATAGATAGAACGTAGATTACAGATACAGAGTGAAAGATATTATGTAGATTTCTGATAGATAGATGACAGACAGGTGATAGATAGGTAGCGAGATAGATATGAGAGATAATTAGATAATAGATAGGAGAAAGACGATAGATAAATGAGACAGATGATAGGGATATAGATAGATATGAGAGATAATTACATAGTAGATAGATAGATAGATAGATAGATAGATAATAGTACGTAGATTACAGATAGAGAGTGAAAGATGATCGATAATATTATGTAGATAAGAGATAGTAACATAGTAACATAGTTTATAAGGCTGAAAAAAGACATCTGTCCATCCAGTTCGGCCTGTTATCCTGCAAGTTGATCCACAGGAAGGCAAAAAACCCCTGTGAGGTAGAAGCCAATTTTCCCCACTTTAGGGGAAAAAATTCCTTCCCGACTCCAATCAGGCAATCAGAATTACTCCCTGGATCAACGACCCCTCTCTAGTAACTATAACCTGTAATGTTATTATCCTCCAGAAATACATCCAGGCCCCTCTTGAACTCTTTTAGTGAACTTACCATCACCACCTCCTCGGGCAGAGAGTTCCATAGTCTCACTGCTCTTACCGTAAAGAATCCTCTTCTATGTTTGTGTACAAACCTTCTTTCCTCCAGACGCAGAGGATGTCCCCTCGTCACAGTCATATTCCTGGGGATAAATAGATGATGGGAGAGATCTCTGTACTGACCCCTGATATATTTATACATAGTTATTAGATCTCCCCTCAGTTGTCTTTTTTCTAAAGTGAATACCCTAATTTTGATAATCTTTCTGGGTACTGTAGTCCACCCATTCCAGTTATTACTTTAGTTGCCCTCCTCTGAACCCTCTCCAGCTCTGCTATGTCTGCCTTGTTCACAGGAGCCCAGAACTGTACACAGTACTCCATATGTGGTCTGACTAGTGATTTGTAAAGTGGCAGGACTATGTTCTCATCACGGGCATCTATGCCTTTTTTGATACAACCCATTATCTTATTGGCCTTGGCAGCAGCTGTCTGACACTGGTTTCTGCAGCTTAGTTTGCTGTTCACTAAAATTCCTAGGTCCTTTTCCATGTCAGAGTTACCCAATGTTTTACCATTAAGTATGTACTGGTGACTTGCATTATTCCTTCCCATATGCATAACCTTACATTTGTCAGTGTTAAACCTCATCTGCCACTTCTCTGCCCAAGCCTCCAGTCTATCCAGATCCTGCTGTAGCAGTGTACTGTCCTCTTCTGTGTTAATTACTTTACACAGTTTAGTGTCATCTGCAAAAATTGATATTTTACTGTGCAAGCCTTCTACAAGATCATTAATAAATATATTGAAGAGAATAGGGCCCAATATTGACCCCTGTGGTACCCCACTAGTGACAGTGATCCAATCTGAGTATGTACCGTTAATAACCACCCTCTGTTTTCTATCACTGAGCCAGTTACTTACCCACATACAGACATTTTCTCCCAGGCCAAACATTCTCATTTTATATACTAACCTTTTATGTGGTACCGTGTCAAATGCTTTGGAGAAGTCCAGATATACGACATCCATTGATTCGCCGCGGTCCAGTCTAGAACTTACCTCCTCATAGAAACTGATTAAATTGGTTTGACATGACCGATCCCTCATGAAGCCATGCTGATATGGAGTTATTTGGTTATTTTCATTGAGGTACTCCAAGATAGCATTTCTTAGAAAACCTTCCAACAGTTTACCCACAACAGATGTTAAACTTACCGGCCTATAGTTTCCGGGCTCTGTTTTTGGACCCTTTTTGAATATTGGCACCACATTTGCTATGTGCCAATCCTGATGAGGACTCCCTGTCAGTATAGAGTCCTTAAATATCAGAAATAAGGGTCTGGCTATGACATTACTTAATTCTCTTAGGATACGGGGGTGTATGCCATCCGGTTCTGGCGATTCGTCTATTTTAATCTTTTTAAGACGTTGCTGTACTTCTTCCTGGGTTAGACAGGGCACTTTTAATGGGGAATTTACTTTTATATTCTGCATTTCATCTGATTTATTTTCCTCAGTGAATACAATGGAGAAAAAATATTTAGTAGCTTTGCTTTCTCCTCATCTCTCTCTGCAACTCTCCCCTCATTACTCTGTAAGGTAGTGATAGTGATAGATGATAGATAGATAGATAGATAGATAGATAGATAGATAGATAGATAGATAGATAGATAGATGAGACAAATAGATAGATGGATATGATAGATAGATAGATAGATAGATAGATAGATAGATAGATAGATAGATAGATAGATAGATAAATGAAACAAACATGATAGGTAGATAGACAGATAGATAATAGTACATCAATTACAGATAGAGAGTGAAAGATGATAGATAATATTATGTAGATTACAGTTATAGATAGAAGATAGATAGATAGATAGATAGATAGATGAGACAGACAAACAGATAATAGGTAGATAAATAGATATGAGAGATAATTAGATAGATATGAGATAGATAGATAGTATATATTTACTACTGACTTCCTGCATAATGTCAAAACAAACAATAACAAGAATGTTTCCCTTATGGCGATGCTTATTTTATCTGTGTGACTCGGTTGAGCTCCGTCTGTGTCATCTTGTGTAATATCATTAAAGCTATGTGCCCGCAGGGGCTCAGGGTTGCTTCAGAGTTTGAAGGAGGACAGACAGGGATTGCAGGCAGCTAGTGGGGCAATTTATTAGTTCCAAATCCAATCGGCATTGTGAGAGGCGTTTGATTACCCTCATAGACCCGCTCATCTCCTAAAGCAAATTCAATTTGGTTTGAACTGTTAACGCTTAAATCGCATTAATGAATATTCCAACATGCAGTAAGGAAATTCAGGATTCGCCCACAGTGCAAAGGGTGACACAAGCCAAACATAGCAGGAAATTCTAGGAGAGCTGCAAGAGAAAAAGTTCAATGGAAAGTAGAGAAAAAAACAATAATCTCAGCATGAACAGTATTCATCCCACGGATGTAAAATATAGAGAACACGATGCCATACAGTGCAAGTACTTATACACGTAACTGCGCATAAAGTGAAATAGGGTGTACAGCAAAACATACAATACAGACTAAGGATGAACAGATTGTTACAAATTTCACAAAAATTATTCCACCAAATGAACCCGAAGCTTTTCAAGTTCGCTTCAGATGAATCCGGTAAAACGGTGCACAGCGCCATTTTACTGCACATTGGTGAACAAAAACATGAGGGAGGAAGAAGGATTATCACATGACCCTAAGAGGAATTGGGGGAGAGGGCTTCCCCTGATTGCCATGTCTGTCAGCCTGTGAGCCAGCCAATCAGTGTGGCAGCAGGCAGGGAGATGACTGTGTGCAGAATAAGTAGAACGTCATTCAATGTTGAGCTGTTAATGAGGATGGATGTCTGACAGAAAACAATCTTAGACAGTAAACAGAGTCACAAGTAAGCATCTCTTCTAGTGTAACAGGGACAGTGTGGGGAAGCAATAGAAATAAATAATTGTGTAGATTCCTAGGGACTTTGATCAGGGAAAGCAGTTTGAGAGAGCGAGGGGCTGGGGCACAGTGCTTAAAGGGGTTGTCAGAGTTATTTTTTGTTCTTTGCATGTTTCTAACTAATCAAATGTAAGGGGTTTATAATTCACTTACTTCTTCTGCAGTGGCTGCTTTCTCAGATTTCACTGAGGGTGACATGACCTGTGATGATGATGTTTCATGCACAAGCCTGAGGAGCAGGTCTGTGTCTGTGCACGAGATGTCACTGTGCTGGTCACATCCCTCTGCACTGGTGAGCTGCTCCTGTCTTCCCTGTGTCTCCTTCCTATTGGAGTCTTTAGTGCTTAAAGGGGTTGTCAGAGTTATTTTTTGTTCTGTGCATGTTTCTAACTAATCAAATGTAAGGGGTTTATAATTCACTTACTTCTTCTGCAGTGGCTGCTTTCTGAGATTTCACTGAGGGTGACATGACCTGTGATGATGATGTTTCATGCACAAGCCTGAGGAGCAGGTCTGTGTCTGTACACGAGATGTCACTGTGCTGGTCACATCCCTCTGCACTGGTGAGCTGCTCCTGTCTTCCCTGTGTCTCCTTCCTATTGGAGTCTTCAGGAAAGATTAACCCCTTCTACCATCAACAGCACAGGCTCAGGGCTGGAGGCTGTGCTGAACAGCTGCAGGCAGTGAAGAGACACAACGGATCTGCCCTCCTCATTCTGCAGACACAGAGCTGACAGACTGCAGGAGTTCTGCAGAGCATTGCACAAGAACAGGTAGGGGGAAGATCCTGTGTGTATCAGTGTCATTGTACAGCTGGGACTTGTAATCCTAAAAATACAACATGCTTCTGAGTATCCCAGCAGTCAAACATTTCATTCAAGGCACCACTTGTATTCAATCCCTTTGCAGAGCGGGGGGGTGGGGGGGGCGGGGGGACAGTCTTTTTTGATGCCCACAAATATTCATGAGGAAAACCTCAGAGATTGTTGTTATTGCAGGTACAAAGGGCCAGAAGAGAACCAGGGAAATAAGGGAAATTAGTTATATATTGCTGACCATCAGATTTACAGTGCTATATATTTTTTTATAACTCTGACAAACCCTTTTATAATACAGCTGCTGAAAAACCTCATTCTTGTTGTTCTGTGCTACAAAAAAAAATTTCTCATTTTAATAGACAGCAGCTTTTTTCTCCAAAACCTCACGTTTCAACATATTATTTCCAGCACAGCACTCTAATAGCATTCTGCTGCTGTGCAATTGTACTTTTTTCAGTGCATTATATCTGTCCAGTGTTATTAAATGCTTTGTATTATAACAAAAGTCATTAAAGAGGCTCTGTCACTAGGTTGTAACCTATGTATTTAAATACATAGGTTACAAGTCCTAGTGACAACTTTTAAAATCATACCTTTCATGCAGAGTTCTGCGCAGCGGTCGCGTAGAAATCTAAACTTTAAAACATATGCAAATGAGCCATCGGAGCACCGGGGGCGGCCTCTTTCCTCTGGAGCACCGCTCCCCCGGGCCCGAGGCACGTCCCCTGTCTCTAATCACGCCCCCTCCTGTACTTGATAGACAGCGCTAGACTGGTAAGTCTAGCGCTGAACTCTTGCGCATGCGCCCGAAAATTTTCCCGGCGCATGCGCAGTAGCGCTTGCATTGTCTACACTGCAAGCGCTGTCTTCTCTTCTACGCACGCGCCGTCACTCCCGGGACTATCGAAGTGACGGCGCTTGCGCAGAAGAGAAGACAGCGCTTGCAGTGTAGACACTGCAAGCGCTACTTCGCATGCGCGAGAGTTCATCGCTAGACTTACCAGTCTAGCGCTGTCTATCAAGTACAGGAGGGGGCGTGATTAGAGACAGGGGACGTGCCTCGGGCCCGGGGGAGCGGTGCTCCAGAGGAAAGAGGCCGCCCCCCGGTGCTCCAATGGCTCATTTGCATATGTTTTAAAGTTTAGATTTCTACGCGACCGCTGCGCAGAACTCTGCATGAAAGGTATGATTTTAAAAGTTGTCACTAGGACTTGTAACCTATGTATTTAAATACATACATACATACCTCTTTAATAATGCCCTTTTTATACTAGTGAAATTAAACACAAAATTACCACCTTTCGTGCATTGTTATATTGTTGATGTGGGGTGGAGAATAATCACATTACAAGTTTGCAATGTGTGTTTCAGAGTAGAAAAAGGTATTTTTTGTATTTTTAAATGCAAATAACACAGTAGTCAAATCTTACAGCGGCCTTTCCTGCATAGTTATATTGGAGTTGTGAGGGATAGAATAATTGCATTACAAGTTTGCAACATGTATTTTACAATAGAAAACACGTTTGCAATTTTGGCATAACCTTTACATAATTTGTGTGAATGTGTGTGACTCCCATGGGGCCAAGGGCAAAAGGGGCCCAGTCTTAGTTGGGATCATCTCCTCTTCTACTGGGGGTGAAAACTTGGTCAGGACTCTACCCTCTAAAGAAACATAAAATGTCTACAATATGGAAAGGTTCAAAACGAAAGACCCAAGCCTTGTCCTCCCAGAGCCAGAATCTGGGTATTGTAGCCGCATCAGCCTTCCATCCGGAAGTAGTAGTAGTAGTAGTAGGCCACAGTTCTTCTTGGCTTTGGAAAGGCTCAACCTTATCATTGCTGAGAAAGAGGATGAGATTGTAGATTGGATGGTTGACTCCTCTCAGTCCAGGCAGGATGACTTGGAGGTCACTTTTGAGTCTGGCACTGTGCCTTGGAACCAGAGGTCACAGCATTCCTCCTGCTCTTCCTCCTTTCAGCCTCAGGGAAGCCCTTCAGTGACAACAAAACCCCATCACTCCTTATGGCAGATAATCAAGAGAGTCTCCCTGCTGATGACTTGTGTGAAAGCAGGGTTTAGACTTCCCTGAGGAGGAGGTTCAGGCGGTGGACCCCATGCATAGCTGTGTTGGTGGTGGTCATAGAGGTACATGTAGCCACGGTATTGGCGGTGGGAGCAGTGGGAGCGACAGTGGTACTCAGAGCAAGTATATAGCAGGGATTCGGGATGGGGGCCAAGGAGTCCATGACATATACAGAACACAACAACGACTTCATTTAAAGTACGTTTACTTCTTCAGATAAAGTGCATCATCACAGTTGTAAAAATGCAGCATCTGAATCCAGTCCAAGATAATCCATTAGTGTTTATCCATTCAAGGAGCCAGTTCTGTTCAGGGGGAGAGTCAGCATTGGGGGTCACAACCACTTCCTCACACGTGACCACGAAATGTGCAGACTGTGTGTGTGAACACGCTGCCTCTCCACCTGAACTGGCTCCTTGAATGGATAAGTACTAATGGACTATCTTGAACTGTATTTAGGTGCTGAAGTTTTTTTCAATTGATGTGGATAATTCATATGAATTTGTGATGATACACTTTATCTGAAGAAGTAAGCGCACTTTAACCCTTTCAAGACGGGGTATTTTCTGTTTTTAACTCCCAGTCCTCCCAAAGCCATAACTTTTTTATTTTGTCATTCACATAGCCGTGCAAGGACTTGTTTTATGTGGGACAAAAGGCACTTTCTAATGGCACTATTTATGGTTGCATACAATGTGGTGGGAAACGGGAAGAAATTACCTATACTATAAAACTGACCAGTTACTTTCATTCTCCAGGTCCGTACGAATCCAGCGAGCCACATGTGTATATATTTTCTTCTGTTTATATACTGACAAAAAAATAAAAACCTTGAAAATATTCTGACCGCTATTACTTTATTTGTAGTTATGTGTATGGAACTGTGTGAGGGCTCATTTTTTTTGTGGGCCACGCTTTACTTTTCAGTGGTACCAATTTGGGGTGCGTTTGACTTTTTGATAATTTATCTAATTTTTTGTGGGAGGAGAAGCAACCAAAAAAAGGAAAATCAGCTTTAATTTAGCCATTTTTTTTCCATTTCACCATTTTTCTTATGGGAAAATATTTTAATAGTACAAGCATTTTTCCACGCGTCAATACCCTTGAGGTGTTTTTTATTTTTATTTCATTTTGGGGAAAGGGGGGTGATTTTAATTTTTATATTTTTTAATGTTACTCATTTATAAAAACATTTTTTTTACACTTTTACATTTCCCATAGGGAACTACAACAATCATTGGATTGCTATTCTCATAGACTCCAATACAATAGCATTAGGATTTTACTGCCACAGACAGGGGCTCCTAAGAAATTACTATGCAGCAGCCTTCTGGCACACAGGAGGACAGGGTCTACTGCTAACAAGCTCTGGCTCTCCCGATCCCCGCCAGGTCTTCAGCTTTTCATGCGCTCAGATGCTGTGCTTAGGTTTGACCACGGCATCTGAAGCATTAAATGTCCACGTTAACACCAGTCGTGGTCATTAGCCACGGTTACCTGCTGTATGAGGCACCATTTTTAAATGCCCAACCTCCAAAGTATTTTGATGAGGGGCAATTGGGAAGGGGTTAAATGAAGTCGTTGTTGTGTCCTGTATATGGAATGGACTTGTGAGGATTGGGAGTGTCCTCTGACACACCGTTATGTTAACATCACAAACAGCATCCGCAGCAAGTATCAGCCGACATCATCCGACCTGCACAAAGGTGCAGAGACCTGAACGGGGACCATTTTCAGCATCTTTTGTGCCTTGTAGGTAATTTTAAAAAAAAAAGATCCACTTGCCCATTCTTCTTGTCTTACCATCGCTAGGCCACTGCTATGTCATGATATTCCAAGAGTTGAAATGGGAAAACAGCTTCTTTATTGTGCCCTGCTCAGAAGGATGCTGGCCATGAGGGAGAAGCTGTCTAGTCAGATTGTATCAGTGAATCTGGCCTAGGTAGCTGAAGTGTAAGGAGCTGTGTAGTGCAGTAAGAGGCCTATTACTGGGGTCATCCAGACCTCTGCTGCATCCGTAGTTTGCAGCCCAAAATAAAAGGGTGTGATCGTGTGCATGAAGCCATACAGATGAAAAACCAGTCGCTTTCGTTTTTGAGTTGAACAGGTGATAAAAAATGCTAAATATCTCAGCCCCATGAATCACTGTCAGTATTATAGAAGGCAATAGATTTAAATCACTGGTCTTTGTAGTCTTAGTAATTTACATTTTTTTGCAGCGAGACCCAGGCTTATTAGGCTACTTTCAAACTAGCATTTTAAAATTCCGGTATTGAGTTCCGTCATAGGGGCTCAATACCGGAATAAACCGCTTCAGTTTTGTCTCCATTCATTGTCAATCGGGACAAAACTGAACTGAAGACAATGGAATGCTCCTAAATGCATTCCGTTCCGTCTTCAGACCGGAGAACAAACCACAGCATGCTGCGGTTTGCTCTCCGGTCGAGGCATCTGCACCAAGACGGATCCGTCATGACCCCCAATGAAAGTCAATGGGGACGGATTCGTTTGGTGTGACACAATGGTGAACGGATCCGTCCTCCATTGACTTTCAATGGAGTTCATGACGGATCCGTCACCTGCACACACACACACAATACACACATACAGACATAGACATAAACATACACAGACATATACACATACATACTTACATGCTCCCCAGCAGGTCTCCAGAGCGCAGGAGGAACAGGACGGCGCGCACAGATGACGATTCCACCAGGCGCTCAGCAGAGGGTGCTGTGGGGAATCGTCACCTGTGCGTGCCGTCCTGCTCCTCCGGTGCTCTGGAGACCTGCCGGGGAGCATGTAAGTATGTCTGTGTATATGTGTGTGTGTGTCTGTGTGTATGTATGTACTGTGTGACATGTGTGGGGCCGGAGCGCGGTTCCGGCTCCACACATGTCCCTGCGGCAGTCCGGATCCGGCAGCACCCTTCACCTGCCAGATCAGGACTGCCACTAGTGTGAAAGAGGCCTAACGCCTTTCTTTGTGTGAATGAGGCTGTAGTAAACTTCATATAATTAGCTTGTTGCTTCAGTAACAATCTTCTTCACAATCAAACAATTATCTGCTCTGATTAGGCGGCATTCACATCTCTCCAGTGATTTCTGTTATTCTTCTCCCGTATACGGGTTTGAACAAAAAATGCAGAGAAAAGTGGAGTTTTTTTGTCCCATATTTTGGACAACCTGCAATAGAAGTTCCGAACAGAGCCTTCACCCAAGGTGTGAACTCAGCCCGACATCTGTGGTACTAAAGTGGTCAATAAGTCAGTGATGTGATGATTGTTAGAGGGGTTTTACGTTACTTAATGATGACCATTGGGTCGATCATAAATATCAGATTGGTGGAGGGTTTTGACACCCAGCACCCCCAACGATGGTTTGGGTGGCCATCAGAAGCAGAAGGTTCTGTCCACTGTGTGGTGGCCATTTTGGGGTACAGCAGCTTAACACCCATTCAAATGAATACAATACCTCACACAATCTTTGAATGGGTATGGCACTCTTATAGAAGAAAGCAGCCATTAAAGTGAATCTGCTGTTACTTTTATTAGTGAAAAGTTCCTGACAATGTCCACCAATACATGTTAACAGCACCGTTCTTTGTTTTCAGAACATCCTTTTATTCATATGGAAAATGGCTTCCAAGTGTCCAAGCTCTCCTCTGTCGTCATGGGGATGCTTCTTCAAGTCTTGCACAGGACATTCACTTCTGAGAGCCATCATCTCAGGGAGCTGTTCTGCACAGAAGCTGGAAGTGCAGCATCCAAAAAAGTTTGGATGTTCAGAAAGCAAAATTCAAAAATGATATACAGGTATGAGTGGAATACTGTTAAAATGGACACCGCTGGTACTTTTATTAGTGAAAAGTTGCAGGCAAAGTTCCTTTAAAGGGGTTGTATGGGTTAAAAAAACACATGGCTGCCTTCTTCCATAAGACTGCCACATCCATTCAGAGGTTATGTGATTTATTGCAGCTCGGCCATACTTTGAATTGTATGCATACTGCAGCAGTGAAAGGCAGAAAAACCTTAAAAAAATAATAAAAATCTTCCCTCTACTGGGATAACATTTTTTGGTAAAGTTTTACATTGATCAAGGACTGTAAACCAGTAACTGTTCCAGTCTGGCAGCCAGGGCCTAGGCCAGAACAGTAGGCAGTGTATATACATGAAAGAGCTAGTTAAACCCCCGCAAACACTAAACCTTCAGGGCGAGATCAATATACCTGGATAATGTGGTGGCCAGAATCACACATACAGTAGAGGGGCTGTACTATGGGTTTCTATTAATTCCCCTAGAAGTGAATGGGAACTATGAAAATGGTGTAGGCCAGAGATGCCCAACCAGCAGCCCTCCAGCTGTTGCAAAACTACAACTCCCAGTATGCCTGGACAGCCTACAGCAGGGATCAGCAACCTTTGGCAACTCCCAGCATGCTCCTTTCACTTCTGTGGGAGCTCAGAGAACAGCCGAGCAAGTGTGCATAATGGGAGATGTAGTTTCACAACACCTGGAGTGTCGGAGGTTGCTGATCCCTGGCCTACAGCTATTAGGGCATGCTGGGAATTGTAGGAATCCCTGGTGTAGGCAAAGCGATGAGCATTACCTACACAGAGACAAGGTGAATGTTAATGCATATAAACTATGTTTTCTTTTCTAGTAGTGCCCCCTGCTGTGTATCCTTCAGGTCCACCTTCTCATGCATTCACTGGTGGACTACTGTGATCATAAGCTTACTTCCTCCACTCAGTGCATAGCATAGTGATCTCAGATGCAGAGTAGGAATGGGTTAATAAGCTGAGTGAAACGCACTTCTGGCGTGGAAGGTGCTTGATGAGCTGCTGCCCACCCACAGGTAAGAAACTCTAGTGAGAAGAAAAAATGAGAATTACAAAATTATACCAGAAAGCAGATTGAGATTTTTTTTTTTTTTTTTACTATTTTTCGGAAGACTCAGTTAAGCATGTGCCTTAGTTTCAGCAACCTAAACTCCCACTACCCCAATTTGATTAAGTTTTGCAAAATAGCCAGTTTAAGCTGAACTGTATCCTATATGAAAGAGATTGCCTCCTTCCAAAGTAGAAAATTAAATATTAATGACTACAAACTTTGCTATGTTGTTTTATTGCTATTTTATTACGTCAACACCACATATCAAGCAATTGTTAGATACTTACCTTAGACGCAACCTATTCAGAGACTATATTGCCCTCAAGAGAGGGATCCAGTTCTGGTTGGTCAAATATGCTTTGCAATGGCGTATCAAGAACCGGTGCAGTACTCCTTTTAGCTGAATAATTAAAGGGTTAACAAACAAGGCACTGAGAAACAGACCCAATAGTCATAGGGAGACCAGGGTAGCATTCTGTCCTGAGAAGCAAAACTGTGTATATAGAAGTGGGTCACCCACTTCCATATACACCCTGCATGAGTCCGCTTACATTTATGCCACTAGACGTAGCCTGAGCAGTTCCTCTTCTCCATGTCCAAAATCGGAGCCTGAAGGACATTCCACTGGCGTACAGGCTTTAGTAAGGTAGTGGTGCATACTTCCTGGGAGAGGTTAATTTGAGTTGAGGACAATCACCATGGTAGGTTGGGACCATGTAGCCCCTTTGTGGTTCAGTGCTGCTGAAGTTACAGTCCTCCCGGTAATATTTATACAGGACCTCTACAACCAGAGAAGTTGGGTTAGAGATCAGTGGTATACACAGGCATTGTGTCACTGCACACATAACGGTATGATATGAACATACCCCACAGCACGCAGCTAGTTCAGTGCAGCAGCAAACTGTTCCCATGCTCTCTGCACAATTCCAGACCTTAGCCTTTGACCCATTTTGATTAAAACTAAATTCTCATCTAACTTTATTTTCCAAAAGTCGTATTTTAGGAATCCTTTGCAAATTCTACAATAGGGAATTGTTCATTACCAACATTTTCCTTTAACATAATCCACTTCTCTGGTTCAGTCCACCACGTCGTAGAACAGAAGTGACATTTGAGATGACTGAATAAACATCTTGTAGCTATAGCACCAGGCGTGTGACATCTGTACAAGCACAGACGTGATCCAAGAACCAAGTTGCACAGGACATGATTTTGGCTATTAATTAGGTACAGGCCTGTTTACTAAATGATTCACTAGCTTCTTCCTCAGAGACCTGAAGCTTAGCCTGATGTACATGGAATCATGACAGATTAGCTAACCAAACCACCATTCCTTAAAACACACCACAACCACAGATGTAGCAGGAATTCATTGGTTAATTATTTTGAGTGCCATCATTTTTGCACAGCATTTTTGTCTTGAAATCAGGCAAAACCAAGTTGTATCTACAGAACGGTGAGTAAAGCTACTGCATTAAAGGGGTTGTCTCATCTCAGTGTTACCAAGGCGAGATGAGACGTAGTCCCAACCAACAGCTCCCATTGCTATGCTGCTTCCCTAAATCAGAAACAGCATGACTTGCTGTGTTACCACAATGGAAGCTACTGAAATAATCAGTGCCTGCGCGCTCCTCTGTTTCCTGTCCAACCGGTGGTCAGGACTGTGTCTTATTTCACCTTCCTAACGGGCAAGATGAGACAATCCCTATAAAAGGTCTTCAAGGGTTAAACAAATTTAGCTTTCCCACAACGAACGCTTGTACCAAATGCAAAAGGCAATGACAGGCGTGACAGAAAAGTTGTGTATTCCCAATTTCCTAGACAAATAATAGATTAGAAAACGTGTAAAAAGTTAGATAGGTTGCAGTATATTGAACACAAACATTGCAAAGCCAGATGTAGACCACACATGTAGACAGATTTATTTGACCAAGCTCAGCTTGGCAGACAACATAATGTAACGCAGAAGATAATTCCCCATCATCAGGAAACATATCTAAAGATGCCAGCAGTGATGGCTTTGGCTGTTCTAGTATATTTTACATCTAGCTCTCTATATACCTACATCACTGTCTCCTGCATTTAATAAATAGGGAGTTCAAAGCAACCTGTTCATTGCTGGTGGTCACCAAACTGAGTGCGTCCAATGGCTACAGAGAATTCGACGGAAAGCCTTTCTGAAGTCCTGGTTAAAGATGGTGTAGATAACTGGATTGAGTGAGCTGTTACAGTACCCTATCCAGAAGAAAAACTGAAAGACACTTTGTGGGATGTAACACAACTCAGGACATATGGCTCCTAGACTGTAAGTGAAGAAGAAGGGAAACCAGCACAAGACAAAAACTCCAATGACCACAGCCAAGACAAAGGTGAATCTCTTCTCCCGGTTGATGTGGCTTTTCTTCTTTGTCGCGGAGATGGTGTCTTGTGACTTTTTTGGCAAAAGAATAACCCCTTTGGGTGTAACAACAGTGTCCATGATGGAAGGCCCATGGCCGTTTGTCTCTTTGACTTTGATGGACAGTGCTTGGTCAGTACAGTTCTCCTTTTGTCCTGGAAGGGATAGTTTACCACTACAACGGATGTCAGCATCAGGCTTCTCACGTGGAGTCGTACAAGTCTGAACAGGTAAATTTTCCATGCTTTGTTTAGTCTGACGGTCAACTGACATAAAGGTCTTTTGTTTGGGTCTATTGCCATCCTTGTTCTTTTTGCTCCGACGTTTGGCTATGAGGTAAATTCTCAGGTACACCAGGATCATGATCAGGCAAGGTGCAAAAAAAGAGCAGATACTGGAGGACAAAATATACCAGGGGTCTTCATTCAACTTGCATTGAGGTTTCTCATTTTTGTGGTCTTCCTTTTTGCCCTTGTAAATCAATGGAGGCAAAGAAATTAAAGCTGCCAAAGTCCAGACCATAAGGATAATGCACTTTATCCTCCTAGGAGTCCTCTTGGAGTTATACTCAATGGCTTGACTGATAGACCAGTACCTGTCCAAGCTGATTGCACACAGGTGCACTATGGAGGACGTGCAAAACAGAACATCCAGGGCCAAATACATCTCACACCAAGTCTTCCCAAAGTACCAGTATCCCATTAGCTCATTAGCCAAAGAGAAGGGAATAATCAGAGTAGCCACGAGGATGTCCGCTGCAGCTAGAGACACCAGGAAGAGGTTCTGGGGAGCTTTCAGAGAACGGCTGGTCAGAACAGCTATGATCACTAAAACATTTCCAAAAATAGTGAAAAGGATGAGAAAGGCAATGATTGCTGCTATAACAGCAGTGGTTTGTATTGAGTAAGAGAGGATAGGTGCCATGTCTAGGACCACAACTGAAGATTGCTGTCCTGGAAGATGTACCAAACGTCCAGGCTAAGGAAATCTTTCTATGAAATGTTTAGGCTCCATCAATCCATAGATTTGTCCACGCAAGACTAGAAGTTTTCAGAACTTCATGAAAAGTTCAGCTGACCAAGTTGCCGTCATAGACATCAACTAGTTCTTGTGGTTAAGGATATATCCAAGTGTTGTAGGAATATCCTCTGAGCAAGGTCTTCTCTTCTGTTTGCAATGAAACTTAAGGTCTTGCTTATACTTCTCTCACCGAAGTGAGAAATGCAGATTTTCTGTGCTTTTAAAGTATCGAATGTTTAGTGTCTCCATCCCTACTGTGATGTCACATACTCCACAGCTCAACCCCCTTTCTCGGGGAGGGAGTCTCAACCTGAACCCTCTTCACTATACAGATTTATTCCCGAATTGTGTTCCACGCAGCACTTCCTCCTGCTGTTTATTTGTTAGCAGAGAGTTTAGTGACTGCACATTACTTACAAAACCTCCAGGAGCGTCATAAGCGTACTAATCTCACCAGCATTCAGATAATAGCATTCGCTGCTTCAGTCACAGTGCACAGACATTAATGTCATAGCCTCCAGGATATATTCCACTTGATGCAGAAAAAAAAATTAGATATTTTTACAGTTTATAGTTGATCTTTGCAATATTTTGCCAAGGTAGCAAACTACCTACCGAAGATCTAGTCAGTGACACAATATAACAGTTAATGTGTGATATTGGTGCAATATATACCTAGTATTCTGCTGTAGTTTATTGAATAGGTAGAGCAAATGTAGCCTGTGTGCCTGAAAAACAATCCGTGTTTTAACCCTTTGATTATCCGGATTTTAGTTCAGCACCAAGGATAGCACAGGCAAATCTACATCATCAGCTCCCTCTACTGATCAGAAGACATTCTACATGCCAGCGCTTTGTTACTCTAGGTTTATTATGTTCATAGACAACAAGGGACAACACAATTTTACATCATCATCAGCACTGCCCAACATATAGATCATCAATAGCAATGTTACTATTGCCCGATGGTGTGATTATTCCTTCCACAACAACCTAAAAGATGAAAAAAAGAAACTTAGCATTTCATGCTCTTCCATAGCCTTTTATATCAGTATACATGTTTTATGCACAACAGATAATTTAAAAAACGGGGGGAAAACATTCACCCATTACATTAGAACAGCTCTATACCATCCTATTTTAGGCAAAGTGGTCGACGCAATTGCATCTCAAGAACAGATTGATTTTGGAAGTGAGACCTTCTGGAGTTAGGGCGGCTAGAATGGGTCAATGGCTGACCAAGTTCAGAGGAGGTAGATGGGTATGAGGGCCCAGTCTGTCCATGCAGCATTATTGTAAAGAGGTCCTTCCATGACTGTATCAATGGCCACCCTATAATGTACCCCACCCATAATATCCAGTTTATTACAATTAAAAATGATAAGCCTCATTTCTTCTAAAATAAGTGATCTTTGGTACCACAGTTTCCTATGTTGTACATCATGAAATCTGAAAGCTCAAACTTACATGGGCATTACCAAACAGAAGATAAGGTGGTAGCATTATTTGGGCTTTAGTCCACTTCACATGATCTTGACCACCATATGACCAGAGAAGTTTCTCCTCCATTCCAGAAGATGAAATATAGACATTCAGAGTACCTTTGAACAAAAACAGGTCATTACAGATTAAAATGATGCATTCCTGGAGTATGGCTTCATCATTTTAAGAGAGCTTTTTTTGAGGACCACTGAAATAATTTCTCATGGCATTCTAAAAAATGTCATAACACCATCTGTGATGAGTTGTACATCACCAAGCATGTTCACAAAACATTTACGTAGATGTGCCAGATGTTCCCATTGTACAGGCGTAGAAAATGAGACGGGCCTGCTGGCCTGTCCCCTTCTCTGCCCACGCCGCGCTCACTTATTTTGACCTAGCGTGAGTGGGTAGAAGTCACAGATTGCGGTGCAACTAGCTGTTGTGCCACAATCTGCATCTGAAATACGCCCAATATAGGCGTATTTCAGGTTAGTAAAAGACCCCTAAAGTGTCCAAACTAATGGCATCCCTCATCAAAAAAACGCTAAACACGTACATACATATACTCCTTAAAGCACCAGGACAGATCTCAAAATATAGATCCTGTGAAAACCTCCAATGCCTTCTGCACATTCTACTCCTCACTATATCAACTATGTATTATGTGACCAAGAGACACAACGTCGTTATGATATACAACAATTTTCTCCACCCTTACTCTCCCTAACATTTCTGAGACCCAAAAATCTGACTTATGCTAGCCTTTTACATTGAAAGAGATTCAGTCAATCCTGTCAAAGAGCCCAACAGGTAAAAGCCCTGGCCTAGATGGCCTATCTCCCACTATAAATACTTCCAAAATACTCTCCAACCTCACCTTCCTCTATTTTTGTAACACAGTCCTACAAGCCTCTGTGAGGCCATTGAAAACCCATATTTCTCTCATACATAAGAAGGGAAAGGATCCAGAAACATGTAGCAACTATAGGCTGATCTTCATGTTGAACAATGATTTGAAAATTCTTTCAGGCCTTCTGTCTCAGTACCTTAGTATTCTTTTACCAAATCTAATTTCTCTTGAGCAGGTGGGGTGGTGGAGAAGGACAGGGTTTGAAAGAAACTCAACATTGCTTTAACCTTCCTGACCTCTTCATATATGCCATCTACCATATCCGTAAATGTATTTGTATCAATGGTATGTTGATCCAGAGCATTAGACAACACCCATGTGTTAAAGGTTTTTCTCTAGTAGGAGGGATCACAAAAGCATCAACCGACGACCTTCTTCTCATCCTTCAAGACCCCGTAACTGAAATTTCAGCAATTCTGAATATTTTTGTCATTTGACTTGTTGTCCAACTTAAAAATAAATCTAGATAAATCGAAAGCCCTAGGTCCCAACCTTTCCCAGACCATGTTATGCACTCTAAAGTCGCAATTCCCCTTTAAATGGCCTGATAGTTTTATACCTAGATAGGTAATGTGGCTCAGTTCGCACTGGCCGTCTCTTATAAAGCTTATCTACCTTTCTCCATTTCAATCCTCTATGACTGGACAGCTCAATTTCTTGAATAGGTTGCAAGAACCTTCCCAAAGTCATATATTTATTTCAGATGTTACCAGTCAGCATCCCAAAGTCTCTTTTTCAACGAGTATGCATTATATTTTTTCCCCAATTACATTTGGAGCAACAAATCCTAAACTTAGTTTTTCCACTCTGGTCTTTCCCAGATCTCTTGGAGGTATTGGAGCCCCAGATCTCTATTTATATTAATTAGTTGCAAGACTTTCACTGGGCCCATGCACCCGAACACATAGTTGGAATATCCTTTGAGGAACACATGGTCCCTATTCTATTGAAAACTGCACTCTTCTCCACCGCTGACCTGCGTTCCCACACCTTCACGAATGCCCTTACTAAATATGCAATCTAATTATGGTCAACCCACTCAGACTTTTTCCATCTCCAGGGCTATATACAGAAGACAACACCTACATACCCCAGATCTTTTCCATTCCCTAGAGACCCTGATTGAATGCATTATTGAGGATTGACCTTTAACACAGTTCAAATCACTGATAACTCAATCCCATCCCTCAAATAAAGGCCTACCTAAATTGTATTACATGTTAATCTCTAAGAATATAACATGAAAATGAGCCCCTATGTCCCTCTGGGAAACAGATTTAGAAATTAACATCCCGACCACAGCAATTTCATCACAGCCCGTTGTCTTGCATACGAGTTCAAGAGAATTCCTTTAATATTCTCTCTCATTGGTAAGTTACTCTTGTTAAGACCAACAAATGGTACCCATAAACCCCTGACATGTGTTGGAGATGTGGCAAAGAAACAGGAACGTAACTGCACATCTAGTGGTCTTGAGAAACTCACTCTGTATTGGACTGAGATACTGGAGCTTTCCAAAACAAAAAATGTTCTTTACCAATGCTCCACAAAACATCTTTCATTTTCTCATCTGGTCATAGGACTCAAAGGGTGTGCCAAACCGAGCCCTCTATTTCTTATTGGCAGCTGCAAAAATTCTCATTCCACATCTCTGGAGATCCGCACAATGCCCTACCATTTCCCAATGGCTTCTTAAAGTTGACCAACTTTACAACATCAAAGAATTAGCTGCGTTCTCCTATCATACTCATCCAAAATTCATGAAGGTGTGGGCCTCCTGGGTTCAATTCCACTCCTCTAACTTATTTATTAACTTGACTTCGCCTTAATCTCCAGTTGCTATACATAGGACGGGTCTTTTCAGTGTGCCAACATTGAGCTTTCACATCATATTACGTCATGTTCCACGCGTAGTCTCAGTTATAACACTCAGCCCCCCTCAGTTTATCTCCCTCTTACCTTCCTCTCCCCTTCTATTTTCCTTTTTCTTCATGTTTTAAGGTTATGCCCTACTCAACTGCGGACATGCGGCGTCATGACACATTTACATATATATCACATATATGCAACACACATACACATAAATACACCATATACATGGTACACATACATAAATATACCATATATACACTACACACACATAAATACACCATATACATGGTACACACAAATACACCATATACATGGTACACATACATAAATATACACTACACACACAAATACACCATATACATGGTACACATACATAAATATACACCATATATACACCACACACATAAATACACCATATACATGGTACACATACATAAATATACCATATATACACTACACACACATAAATACACCATATACATGGTACACACACATAAATACACCATATACATGGTACACATACATAAATATACACCATATATACACTACACACACACATAAATACACCATATACATGGTACACATACATAAATACACCACATATACACTACACACACATAAATACACCATATACATGGTACACATACATAAATACACCACATATACACTACACACACATACCACCCAACTTTTAAAAAGCCTAAGGCGCTAAACTATGGAATGGAAGGGCTCCTCTCCAGCTGCCAGCCAGATCTGTAATTTTAACAACCGGATCTGGAGAACCTGAGGGAACTGACTGAATCCCATGCTTGGACTCTACAATATGGTCATGGACTTATTGGAAGACATCAGTTACTTACTTTGTGTTAAATTCCTTCTATTCTTCAGTTGTTTCCATAACATGTTTACTGTATTTTCTTACATCATTTGCAATAAAAAGACAATTGAAAGGAACACTCAGTATTTAGTCAATAACCAATGTTTGTTATTTGGGGACTTACCCATAGTCCTGTGTCGGGAAGAATACCAAAACGAGATACAATTAGATGGCTGAACTACAGGCCTCAATAGTAAAGCCTTTTGTCCCGAGACTGCATCTTCAGGGCTGCTTTTTAGTGACAGGTGGAACCCTAATTTAAAAAACAAAAATTAAAAAAAAATAATTATATATAGCATTTAAAATGTGAAACCTTATTTTTTATATACTGTTAAAAGACAAAACTAACCTTCAGGTCTAAAATGGCCAGTATCAACATTCAAGCTTCCCCAACTAAGTCTCCAGTCTAAATCATCTCCAGTGCTTTGCTTCCATCCACAAAATCCATATTCAAACCCACAAAAAGGCTTACTGTCCTCCCAACTTCTTTTTCTTCTTTTACTGTATGAATTTGTTAATTTATTACCATGTATCCATCTTGGATGGTGCTCATACCATGTACCCAAGGTCTTCCCAACTAAAGATCTTTTCTCAACAACTAGATGAAGATTTTCCTTTACAAGATCATAATTTTGATTGTGTGAAGCATTTAGGTCTTCACCCAATCCAGAGGAAATCCATGTTTCTTTAAATAGGGTCTGTTGCTGCATTTCAGCACTTTGAAACCCTGCTGAAGACCGTGAAGTGGTGTTTTTTTCAGTTATATCAACATTAGCCGTAGTGCTTTGAGACATGAAGATGGTCTGCAATATTGCCTCATTTACCAAACCTTCCTCAATGGTGGAAACTATCTTTGTACTGTTAGATGTATTCAACTTCAAATTGGTGACTGAAGGTCCTACAGCGGAAACTGCAGTAGTGAAAGTCTGGTCTTGACTTGAAAATCTGGAGGCCGAGTCAGGCTTGGATTTCAGACTAGAAGAAGAAACGGAAATTGGGCCAGTTCTGGGTTCTTCAGTTGGGGTAGGGGAGACTGAACTCAAGCCTGCATCTGGTTCTAATGTGTGCTTTTGAGTTGGAAATGTGAAGGTTGAGCCAGGCTTGGATTCTGGACTAGAAGAATAGACAGAAATTGGGCTAATTACGGGTTCTTCAATTGGGGACGAAGAAACCAAATTCTGTCCTTCTTGCAAGGACAAGGGTGTAGGTACTTTAGCAGAGAGGCTTGCAGGTTTTGGATTTATGTTACGACAATCTGCGATACCTGTGGCATCATCATTAAACAAGTTGACGTCTCCAGTGTAGTCTGAAACAGATTCAAAAGAAAGAAAATATTGTTGTCAATACTTATAGGGAGAATTATCTCCCTGCACCCTTTTTTTGGTGTAAAAGTCCCTAATCTTGTGTTTGAGTCTATTTTTTTCTGCACCACCCACACCACTTTCTAAAAAAAGGGCATGGTGAGGACAAAGATGCACCTAATTTATGACTACACCAGCCCCTCAACTTAAATTAGTTTCATCCTCCATCAGCGCTGAAGATTTCAAAGACTGGTACAAATTGTCGGTCTTTGACAAGTCTCCCCCTTAGAGTACAAAAAGATATCAGTATGTACAACCAGCTTGAAGTAAGGAGTCAGTAGAGGATACCAACAGAGATGTATCCCTCAAGGACTAGTTCACACTCAGTGGTTATTAAAAGGGGTTCTCCACTTTGGATAATCCATACTTGTCATATTAGTCCCTTGATGATAAACTAATCAAAGCCCATCTAGGATCCCCCTGCACCTGCCCATATGCCCCCCCACCCCACTCCTGGTGGGCTTAGATACCCAGATTTTGTGTGGTGAGTCTTCAGTTTCCCTGCAGTGCCACCACAAGAAAAGCTACGCATTATATAAGGAACATTTAATTCGAAGGAGTGTTTATGTAACAGATCCTCCATAGAGATGAGCAAATTTCTTGAAATTCTTTTCAGGTCAGATTTTAGCAAATTGGTCAGAAAATTTGATTCAGGTCTGAATCAGTTCTACCCTAATTGAAGGTGCTCTCATTGGCCTGAAAATTGGTGTTTGACACTGCTGTACATGTACAGAGGCAAAGTCAGCCAATCACAGACTTATATTAGGTTATGGGGGGGAAGGGGGGGGGGAGAATTTTTTTTACGTATTAAAACACAAGCAGTTTAAAAATAATGGCTTTCCAGGGACAGATGTCTGTGTTTATAAACACATGGTAATATTGGAAGCAATGGTTTGTCCAAAAATTCTCCCAGTTTTGGGGAGCAGCAGCAGTAAAGTTTGGAGGCTGACTGGCAGTAGGTGTACAGCTGTGTAGGGGTAGTAGTAGTGGTAATTGGGGAGTAGCAGCAATACATTATGATGGACAGGCAGAAAGTGGCTTTGGCACTATCGGGCTGACGATAAATAGCCACTATCAGCAATGGCCTAAGCTAGAGATATGTGAAAATCCTCAATAGTCTGCTTGTGTATGACAACAATAACACATACTCTCTCCTGTGTCTAGTGCATGATGAAATCAATCACTGCTTTACACTGTTTGTACATATGCAAATTAGAACTCCAGAGTTCAAGTTGAAACATTGCAGATCAAGCGGTGTAAAGGCATCAATGCAGAGCAGATGAGGGGCAATCACCCCAAAACAGCTCTCTGCAGATGAGGTGCATGTCTCAAAGCCTATTTAAAGGGTCAAACATTGAATTATAGGATAGCTGCCTTATATCTGGTGGCATTAGAGGTGGAGCTTGTTAAGAGCTCATTTGCATTCCTTCTTTCCAGAGGATCATGAATGGCCTATAAGTCCCCTCACACCAACTAAGGCGCCCTAGTACCCCCCACATTCAACACTATTTGGTGTTTTTTTTCCTACTGCAGAAATTCAGCACCTACACTTCGATTTTTCAAGGATTAGACATTTTTTAATATTTTTTAGAGAAAAAAAAAAAAAAAAAAAATCACAATTGGACAGAGTCCAACGCAATGTACATTAGGATGGGCCCATCGTCCCCGTGAGCCTGTGGTGCTGTGTGTTGGAGAGCCATGGTAATTACATTTGTGCTTTTAATTCTAATTCTAATTTGAAACCATTAAATTTTTAGCAGTTACTAAAAAATATATATTTCTGCTGTTGTCCTCTTAATAAACACAACCAATGTACCATTGTACATACAATTGACTGCTATATAGAGATCTGTAGATATCAGTATATTATGCATGGAGAAATACTATTGAAATTTTTAGTCAGAGAACATCCAAGACTCTGTGGCTTCCAGCTTAGAGTTTCTGCCTCCCATACAGAAGGTCCCGGGTTCAAGACTAGACAGTGGCAAAAAGTAGACACCACATAAAAGTTAAATATACAGTGGTATCTCAAAGTACTGTCAGAATCTCCTGCCCAGGGTCATGCGATTCTACATCCGCCCTGCCCTGTTTCCCTCACTAGTGTACTGAGTTTTTAACGTAAAACAGCAGGTGTAGTTTTGTATGATTTGTCCAAAACAAATTGCCAAAACTTCTGACTCATTCGGAAGAAGAATTTTTGTGAAACTCGTGACTATTCCGATGGGTTTAGAATTGATTTGCCCATTTCTAGTCCTCCAGAGTGAGAGACACTTCAGTGCTCTTCACTATGGCCAAGAGATGATGATCCTAAAGGGGACCCTCCACCCTCAATTAAGGCTTATCTAATGGGTTTTCTAAAATGGACAACCCCTTTACAAAGGTTAACCAATTTAGTACAACATATTCATACATTTCCACAGTTTAAATTCAGAGGAACATGTTGAGTAATGCACAGTATTGGCAAAGATGATTAAAGGGGATTGGTCATCTCAAACATTGGTATGCCACCAGTGTCCGATAGCTGCAGGTTCCACCTATGGGACCAGCAGCCCTCTCCAAAATGGAGCTCAAAGATTGCACAAGAAAAAGCAGAAGTCACCCATGTAGCCATAGGTTTACCATTGGGAGGGGTTCAGGGTGGGAAAAAGTGTCCTTTAGTTTTGAAAAATCTCATCAAGTAGTGATTAGTAAGTAAAGCAACGCTAGCAGTTTACTTGACTGTTGCAGTACTCTAGCAACTCCATACATTTCTGTGGACTACCAATCGACAGCTCGTAACATGGTGCTTACCTTTAGATAAGACGTAATGAGGGCAGAAGTACAATATATTCACTCTCAAAATGTCAGATTCACTGAGTTTTATTCTTTGGCCCATGTGTGCTCTGCTGTCACGTGCCTCAATGGTAATATCCCCGGACTCGGAGAATGCAAGACTGTTAACATAGTGACGTAGTTAGTACGACAGAAAAAGACATAAGTACATCAAGTTCAACGAATGGACTGGTGGGGATGGGAATTAAAGGGGTTGAGCAGGCCATATATATTGAGGACCTATCCTCAGGAACTCCCGCCAATTAGCTCTCTGAAGAGGAGACGACACTCCATGTAAGTGCTGCTTCCTGTACATTACACTGCCCATCGTCTCAGAAGTTACCAGGCTTGGACTGGCCCACAGGGGAACAGGTAAATCCCCCGGTGGGCCCCTGAGCAAGGTGGGCCCCTAGTCCTCTACCCCCTGCTCAAGTGGCATATGGCACGGTAGACTGACAAATACATAGGTTGGCTGAAATGCTATACAGTACATTGACTAGGTCCATATAAAAAAAAACCTGGATAGTGTGGGTAGATAGTATATGCATGTAGCTTTATGGTGGGCCCCCAGAATTAATTTTACAGGTGGGCGCTAGGTACTTCAGTCCGACACCTAAATACCGACAATAATACTTAAATACCGCTCCACAGGAAATAACCTGCAGTTTAATGAACAGGAAGCAGCGCACACTTGGAGCGCCACCTCCTATTCATACAGCTGATCGCTGAGATCCCCGCCGATCAGATTTTGATGACCTTTCCTGAGGTAGGTCATGAGTAAGGACGCAATGTAGTTATCCGAAATGCATAGACTATTCACCATGCCTTTTAATGGACGACATAAAAGTATGAAAGAGAGAGACAAAGTGCCAATTTGGAACTTTTTCTTATATTGGATTAGTGCAGCTGAAGCAGAGGCATATGTGACTCGGGAGTGGTAAGCTCAACTGGTTATCTATGTTACCTTGTTATAGACAACTGTAGACAGGACTGACCCTGAGTAATGGAGGATGTATAGAGAACTGTATACAGGACTGTAATGGAGGATGTATAGACAGCTGTATACAGGACTGACCCGGAGTAATGGAGGATATATAGACAAAATACAGGACAGAACTGGAGTAACGGAGAATGTATAGACAGCATCCAGGACTGACCCGGAGTAATGGAGGATGTATAGACAATTGTATACAGGACTGACCTGGAGTAATGGAGGATGTATAGACAGTATACAGGACTGACCTGGAGTAATGGAGGATGTATAGACAGTATACGGGACTAACCTGGAGTAATGGAGGATGTATAGACAGTATACAGGACTGACCCGGAGTAATGGAGGATGTATAGACAATTGTATACAGGACTGACCTGGAGTAATGGAGGATGTATAGACAGTATACAGGACTGACCTGGAGTAATGGAGGATGTATAGACAGTATACGGGACTAACCTGGAGTAATGGAGGATGTATAGACAGTAAACAGGACTGACCTGGAGTAATGGAGGATGTATAGACAGTATACAGGACTGACCTGGAGTAATGGAGGATGTATAGACAGTAAACAGGACTGACCTGGAGTAATGGAGGATATATAGAGAGCTGTATACAGGACTAACCTGGAGTAATGGAGGATGTACAGACAATTGTATACAGGACGGATCTGGAGTAATGAAGGATGTATAGACAGTATACAGGACTGACCTGGAGTAATGGAGGATGGAGCCATAATCATATTTCACTAGCATGTTCGTGGTGTCGTACTTGCAAAAGTTTACATAAAAGCCTTAAAACAAAAACAAGCAGAAATCAGAAAAACTCAATTCAGATCGTCTTTGTAGATAAGCAGGGACTCCACTTACCGCTATATGGTGCTCTGAGCAATGCTGCAAGTAGGAGATGTCTGTGTAATAAGGCCTCCGATAGAAAAGCAAACTGATTCATAAAGGAATCAATAGAAAAGGGCCTTGTATGAATCTGGAGGCATGCAGAGGTACAATAAGGCACCACACCTTGGAGGGTGTCTCGGGTCCAAAAGAGGACCTGTCACTTTAAGTGACAACTTGCACTCCCCATGTGTTAATTCTACAGCATATTCCACTATAACTTTGTTGTGCCATTCCTCAATTATTCTTACTAGAAGTTTATGAATTGCCAGCAGTCTGCAATAAAGGTCTAACTTGGCGTTAGCAGTTGCGGATGTGACGATGGTGGCATTGATTGGATAGTACAGTTAGGGCTTCCCACCCAACCCACTCACAAATGCCTCAAACAGAGAGAGGGGGAAAAACGATCCAGCTATAGAAATTTAAAAATAAAAATTTGTTTTTGAAAAAACAAAAAAGAAAAAAAAAAAACACCTTGTGCAAAAGTATTAAGAAAAAAAAAGCCACAAACCATGTATATAAATATGTTAATGCCAGTCTGAATCAACTGTTACCATCTATAACAGGTAGTTAAAGGCTAAGTACAACTTTGGAGGCAATTTTTTTATTTGCATTTCACTATTTTTTTGGCTTTTCAATTGGCCTTTATTAAAAATATTGAGCAGTTCTGTCAGGGTTAACTATTTTTCTAAGTTTGTGACTGATCATCTAATAACAGTTATCTGTAAACTGCTAAGAGGTCAGAAACACTTATTTAAGCCACATTCCTATCAGTAAAATAAGGGTTGAGCTTTAGGGCTCATGCACACTGCACAGGGCACAGTGCACATGCTGTGGACCGCAAATTGCGGATAGGGGAGTGTCTATGTAACTAGCTGGTGGGAGGCGCTATAAACTAGCTAGGTGTTAGGGGCAGTGATAGGGGAGTGTCTATGTAACTAGCTGGTGGGAGGAGCTATAAACTAGCTGGGTGTTAGGGGCAGTGATAGGGGAGTGTCTATGTAACTAGCTGGTGGGAGGAGCTATAAACTAGACAAGAGAAAAGTTTCCATGTGAAATAGTAAGTGTCCGTATGTTGAATCCTTGTACCTACCTGGTAGTATTGCTTTCCAATGAATTATCACATAGTCATCCCGATCTGCACGCGAGTGCTCATGCCAGAAGCCAATCACGTGCATCAACTCATGTAATACAACGCCTTTTCCTTTTTGCACACACTCCGGTGCCAATGAGACTACTTGCCTTCTTCCAACACAACCAACACTGCTATAACAGCTGAAAAACAGACATTTCAAGACATTCGCACACTGGGGCAGGGTTACTAATCCTAATACAAGGTAGACAACGGAAACATGAGGCAAATTTTATCACAGTCCGCAAAACACTGATACCGGCTGGTCTGTGTACCATGTGCATTTTTTTTGTGGACCCATTGAACTCCATGGGTCCATATTTTGCGCACCACAATACACAAGCGCTGTAATTTGCAGAATGGACATACAGATGTGGACAGCACAGTGGTGAATGCTGCAAAAGAAAAAAAAATATATAGTCAAATGTTTTTTTCATGCCCCCCCCAAAAAAAAAAAAAAAAAAGAAAAAAAAACTGAAAAGCAATTAAAAATACATTTTGAAGTAGTACATCATAATGTTGTCATATCATGTTTAGTGCACAGTGAACACCATAAACACAAAAACCATGGTGAATGAGTTTATTTTCTTCTTCAAATTTAACCCTTTAAGTCCCGGAGTTTTTTTCAGCTTTGCGTTTTCGTTTTGCGCTCCCTGCCTTCAAACAGCCATAACTGTTTTATTTTTCTGTTCACATAGCTTTATGAGAGCTTGTTTTGGGCAGGACAAGTTGTACTTTCCCACGCCACCATTTAATATTCCATATGGTGTAGTGGGAAGCGGGAAAAAAATTCCAAATCGGGTGCAATTGCAAAAAAAAAACACTTCCGCTACAGTTCTACGGGTTTCTTATTTACAGCGTTCGGTGTTCATTAAAACTGACCAGTTACTTTCATTCTACTGGTCAGTACGAATCCGGCGATACCTAATATGTATAGTTTTTCCTGCTTTATGATAGTGATAAAATAATTATAAAGTTGGCCTTTTTTTTTTTGTTGTCATATCTTGACCCCTATAACTTTTTGGTATTTATGTGTACGGAGCTGTATGGGGGCTCATTTTTTGTAGGGCGATCTGAAGTTTTTATTGATACCATTCTGGGGTGTGTATGACTTTTTGATCACACTTTAATTATTTTTAGAAAAAAAAAAGCGACAAAAAACAGTGAATCGTCATTTGGACGCTTTTTTCCGCCACACAATTCGTCGTATTTGAATATTTTAAAAGTACGGGCATTTTCGGTCACGGTGATACCCATGATGTCTATATTTATTGTTATTTAGGTATTTATTTTTTAATTATACGGAAAGGGGGGTGATTTGAACTTTTATATTTTTTTATTTTTTATATATTAACTTTTTTTAATTTTTTGTGATTATTTTAAAGCTCAAATATGAGCAAATAGATTGTGTTTTTTATTTTTTCTTTATGAGCAATGAGGGTCTTTTAGTTTTGAATTAATGACCGAATTTGCTCATTTCTTATTTCAAGAATTGCACCTTGAAAGCTGTAAACCTCATCAGCGAGGTTTACAGCTTTCAGATCGTGTACAGACACCCCGATTGGCCACACGGGGTGTCTGTACACGGTATAGACGCAACTAGATGCCGTTATCACGTGTGATCATGGCATCTAAAGGCCTATGAAGACGCCACCGATGGCGGTAAGTACCCGCAAGTTTCTGCTGTTAGAAACAGCAAAGACTTGCCGGCCATGACGCTCACTGGTCTGAGCAAGTCCAATGCCATAGAGACGGACTTTATGGTTTCCAAAGTGCAATTCTTTCCGGCGTTTATTGTCAGCATAAACAGGCAGCACATGTACAGGATGCAAGGTTCAAAAAGAAAAACAAAAGAAAATCCTGCTCGTCTGAGCTCTAACTAGACAGTAACATACCTGACTGTCCCAAATACACAGATTAACAGCAACCTGTACCTTCTGCTCACATGCAGAGCAACCACCCAGCTTGGCTCTTTTTCACACAATGCAGCTGGGTCTTTAAGTAAGCCTCAGCTCAGCTGCATTAATCAAGTGGCTGCAGAGTAACTTGTTCCAGGGCTAGGAACGGAGCCCCTCACCATGTATAGGTGAGAAAGCTAGGTGGAATATATACACCATTTAACACTTTACCTGCTGCCACCTTACACTATGACACGTGCACTTGGCAACTGAAGACATCTGTGTTGTTCCCATGTTCATATGTGCCTGCATTGCTGAGAAAAATGATGTTTTAATATATGCAAATGAGCCTCTAGGAGCAACAGGGGTGTTACCATTACACCTAGAGGGTCCACTCTTTCTGCAACTGCTGTACCTTCTGCACTTTGACTTTAGGACAAGTCAGGGTCAGTGTGTGACGATGTTTACACTACCTGCAGAGGGAGCTGCAGCTGCAGAGAGAGCAGAACCTCTAGGTGTAATGGCAACACCCCCATTGCTCCTAGAGGCTCATTTGCACATATTAAAACATGATGTTTCTCAGCAATGTGGACACACATGTACACGGGACCAACACAGATGCCTTCAGCTGCCAAGTGCACATGTAACAGGTCAGCCAGTGTCATAGCTACAAATCTACTGACAGATGCTCTGTAAAAAGTTATGCGTCTTGGAAAGTGGAGAGAAAGAAATGGCAAAAACAAAAATTAGTCCATAAGGGCTTAAATCTCTTGTCCAGAAATGCTACTCCAGTTTAGTTTTTTTCTGCATCACACCCCTTCCTCCCCAAACACCACTCAAGTGAGTTTGCAACTTTTTAAAAAGTTCGGTGATACCAAATAAAACAAATTAAAATAATCCGTGGCCAAGGTGTAAAATGGATAGAATTTGCAAACATTGGTGCAAAATAGCGTCAAAACTTGCAACTTTTCTGTGCCACAAAACAGATGCAGAACTTTGATAAATTCCACCGTGTTTAACTTTACACCTTCTATTGGTTTTCTTAAGGTCCCTTTACACGGGACGATATTACAAAGGAAGGAAGGAAGCATTCCTTTGCGACAATCTGCTGATCACTGGTGGAGGAGAGCGCTGCCATTACATTGTTCAATTTCCTCCAGAGGTGGAGAGGAGCGATGACTAATGTCATCGCTATTCCCCATAACGACTCCTAGTTTCCCGGCAGGAGATTGTGTTTACCAGGGACGGACACAGACAGCAGAGGGCCTCTGTGCAAGGAATGTACAGGCTGGGCGGCGCTAAAGCCTGTCCATTAGTGCCGGTGATGTCACCAGGCTCACTGCTAGGCGGAAGTCCCCCCTCCCCATAGTACCCACAGTGGTAATAAGGCTTCCTACAGTGCCCTCAGTACTAATAAGGCACCCCTAATAGAAATTAGGCCAATCTATAAGGCACTCCTATGGAGCCCTTAGTAGTAGTAATGCCCGCCACCACTGCCCACAGTATTTATAATGCCCCCTGCAGTGCCCCTGTAATTATATCTCCTGCCGTACCACGTTGTTATAATATTCGCTGTAGTGCGCCCATAAGTTATAATGCCTGTCCTCTCCCTCCAGTCTTCTATACCATGCAGTCACATGTAAACAATACCCATCCTCTCCCATCAGTCTTCTATAGAATACAGTCCCATGTAAATAACCTCTCTTCCTTACAGTCTTCTATAACATACAATCCCATGTAAATAACACCCCTCAGCTCCCTTCAGCCCCTCTAACATACAGTCCCAGTTAAATAACATATTTCCCTATCACTAAGCAGGAGAAGGTATAATGAGGAGAACCACATCTCCCAGCATGTCTCTGGCACTTACTTACTCTGGCATGACATGTCTCCACCACTGGGCACTGCCTCTTTCTGCACTGGTCACATAATGGTGACCTCATCACTGGTCCTACCACAACTTCGAGTGAAAAGATCACATGACTATGATGTCATCGCAGGTCCTTCAGCTTTGGAGTACAGCCAGAACGGCAGCAGATTCACAGTAATTCCCAATCAGGACCCCATCCACCACACCTCTGCTGGCGCTGCCTCTCTGGGCCCCTGTGCAGCTGAACTGGCTGCACAGGCGATATGTCCGCCCCTGGTGTTTACACAGCACGATCTGCTGCCGGTAAGCGATCAATTTTGAGTGTGCAGAATTGTGTTTCCTGAAGAATGAGCCTTGCGCTTGTTCCTCGTTTTGCTTGTTGATGCAATTTTGGCTCACATCATAATCCATTCCCTTTTCAGAGGCATAACTTGAAAATTCGGGGCCCCAGTGTGAATTTTGTAAGCTTGTTACTGCATTTTTTTTTTTTCTAATTCTTGGTAACTCATACCTTTCCAAGTTGTTCATGGTCATATCGCCCTACCTGACTACACCACTAAATCACATTGTTGTCAGTACTGCCATCATATCTAGACACAAGGCTTGTCTTTAGAGTTTGTTCTTGCTTTCTCACCCGCTTCCTGGCAAAATGTCAATGTAGTCTCGGTGAGTTCTACGTTCAACAAAAGTGATACACGTTGAGGCCTCCAAGTCACCGAACGCTTCAAATATGACTTTCCGATGGAGTTCATCTGCAGGTATGAATTATACAGTACATCATTCATCCATGAGGGATATATTTCATCAGCGTTGCTTTATGTTTAGTTCCAAGATTTCCTACCTCTAATGAATTGTGAGTGACGTATGCCCAGGTTGCTGGTTTATGTTTTATGAAGTTTTGTGCTATGTCCCCCTCATAAACCTGATTTCAGTTTTTCTACTTTCACAGCTCTGATTACTGAGTTTGACCTATCGCCTGTGAAACTTGCCTTGGCCTACAGTTTTGGTGCTTACAGAGTGGAAGATATTTAGCTCTCTAGAATATAAGTTTTGGAGTTTGATATTTCAGCCTGTCCAATTTGAGCATTTTTTTGCCAATTTTGTGTTAAGTTCCCCCCTAAAAGTTAGTTATTTGCTCAGTGGTTCCGTCACTGAGATGACTAGGGAAATGTACAATTGCACTTACGGTAATTGGCTTTCCAGGAAGTCTCTACGACAGCACCCATAGTTTTCCCCCTAGCTCTTATTGGGTTTGGAGCATTATTATAATTTGCTCTTGCCTTGGAGGTTCTTGGTAAATCACTGAAGAGGGGAGGAAGGGGAGGGGCCGTTAAACTCTGCATATGTTCTTCCTGTCCCTTTTGGGGCAAGGTAATCTCAGTGGTGCTGTTGTAGAGAATTCCCAGAAAGCCAATTACTGGTAAGTGCAATTGTACATTTGTGGCACATTATACTTTAGGTTAGCGGTAAATTTGGGTTTATATGTTTTACCTTTATTTATATAAGAAAAAAAATCTAAATTTGAATTTCTCGGCTTTTAAATAACTATTTTGTGAGGCATCAGCAATATTCACCATATGTTTGCATCATTTTATTTTTTAAGACATTAAAAGGCGTAGGATTTTAGAAGCAATCTCAAGAAAATTTCCAAAACCAGGACTTACTTAGTTCAGAATTGTCTTTGAGGGGCTTACATAATAGAAACCACTAATAAATAACACCATTTTAGAAACTACACCCCTTAAATTATTCAACCGATTTTATTTAGAAACCATTAGGTGTTGTACAGGAATTAAAGCAAAATTAAGGTGAAACATTTCATTTTTTTGTAGGTTTTCCATTTCAATCCATTTTTTCTGTAACATAGCAAGGGTTAAGAGCAAAACAAACCTCAATATTTATTACCTTGAATATGCCATTTACAGAAACACCCCATACATAGTTGTAAATTCCTGTATTGGCATGCTGCAGGGCTCAGAAAAGAAGGAGTGTCATTTGGCTTTTGGAGGGCAGATTTTGCTGGATTGGTTTATGGGCGCCATGTCGCATTTGAAGAAACCCCAATGTACCCCTAGAGTGGAAACCCCCAAAAGTGTCCCCATTTTAGAAACAACACCCCTCAATGAATTTATCAAGAGATGAAGCGAGTGCTTTAACCCCACAGACATTTCCAATGTTTTGGCTGCAAAAATTAAAATTTTCATTTCTTCCAATAAAATTTTGCTTTAGCATCAGACTTGTCATTTTCACAAGAAGTAACAGGAGACAATGCACCCCAAATTTTGTTACATAATTCCCTTCAGGCCCCCCCCCCCAAAAAAAAGTACAACAGTTTGGGCACACTGCAAGATTCAGGAGAAAAAGAACACCATGTGTATTTGAGGCCTAGTTTGGCGATTTAAAGCCTAAGAAATGACCCCATTTTAGAAACCCCATCCTAACAGAATTTACCAAGGGTTGTGGTGAGTATTTTGATCCCACAAGTCTTTTGCAAAAATTCATGCGCCGTAGTGGTGCAAAGTGAAAACAGCACAGGCATATGTTGTGCCCAGCATGTGCTAGTGTGAAAGGTCAGCCCTCTTATTAATATGCTGTGCTTCCTGGTTTTAGAAACACCCTACATATGCCCTAATCTTTTGCCTGAACATATGAGAGGGCTCAGGAGAAAAAGAGCACCATGCGCATTCTAAAAAAAAAAAAAAAAAAAAAAAAAAAAAAAAAAGGGTCTAGACTTTTGTGGACATTTGCCCCAGTTTCCCCTATGCAAAGTCATCAACTCCTCACTTTAGAGGGTTAACTTGCACCGACTTATATGTGTGCTTGATATATATCCTGTTTATTTACAATGTCTTTATACTGTATGGTACTGTGGAAAGGGTTAATGAATACTGAGAGACTTTTAGGACTTTCTAGATATTGAAAAACTGGTAATGTTCCACAGCTGCCATAATGTTTAAAGAAGAGCATGTTTAGAAGGGAAAAAGCCAGACTTGTTTACCACCAAAACTAAACAGACTGACCTTTAGGATGTCTGGTTTAGCTATCTTATTAGGTCTGTCTTATTTTTGTCTAGAAAAACTGCTGTATCATTGTCAATGAGTATCATTAAAACTCTGAGGCAAGTCTATAATAGACCAGAATTGTAACTTTGTATTTGTTTGGGTTGTGTTTCTCTACTCCACCCTTCCCACTAGAAGGTTTTAGTTCAGACAGCAACTGTATATAAGGAGAGCAGTCAGAGTCCATAGTGTTCTGCAGTTAGGGATCAGTGCTTAGAAAAAGAGAGTCATACCAGTCTGCATGAGTGACCAGAACAAGAAGCTGAGATGGGGATGCTGAGCCGTAGTCCATGGATCACCAAGCCCTGTGACTAAGGAGCCAGCCGGACTACTGAGCCACAGAAGGTGGGCCTCCAGACTTTGGCCAGGGTACCAGCCTTCTGAGAGAGGGACAGCTAGCTCAGACCTTTCCTCAATATCAAACCCCTCTTCTGCCTGAGAGGAGATTGGAGAAGTCAGCCCAGTGCCTTGCCTGTATTGTTGTGCACTTGAGTTCCTCTAGTAAAGAAGCATACTGGTTCACTGCAGACCCTGACTCTCTGGACTTAATTCCTACTGGCTTTACCATCCCTTTTAGAGAGCAGCAACACATGGTGACACCTCGATGGGGTGCAGGAGACTCAGCATAGCATAGGTGTTACCCCAAATCCGGTCACTGCATAAGGCGCTGGTGCCTTCTCAAACAGATGATCGGCGGGGGTCCCAGGTGTCAGATTTTTTCCCCGATCAGATACTGATGACCTATCCAGAGGATAGGTTATAAGTTAAGGTGTCTGAAAACTTTAATGATCAGGAAATGTGTCGCACCTGTCCACAGTTTGTGTCTGGTATTGTAGCTCAAATCCATTTAGTTCTATGGAGTTGCAATACCAAACAACCCCCGGATAGGTACAATGCCTTTAAGAGGTAGACATTTTTCTTTGGAAAAAAGTATACAGCATCTACAACACTACAGGTTTGTGAGTCATCTGTAAATAGAGAGAAGGCACTATCAAATCTAGCTTCTGCATCAGAGGATATGAGAGAGATAACTCACTGTATTCATGAGACAAGTTGTACGGAATTACCACTGCATCACCAACCCGAGGCCATGTGAGCAGTTTAGGGCTGAATTTACTGTGCGTTTCCTGTGAGGATCAAGAAGGAAAGTAAGAAAATCATGAGATCACAAAACCAGTTTCATGGAGGTGAGCAATTCCAAGATCCAAGCAAAACTCACGGGTGTAAAGATGTCGCCTTCAGAGAATGCTGGATCATCTTCTGAAATATATCCTAGAAGATAGATATTACCATGACACCAGTATACTAGTGTATAATGGGGCATATCTTTTTATTAAAACACTCGAATTGACCCATACTACCTGGAGGAAAACTATTGATTCATCATGGATCCCATATGGTTTCTTCAAGGTTTCTGCATTATGAGAATGGCCCACACTTGCTGATGATGCCCATCTGATCCCATGGATCAGGTCTGTTGGACTCCCAGGCCAGCTGTTCCTCTCCTGCGTGCACAGAGATTAACATCCGTCAGCGTTGATTTCCTCTTGTGTCACGTGTTGTCATCGGTGCAAATGGGAGCTGAACTGCTGGATCAGGAGCCCACCAGACCAGATCTGGTGGCAAGGATCAGGTTAGCATCACTCTTGTAGTATCAGATAACCCCTTTAACCACCTGACTGTTTTGCCAGAGTCCAGCTTGGGAAGTTTGAAAAGTAGTTAACTGGAGGGGGGAGGACTGCTTTAGATGGTGAGATCTCCTCAATGGCTAGAAACATGCAACTGGTCTTGTATGTCCAGGCTTTCATAAAAGACCAAAATGACAGCTAAAGTCCAAGCAACAGAGGAGAAATAACTGTTAGAAATCAAGTCAGGAATAATTGCGAGTAAAACCTGTTTTTACTTTCATTATCAGCTGCATTCACAGCATCACCATTTTTATCAGTGATATCTTTTTCTGTCCTGAACATGTTGCTGAAAGCTTGTAATGTCTGCTTTCGAACAAGATCAGTTGCATGTTTCTAGCTGCTACCATTCAGGAAGTAGCAGCATCTAAAGCAGCCCTCGCCCCTCCAGGTAGCTACTTTTCCCACTGCTGGAGCTTCACTCTGGCAAAACAGTTAGGGGGTTAAATGATCACAGTCTATGCGTGTACAAATGTGTTTTGGGGACATCCAGTACCAGGTACATGACCTCTGGGTAGTCATCACTTAGGCACTGTATAGTGGCTGTGCCCATTGCTTCCAGTCCTCAGAGACCAATGTGATGTCCGTAAGCTATATGGCCACCTGTAACAGGATGGAAAAACGGCGGGGGCAAGTGGCAGAATGATCAGTTATGGTACAGCAATGATTGTAGCACATTAAGGAGGTATTTAACACTGCTCTATTCAGGTGCTGCCAATGATGGCGGTTTCACACGACCATGCTTGAACCAGGAAATTTGGGCCATGTGTCAGCTGCAACATGACTGCCCCAAACTGACAGCATCATAGTGTTTCATGATAAAGCCAGATTCTATGTGATCTTGGGTTTATTGGACTGTGCTCACACCATCATGTAAGTACAGTACAATAGACTCAAAATCAGATAAGAACAGGCTGTATCATGAAACACTGTGATGCAGTTAGTTCAGGTCAGGAGATGTGAATCAGGTCCTAAAGGGGTTATCCTATAAATAAAATTAATGACCTATCCTCCCCCAAGGCTCCCGCTGTTAGGAAAGGCCAGGTGCTTCATGAGCGCCGCAGCCTCTTCCTAGGCCATGTGACGTCACCGCACCGTACATTGGTCACATGGCCTAGTTGCAGCTTAGCTGCCTCCCTGGGACCTCTGATCGGCGGGGATGCCGGGACTCAGACTCCTGCCAGTGATAATGAGGACCTATCCTGAGGATAGGTCATCATCATCATCATCATTTCCTGAATAACCCATTTAAGGGCTCTTTCATACGAGTGTGTCCCTTGCAGGAATCACATTCCGTGTGGGACAGAGCTTGTGCGGTCTGGAGTATAGAAGCACACGGCATTATCATGACGGAATCAAACTGACATAAAGCGGTTTATGATTCCATTACAGAAAAGACAGGCAGAGTCACACAGCATCATCAATCTGTAGTCCAAACCACACAATCTCTCTCTCACATGGAGTATGATTCCTGTAAGGGACACGCTCCTGTGAAAGAGCCCAAACATTGAAATTATGGCCATGCATGTTTGCACACTGTATAGTGCACAAATCAGGCAGAAAATCTGAGTATCTGCCATGTGTGAAAATACCGTTAAGGGGGTTGTCCAATTTTGAGAAGAAACCTGACAACCCAGGGGATCAACCTGTAATAAAGAATACATTATTACTTCCCTGGTGCAGCCTGGAAAACAGAGCCCGGCCGGGAGAACAGATGCTACTTTTTATGACAAGTCTATTATCCCGAGTTGTCTGGTTTCCTCTTCAACTGGACAACCCCTTTAAGGTAATAAAGTAAAAGAAGAGGAACAAATGAGTATGCCTTACTTCTGTTAATTTGCAGAATGCTATCTATGGACTGTGCTCCTGGAAACACCCCTGAAAAAGATAAAATATACAGTTAACCTGTAATACCAGAGATATCCTGTAAACAAGAGTGGTGCTGTTCCTGGAGGAAACCAGCCATGTTTCATTTCATTTCGTACTACCCGTAAAAATACATTGCATATGGGAATTGCCCAGCCAGCACCAAAAATGGCAGAAACATGGTCACAGAAGTGTTTGTAAAAAGCAGATTCAGTTTCTTTTTTATTACAATTTATACAAAAAATAAGTGTTCCTCATTTGTCCAGTCTATATTGGTTTAGGTGGGTTTTTTTTTTACATTTGTATTTCGACAATATTACAAAACCAGCAAATAAAGGAACGCATTTTAAAAATAAAAAAAATCTGTATTGCAGATCTATATTTTCATACGCAATAGTGTATTCACACAAAGCAGTCATACAACAACAAAAAAAAAAAAAACCTACTGCAAAAAATGCAATATGACCACAATGTGTGAAAATACCTTAAAGGGGTTGTCCAATCTTTTTATACTAATGGCCTATACTCCATATCTGTTCTAAAAGGGTCCAAAACCTCACACCACTACATCAGCTGTAGCTCTGGTGCCAGAAATAGGTGTCAGGATTACACAGCGCCATCCATTGTGTAGTGGCCGGAGTGATTACTGCAGTGCTGCTCTCATCAAGTGGAGCATCGCTTGAATGTAGCTGTGTAGCTTTTGTGGTCCACAGCACAGGCAAGGCTGGCACGAGACCTGGTCATGTGCATGAGGCCTTACGGTACGGCTACATGGCGACAGTTGACAAGGCAGGATTGCAGAGGAATCGCAGTGTAGCTGTGATCCCATAGAAATTCATAGAGTCACAACGTGGGTGCCCGGTCTGTGACCCTTGAACCCCCAAAAACCATGGATTTAGTCTTACCAGTAAATGGTTTTCCAGGAGTCCTGACATGACAGCACCATGGAGGATGTCCTATTCATCTCTGTAGGGACAGGAAGCAAGAGAGATTAAAAGGCCCCTCCCCACCCCCATACCCCAGTGTTTTTAAATCACTACACCGGAATAATGCAACATATTTATTATCGTCACAATGTTTACACCACATTGGAACAATAACCACAAGAATAGAAACTTAATATATATACACACACAGAAGAACAAGGGGGAAATACTCGGTGCTGTCATGTCAGGACTCCTGGAAAACCATTTACTGGTAAGACTAAATCCATGTTTCCAGGACATCCCTCCATAACAGCACCATGGAGAGCTACCAAATTAGCTACTTAGGTAGGGGGGGGGGGCCACCGCCTGGAGGACTTTACGTCCAAAAGCTAGATCTTGATTGGCTAAAAGTCAAGGTATGTGAAGGTTTGTGAAGGTATGGAAATTTGACCACGTGGCTGCTCTGCAAATCTGGTCAATCGATGCATCTAGTCTTTCTGCCCAGGAAGCAGCCATAGCTCTGGTTGAGTGAGCTTTCACTGCCAATGGACATGGAAGATCCTCCAATCTGTATGCTTCCTTGATGACTTCTTTGATCTATCTTGCTATTGTCTGTCTAGAAGCTTTGCATCCTCTATTCCTGCTTCCAAACTGGACGAAGAGTTTCAATGATTTTCTCCAGGATTCGGTTCTTTTTAAGTAGGTCAAGATGGTTCTTCTAGACAGTACATCTAGACAGTACTTGTGCTCTTGAACCTTTTTGGAAGAAGTACAAACAGAGGGGAGAATTATTTCCTGCTCTCTGTGGAATGAGGTAACCACCTTCGGTAAAAAGGAAGGATCCAGTCTTAAAACAATGCGATCATCTAGGATCTTTAAGTACGGATCAGACATAGAAAGTGCTTCTATCCTGCGTGCTGTTGTAATTGCAATCAGAAAGGCAGCTTTTAACCCTTTCAGTCCCGGAGGTTTTTTCGGCTTTGCGTTTTCGTTTTGCGCTCCCTGCCTTCAAACAGCCATAACCGTTTTATTTTTCTGTTCACATAGCTGTATGAGGGCTTGTTTTTTGCGGGACAAGTTGTACTTTGCAACGCCACCATTTAATATTGCATATGTTGTAATGGGAAGCGGGAAAAAAAAATTCCAAATCGGGTGAAATTGCAAAAAAAAACCCGCTATTCCGCTACAGTTCTACGTTTTTTTTTTTTATTTACAGCGTTCGATGTTCATTAAAACTGACCAGTTACTTTCATTCTACTGGTCAGTACGAATCCGTAGATACCTAATATGTATAGTTTTTCCAGCGTTTTGATAGTGATAAAATAATTATAAAGTTGGCCTTTTTTTTTTTTTGGTCATATCTTGACCCCTATAACTTTTTGGTATTTATGTGTACGGAGCTGTATGGGGGCTAATTTTTTGCTGGGCGATCTGAAGTTTTTATTGATACCATTCTGGGGTGTGTATGACTTTTTGATCACTTTTTATTTAATTTTTTTGGTAGAAAAAAAAAAAGCGACAAAAAACAGCGAATCGCCATTTGGACGCTTTTTTCCGCCACACAATTCGCCGTATTGGAATTTTTTTTTATATTTTAAAAGTATGGGCGTTTTCAGTCACGGTGATACCCATGATGTCTATATTTATTGTTATTTAGCTATTTATTTTTTAATTATATGGAAAGGGGGGTGATTTGAACTTTTATATATTTTTTATATATTTAACTTTTTTAATTTTTGTGATTTTAAAGCTCAAATATGAGCAAATAGATTGTGTTTTTTATTTTTTCTTTATGAGCAATGAGGGTTTTTTTATTTTGAATTAATGACCGAATTTGCTCATTTCTTATCCTGGCCTGCCATCTAGTGGCCAGAATAAGAATTGCACTTTGAAAGCTATAAACCTCATCAGCCAGGTTTACAGCTTTCAGATCGTGTACAGACGCCCCGATTGGCCACACGAGGTGTCTGTACACCACCTGGAAGCGTACGCTTTCAGGTTTAGACGCAACTAGATGCCGCGATCACGTGTGATCATGGCATCTAAAGGCCTATGAAGACGCCGCCGATGGCGGTAAGTACCCACAAGTCTCTGCACTTGCCGGCCATGTGTCCGCATCGCCCCTGCGCCATACATGTACGGCGCTGGGACTGTAAGGGTTAAAGAAAGTCCCTCTGAAATCTCCTCTATTGGTTCAAAGGGAGGATCACATAGTATTTTTATGTTTACCTTTGTAAACATACGAGGGGCAGAAGATATTCCGAAAGGTAGGCATCTGAACTGATAATGTAAGATCTTCCCCTTTGATTTTATCGCAAATCTGAGGTACTGCTGGAACCGCTGGTGAATCGGAATGTGATAGTATGCATCCTTCATATCTATTGCGCATATGAAGGCTCCTGGAGGGATAAGAGGAATTGTAGATCTTATGGACTCCATCTTGAATCTTCGGTATGATATCCATTTGTTCACTCCCTTCAGATTGATTATTTCTCTGAATGAGTTGTCCGGTTTCTTTATAAGTAAAAGCCACGAATAGTGACCCTTGAATCTTTGGGATAAGGGTACTGGAGTAATAGCGTCCTGAAGAATTAATTTCTGTATATCCGCCAGAAGCTGAGACTGAAGGGAGGACGACTTGAACGGAGTAATCTGGAATTTTTTTTGGGGAGGTCTCCGGAACTCCAATTTGAACCCTTCTTTTAGGCAGTCCAGAATCCACTGATTCTCCGTTATCTGCGCCCATTCTTCCCAGAAGTATCTCAGCCTTCCTCCCACCAGCCTGGCGTCATTGTTTTGCCGAGGTGTTGTTAGAATTTGGGTTGAGGAGGAATCCTCTTCCTTTGCCCCCTTTCGGGTAGCTCCATCTGCCCGACTTGCCTTTCCCTCTGGAAGGAGCATTTTGAAATGGTCTGGAGGGTTTACGAAAGGGCCCGTCTTCTGGGTTTTTCTTATCCACTGTTCTTTCTAATATAGCATCCAGAACCGTACCAAATAAATAAGACCCGGAAAAGGGAATTGCGCATAGCTTGTTTTTTGATGCGATGTCTCCCGACCATGGTTTTATCCATAGGGCTCTTCTAGCTGAATTTGATAAAGCTCCATTCCTTGCCGCGCAGCAAATGGACTCTGCTGAGGCGTCCGCTAGGAATGCAGTAGCCATTTTTAGGAGAGGAAGGGAATCCAAGATCTCTTCTCTTGAGGTCTTTATTTTTAGGTGGTTTTCTAATTGATCAAGCCATAAACTCTTGCTACTGATGTGGCAGCGATATTCGTGTTTATCCCAACCGCCGATGATTCTCATGCTTTCTTAAGCACTCCAATGGATTTTCCTATCCATTGCATCCTTCAATTGTGAAGAATCCTCGAAAGGAATTGTGGTTCTTTTAGCCACTTGTATGTCTACCTTCAGGATATCTTCCCATAATTTAGTCAATTCTGGATCAAACAAGAGTCTACTTTTAAATTCTCGGGATAGATACAACTTCTTATCTGCCTCCTCCCATTCTTCTTTTTTTAATTCTTTTAAATTTTTATTTACAGGAAAAAGTCTTTTCCTTTTCGCCCTTAAACCCCGAACATCTCGTCCTGGATTGAGCACATCTGCTCTTCCTCTTCTACCGCCATAGTTTCTCTGGCGGCAGAAAGGAGAGTCTCTAAGTCCTCATTAGAGAAGAAGTATCTGCTAGGATCCTGTGACATGGATGAAGAAAACTGTCTTTCTTTGTCATCTCTCCTTCTGAATAATAAGCAGGTTCCTCCTCTGAGTCTGAATCTAATTGGACTCTAGATCTTTTGCGGGGAGGTGAAGAGGGGTTAGTTGGAGGCATCATATTTGATACAGATGCCTGAACTTCTCCTCTTATCATGAGTCTTAAATCTGACAGAAAAGAAGGTTGTTCCTCCTTGAGAATTTTTGCCAGACAATCCTGACATAACTGTTTTTTGTAGGAATCCAGAAGACGCTTTTGCACAGGTGGCACACTTTTTTGCCTTCTTTTTCAGTGTTAGATTTACGAGGAGTTTCTTTCTCCACCTGACAGAAGAGCAACCAGCAAACCCACAAAAAGAGTTCCCAGACTTACATGGGCCATAGCAGAGGGGTCTGCAGAAGCCTCAGCTTTGCCAGACGTAGGAACCTCCATGATGAAGTACCAGACACATAATGAAGGCCTTTTTGTATTCACCCTGGGGTCCACCCCCTGATGCCACGCCGCTCCCCGCCTCTTCCTGGAGGAGGAACTCAATTCCCAAGGGAAGAGTCACCTACCCCCCAGAGCGAGACCCACATACTGCAGGCCTCCAGCACTGCCGATGGGCGCCGCGATCTTCCTTGAATCTGGCGGACGACTTCCGGCCACATGATCTGCTGGTCCTCCGAGAACTTCCAGTCACATGACTCAGAGTTCCGGCCTCCTGGAGGACCGAGGACACGTGCGTACCGAGGTACACATAGTGTTGAAGAGGAGGCGGAGCCGCTGCAGAGCCCAGAGCTCAATGTAGAGAAGCGGCATCGGCACCCCGATACTGCGGCTTCCACAAAATGGTATCGGGGAAGGCTAAGGGACCCCTTCCTAGAGGGGTGCTGGCCAAGGACTTCTTGAAGGAGCCAGGAGCGGCCGAACCCCCCCCCCCCCGACACTGCCATAGTCCTATTAAAGGTAATGCACAAATCTTCATCCCAAGCAGGGACCTCTGCTTCCCTTCATCCCTGTAAGAACAGGAAGAGCACTGAAGTATGGGGGTGGGGAGGGGCCTTTTAATCTCTCTCGCTTCCTGTCCCTACAGAGATGAATAGGACATCCTCCATGGTGCTGTCATGGAGGGACGTCCTGGAAATCACCCATTCATTTCTATGGGATCACCGCTATACTGTGATGCCCGAGCGATCCTGGCCATGACCAGTGTCACTGTATAGCCGTACCCTTAAAGGGGTTGTCTGACTAAAAATATTCTACAATTTTCAAACCAGCACTTGGATCTGAATCCTTTTGAAATAGCATTTAGTAATTAAAAAATTTTATTTAGTAAAATGTATAGCGCCACCTGCTGTGTTTTTTCTTATTACTTTGTCCTGCTCACTGAGATGGCCACACATGCTCAGTTTCATGCTTCAACTACTTCCTGAGCTGTGATAGGGAGAGCATGGACACACCCCCTGAGCTGTGATAGGGAGAGCTGAGACACGCCCCTTAGATGCAGCATAAAAGATACTCCCCTTGAGCTGTCAGCTTGATATAAATCTAGCAGAGCAATGAATGGTGAGATCTCTGGATCCATGTGAGGTACAGGGCTGATAGAAAGAGGTCGTCATGTACTATACGAGCTCTGATTTTTATTTTTTACATTAGTCATGGGATAACCCCTTTAAGTAAGCAGTATCCTTCACTTCAGTCCTCGGATGTATTTTGTATGTTATGTGGGGGCGATGAGATTCATCCTGTATGAGCAATAGCCTTGAAGGACACGTCAGTATAATGTCATTATAAGGTCACTAGTCTAGAATTTTCTGGGGCAGGGAGAGGAATATAACGGGTAAGTGGTGATGGGCCTTGGTTTCTACCTACAGTCAGATTATTGCCATAAAGGCATCATCTAATTATGAGTGGTTGCAATGTTTGGGGCCGATGTCTCACTTGATAATCTGCAGAAATGTCCTCCCGCACATCATCCAGGGAACAGTTAGGAGAATTATAGAAGACTAAGCGCTTTTATTAGCACAGCTAGAAAACCGGTGACTGCACAGCTACCGAGATTATATTAAGACATCCATTATACCAGGTCATAGCCTTAAGATTCCCAACTCATAACAGTATGTAACAAACAACAGACTAGCACTGTGACATTATCGTGTACTCCACAGCTTTACGGAGCAGGTGGGGGGAGGGGGGGTCTTAAAATAAACCACTCATGGGTTAATGGGGTTTTCCAGATCAATATATGATCAGTGGGGTCTGACTCCAGAGACCCCCATCAAGTCAGCAGTGTGACGTGGCCATAGCATTCCTCCCAGCACTGCAGCCTCTTCATAGTATACTAAGCACAGCGCCGTACCTTGTATAGTGGCTGTGCTTAGTATTGCAGCTCAATACTATTCCCTGCACAAAGGCCAGTGGACATGATGGCACAGGCCAAGGAAGAGGCCACAGTGCTCACACATGTGCTGAAGCCACTTCCAGCTGTCGAAGAGGGGGGTTGCTGAACTCCCAAAATCAGATATTGGTGACCTATCTTGAGGATAGGTCATCAGCAGGGGTGTATATGTAGTGGAAGCAGCTTCTACAGGGCCAGAACTCAGAAGGTGCCCACCCAGGGGGAGGACTAAAAGATATTATTATCAGGGCTCCCTCAACAGTATTATACAGTATTGTATACAGTGACAGTATATAGAGTGACATGACATACAGTAGATACATGCAAGAAACGGACGGAGCAGCTGCCATGTCTCATCTGAGAGCAACCTTGACTAGTCACCGGAGTGGGGGTTGCACAAGAGGAGAGGCCTGTTAGTTCTAGTTACGCCACCGGTCATCAGCACTACAATTTCTGGACAACCACTTTAAACTGACTGTACACATTAGATTAAAGGCTCCGATCCTGTGAGTCAGCCACTTTCAGGATCACATGCGTACATTGGGAACATGATCCTAGCCTGGGGTTAGAATCCCCTTCTGATCTGTCAGAAGAACAGAAAAAAAAAAGAAAAAAGGATCCTGTGCATCAGTTATACACATTTGGCATCTGTTCGAGCCATTTCCGACAGAGATCTGTTGTTGTTTTTTTTAGACAAAAAAAAGTCTATTTTTTTTCCTTCTAAGGAACTAGCATTAATATTTTTCCAGTATTGAGATCCGTCATAGGGTCTCAATAACAGAAAAAAAAAACGCTTCAGTTTTGTCCCCATTCATTGTCAAAAAAAAAAAAAAAGAATTCCATTCCGTTCTTATACCAAAGAGCAGAGCGCAGCATGCTGCCATTTACTTTCTGTCATCACACAATCGAAAACAGATCTGTTCCCCATTGACTTACAATGCGTCTTGGGTACAGGGGCGGTTTTGGCCATAGACCTTACAGGGAAATTTCCCGGTGGGCCGATGCCCAGGGGGCCGGCCAGTGGAAGTTTTTTGATATGTATTTTGTGCTGCTGGCAGTATTTTGTGATGGACTGTGGTATTCGGCTCTGTTGGGGTGGTATAATGTGCCACAATATGGAATTGCTGGCCCTGCCTTCTATCAGTTTGGACCCAACTACAAAATGAGGCCACTTTTAGTATTTTTCCAGGGCCAATTTAAGTTCCCAGTCCGCCCCTGCTTGGGTATGTAAAAGATAATACAACCGGATCCGTTCATAACAGATGCAGATGGTTGTATTATCAGTAACGGAAGTGTTTTTGCTGAACCCTGCCGGATCCAACAAAAACACTAGTGTGAAAGTAACCTTAGGCTACTTTCACATCTGCATTTTTGCTGGATCAGTCATGGATCAGCAAAAATTCTTCCGTCATAATAATACAACCATCTGCGGCCGTTATGAATAGATCCGGTTGTATTATCTATAACATACCCAAGACGGGTCCGTCTCTAAAAGCATTGTAAGTAGAGATGAGCGAACGTGCTCGTAACGAGCACTGTAGCGCTCGGCTCCCCTGCGCTCGCATGGGCGCAGGCATCCGGATCCGTCCTCCTCACCCAACGGATCCGGATGCTACAGTGCTCGTTACAAGCACGTTCCCTCATCTCTAATTGTAAGTCAATAGGCGCCAGATTGGTTTTCTTTTATGTCCGAGAAAATGGATCCTGCAGCATTGACTTACATTGTTTTTTATGACGGATCTGTCTTGCTCTGTATGACATGGTGTGCTCAAAAAAGCTGGTTGCAGCTCTTTTGTGTGCGTCATGGGAACGCAATAGAACAGAACTTAATGCATTTTGGAGCACTCCATTCTGTTCCGTTTTGTCCCCATTGACAATGAACGGGGACAAAATTGAAGCGTTATCCTCCAGTTTTGAGACCCCCTGCATGATCTAAATTCTGTGTTTTTCACGCAGCCCTGGCCCCATAAAAGTGAATGGGGCTTCGGTGAAAAACTCTTTGCATCCGGATGCAATGTGTTTTTCACTGATGGTTGCTAGGAGATGCTGTTTGTAAACTTTGGGGTTTTTTTCACATGTGTAAAAAACGCAATGCACCCCATGGAAAAAAAACTGAACAACTGAACGCAATCACAGACAAAACTGACTGAACTTGTTTTCAAAATGGTTCGAGTTTCTCTACATGCAGCCTGAACGCATCCAAACCTAATCCATATGGTTCATGTGAAAGAGGCCTAAATGTTAGTAAACTTGTTAGGACAACGTCCTGACCCTTTCAATGCCCCTGAAACTCACAAGTGGTGAGCATGGAGCAACAAAATATTGCAAAAATGGGTCTTGCGACTATTTTTATGCCAAAAACATAAAAACGTTCGCCTGTGTCATGATGAAACATTTAGTAGTGCCTCTCTAGGCCCAACCATAGGTTGTTTGAAGCCATTCACAGCAGAGTTCTGACACAACAACTGTAGTAAATGTGCCCCTATGGGTATAAACCAGGATGGCTTACTACACACAGTATTGGCTGCTGCAGCAACATGGACCTGTAAGGCTGAGTTCACACTTCAGTTATTTAATCAGTTATTTCCATCAGTGATTGTGAGACAAAACCAGGTGCAAGTCAAAAACACAGAAGAGGTGCAGATCTCTGTAGGCTTCACTACTGGTTTTGACTCACAATCACTGATGGAAATAACTGAAGTGTGAACTCAGCCTAACAAAAACCGATTACAATATTTTAAAAAGCTTGCAGATCTCCCACGACAGGAGGCTTCACTCATAACCACCCTATTACCTCCAGCTCCCAGCAGACAAATGACCAGAATGCAGCTCATGATGACACCTGGAGTGATGGCCGAACCTCCCGCTCATTACTTTATACACATCAGCTGCTGGGAATAAATCCAGGAGGGGTCTAGACGATGATTTACCAGAAATACCAGAGCGGACATCTGCAGACTGTGGAATATCTGAGGCGGAGCATACAGTAGGCATCTATGTGCATGCCTGCTGGGGAATATGGATGCCAGTGTATGTGATATGTAAGCTGCATCTATTTGTTCTTGGGGAAAGGAACTGAACTGATTTTGGATTTTTTTTCCAACTGTGAAGTCATGGGCATCTATTTACTGTAAAGCCCCTTTCACACAAGTGAGTTTTACCACGCGGGTGCAATGCGAGGCGTGAACGTATAGCACCCGTACTGAATCCTGACCTATTCATTTCAATGTGTCTGTGTACACGAGCGTTTTTTTTACACGCATCAGTTCTGCTTTGCGTGAAAATTGCAGCATGTTCTATATTCTGCTTTTTTTCACGCAACCTTGGCCCCATAGAAGTGAATGGGGCTTCAGTGAAAAACGCATTGCATCCAGATGTAACCTCGATGTAATCTGGATGCAATGCATTTTTCACTGAAGGTTGCTAAGAGATGTAGTTTGTAAACCTTAATGCGCGTCAAAACGCATTGCACCTGCGTGCAAAAAAAAAAACAACCTGAACCACGGAAGGGTTAAATACCCCCACGTTAGGGCTCATGCACATAAACATATTTTCTTTCTTGTCCATTCCATTTTTTATTTCCATCAGTTATTTCCATCAGTTATTGTGAGCCAAAACCAGGAGTGGAGCCTCCACAGAGATCAGGTATAATGGAAAGATCTCCACCTGTTCTGTGTTTTTGACCCGCACCTGGTTTTGGCTGACAATAACTGATGGAAATAACTGATCAAATAACTGACGTGTGAACAAGCCCTAAATAATAGAATAATATCATTACGGACAAGGATAGGACTGTTCTATTAGGGGCCAGCTGTTCCGTTTTGCAAAGTACGGAATGCACACGGACTTATTTTTTGCAGATATGTATTTTGTGGACCTCAAAATATATAAGGTTGTGTGCATGAAGCCTTATAACCGTCTGAATGAGGCCTAAACGTGTGTTCACACAAAACAGAAACACTATAGTTCACACAGGCACTAATTTTTATGCTTCAAGTGGAATGTCATATTTTAGGCTAGATTCAGAGGAGAAACTTGATTGCGGAAAACAGGCCTGAATTCCTGGCTTGAAACTCTGCTCCTGGGGCCTCAGTACATTATAAAGATTTATAATGCTGTGTGTCCGTGCCCGACATCAGCTGTAATGAATAGTACTGACATACTACTGGCAGTACAATTAATGACAGCTGATATCAGGCAGGGACACACAGCATTATAAATCATTATAAGGCCTCATGCACACGACCCTATGTTTTTGCGGACTGCAAATTGCAGATCCGCTGGCATTTATTATGTAGATAAAATTAATACAGGGCACTTACTAATGTATTTTGATTGTCCATATTGCTTCTACTAGCTGGATTCATTTTCCCATCACATTATACACTGCTCGTTTCCATGGTTACGACCACCTGCAATCCAGCAGTGGTGGACGTGCTTGCCCTATATAGGAAAAAAGAACTAGTGTCTCATTGAAAGAGCATAGGCTGGTGCTTTTTCCTATAGTGCGCAAGCACGACCACAGCTGATGGATTACAGGGTGATATGTAACATGGAAACGAGCAGTGTATAATGTGATGGAAAAATGAATCCAGCCTGCAAAGGAAGCAATATGGACAATCACAATACATTAGTAAGTGCCTTGTATTAACTTTCTCTACATGATAAACACTGTTTGCTAACGGGAGACAACCCCTTTAAACCAAAATGCACTCTGTGCGCCTCATCATTATGCACCCACTGTGTCTTGTGTGACTTGTGGGGTTGTCTCACTTCAGCAAGTGGCATTTATCATATAGAGAAAGTTAATACAAGGCACTTACTAATGTATTGTTATTATCCATATTTCCTCGTTTGCTGGCTGGATTAATTTTTCTATCACATTATACACTGCTCATTACCATGGTTACAGACCACACTGCAATCCATCAGTGGTGGCCATGCTTGCACAATATAGGAAAAAGAACTAGGCTATGTGCACTCCCGCGGTCCCGGTCACCAGAGAGGCTGATGCTTTTTCCTATAGTGTATTCTCATGATTTATGATTTATGAGTGCACTCAGTTTTATTTTTTATTTTTTTTTACAAGGTGGAAAACAAAAGGTTTGTTATACAGTGTTGTGATATTTGGAGACAATTAATACAAGGTAATTAGATATAATCAGTGTCATCATGTTTGAGACCTGTGTCATTCCTAATTAAGAGCACAGTGAGTACGTCTGCTCCAGTATAGAGGAATCGCTGCGAAGGAGATGGGGCTGACAACCACCAGGCAGGAAAGCTCCACACATTGGCCTTCATCTTAAGGGCCCTTGCACACGACCATATGCCCTCCGAGACATAAAATCATATGAGTGTGGGACAATAGTCCCCCGGGCAGCCTGACGTGCACAGTATCATTGTAATCTATGATGCTGTGCGCTCCCGTGCGCACGATATATGCTGCTTCGGGATATATGGCCCGCTCACGGACCGTATGTCTCAGAGGGCATACGGTCGTGTGCAAGGGCCCTAAAGGGAATGTCCACTCCTGAACAATATATATATATATATATTTTTTTTTTAAACTGTATGTTTTATTGGTACAAGAAAGTACACAAATTTTTCATTATAGTACAAAGAACAATGACAAAGAAAACTGCTTTCACAGAGCAAAGATAGTTTTCCGCATGGCAATTATAAGGTAAAATAAGTGTTTGGCGAGAGTCTCTAAGTGGAACTCTAAAGGATACAGAAAGAAGTATACAAGACAAGAAAAAAGACAAAGACAAGGGTACAGGAAGGGGGGGGGGGAGTAGAAAACAAGACCCACAGTATCTAAGAGTAGGTAGGATGAGCATCCCACGGCAACCAAATTGCATTAAACTGATCCACAGTGTTGTTGAGAGAAGCTATAAGATAATCAAGCGACCTAATATCACGCACTTTAGCAAGAAACATTGTTTTAGATGGAGGGCTCCTTTGCTTCCATTGTTTAGCTATTAATGACTTGGCCGCTAGACACGAGCAGGAATAGCCTGGACGAATGCCTGTTTAATCGTTGAGGGGGAAGATTGAGCAGGTAAGTCTTAGGATCCAGTACCACTGGTAGCGAGAAAAGAGATTGGACAATATCCTTTACCTCCTCCCAAAATGGCACAACTAATGGACAAGTCCTGAAAATATGATATAGAGTGCCTACCTCCTTCTGACACCTCCAACATGTTGATGGAATGGCCGGATTCAAGGAATGCAAAAGGGCTGGGGTGTGGTACCAATGCATCAACAGTTTGTATTGTGTTTCTTTATAAGCAGTACAAATGGACGATTTCGCAGTCCTGCTCCACACTACCTGCCAGGCTGAGTGTGAAAGAGGAGAGCCAATGTCCGCAGCCCATTTATCCATATACTTGTGGTGGGGAGAGGATCCTTCTGTCGGGGCCGTTAAGAGGTGATAGATTATAGAGATCAAACCTCTCGTACTAGTGCCCAGACGACAGATGCGCTCAAATTGTGTGGGCACAGAAACTTGGAGGGATCCAAAAATTGTGTGTACATAATGGCGAATCTGCAAATAGTGGAAAAGTTCTGTCCGAGGTAAATTAACTCGTTCTTGTAATTGGGAAAAGGATTTAAAAGTCAATGTAGAGGCATCGACAATGTCCGCCAAACGGAAGAGACCCAGCGACGACCAGACACGGACCACCGGTGCGGACAGGCTACTAGGTATCGCAGGGTTATATAGGAAGGAAATCACGGAGGAGTTTTTGGAGGCCAGAGTAAACCTTTGAGAGCACCTGGTCCAAATGTGTTTAGTAAAGGTCATCGGCCCCAATAGCGGAGGATGGTCCACCATAGGGGTCCGGTGCCATAGTAGGGTGTTGGGGTGTATGGGGGCTAGCCATAGTTTTTCGATTTCAACCCATTTGGTAAACGCCAGCTGCGTAGCCCAAAAGGGTATCACTCTCAAATGCGTTGCCCAGTAGTAATGCACTACATTGGGGACCAAGAGACCACCTCTGTCCACGTCAGTAAGCATAACCGAGCGGGGAATGCGGTGTCGTTTGCCCTGCCATACAAAATCAAAAATAGCTTGCTGCAATGACTTAAGCTCTGATAGAGGTATGCGAACTGGGAGTGTTTCAAAATAGTACAGTAGTTTAGGGAGCAGTGTCATTTTGACTGCCGCTATCCGACCTAATAATGACAGGAACATAGGTTTCCATTTATGTAAAAGAGATTTGAGCTCCCTGAAAAGAGGGGGAAATTCTTGGAGTATAGAGCGGAATAGCTAGAGGTAATGTGAACTCCCAAGTATTTTATGGCGTCTCCTGACCATCGGTATGGATAATTGCTCTGTAGTCTCTGAAGTTCAGCCGCTGGTATAAGGATGGGTAGTGCTTCCGTCTTGGAAGTATTAATTTTATAACCCGAGAGAGTCCCGTAGTGTGTAAGTGATGCGTGCAAATTTGGCAGGGTGATATGGGGGTTAGTCAGGGTAAGGAGGACATCATCCGCATATAACGATATTTTGAACTCCTTGTCACGAACTTTAAGTCCCTGAATATCCGGGTTGAGGCGAATGTGCGGCCAAGGGCTCTATGCATAACGCAAATATCAGCGGTGAGAGTGGGAATCCTTGACGCGCGCCGTTTGTGATGGTAAAGGACAACGAGGAGCAGGAAGGGAGTTTAACGATTGCAGAGGGAGCAGCGTAAAGGCTACGAATGGCCTGGAGGTAAGGGCCGGAGATGCCAAACACCCGCAGAGTCTCAAACAAGAACGACCAGTCGATGCGGTCAAAGGCCTTTTCAGCATCCAGGCTTAGAACCACTGCCTGGGTAGCGTTGCGGGCAGCTGAGTCAATTAAGTTAATGGCCCTCCGGGTGTTGTCTCCCCCCTGCCGGTGTGGGATAAACCCCACTTGGTCCTTATGAATTAATATAGGAAGCCAAGCGTTCAGGCGAGCCGCAAGAATACGTGTAAAAATTTTTAAGTCGGTATTTAGCAGTGAGATCGGTCTGTAACTAGAGCACTCATGAGGGTCTTTACCTGGTTTGGGAATAACCACTATGTGAGAAGACAGCATCGAGGATGGGATTGGTGAGCCCTGGAGGAATGAATTATAAAGGGACAGCAGGTGGGGGGAAAGTTCCGTCTGGAAGGTTTTATAATATAGGTCCGTAAACCCGTCCGGGCCAGGGGATTTGCCTGTGGGAAGGGATTTAATCACTTCAGCAAGCTCCTCAGCCAAGATGGGCGAGTTTAATACACTCCTGAACAATTTTTTGCTATGTTCAAAAGGGAAAATATTTTGCCTTAAAATACCCTTTTAAGAGCCTGGGTCTTCCTCACGGCCGGCCAGTGGAAGTTTTTGGGGATGTATTTTGTGGTGGACTGTGGTATTTGGCTCTGTTGGGGTGGTATAATGTGCCACAATATGGTATTGCTGGCCCTGCCTTCCATCAATTTGGACCCAACTACAAAACGGGGCCACTTTTAGTATTTTCCCAAGGTCACTTTAAGTTCCCAGTCTGCCCCTGCTGGAGACTAAACAGTGGATGGAGCCGGAAGTAGACAGCGCCATCCACAGAGTCTAGTGGTCATGACCGGGTACTGCAGCTCCCATTCACTTTAGTATGGACATCCCCTTTAATATTTGGGAACCATTTTTTTTATTAAAAAAAATAAATAAATCAGCATCTTCTGGATATACACAGGTGTGAAACATACCATTCAGTATACAGAGCTTTGGGCCAAAAACTGGCTTAGATCCCTTGTGTTCCATTTATCATTTATTCTATATACATAGCCCTGACAGTTTTGAAAAGTGTTTGACAAAGGGGTATTGGTTTTTAAAAAAGACTCAGCTTCAAATATGCCACATTATGCACAAATGTTGGTGCAAGATATTGGTCTTTAGTAAGCCAACAAGAGAAAAGCTTCTGTCTAGTAAGATGCACTAAATTTTAGAGGTGGGGCCCGCACCTATCTGTCATTGATGGCCTATCTTGGGATGAGAATACTCTTTTAAGCCTAACTTAAAAAATAACAACACATTAAACCATGGAAATGAAGGTAGTCACATGTATGGCAAATCGGTTGCACGCAATACACTACTCTTTTTGGACGCCTTCACTCGGTCAATATTTGGTTAGTATTTTGCATCAGTATTTGTGAGCCAAATCCATTCCTGGATTTGGCTTACAAATACTGATGCAAAATACTACAGAAAAAAGTATATTGAAAGGATTTATGCTTCTTCTGAGTTTTGGACCCACTCCTGGTTTTTGCTTACAAATACTGATGAAAAAAGTCTGACCACATGCAAGTGGCCCAAGAGTGAGTTCACACCGAGCACTTATTCCTGAGATTTATTTGCTAGTGTTATATGCACATTTCACTAATTGCATGAATGAAATCCACTGTGAAACTCGCAGGTTTGTTATACATGTTGGACTGTAGTTTGGAAATTCTGGGAAAAAATGGGATGTGTGAACTCTCAGGTTATTGTACACCTCAGTAACACAATGAGCAAATATATAGTACTTTAAATCTGATGGGCAGTAATATATAACTAAGTTAAGCAAGTTTTAGGCAAAAAAAAAATCTATATTTCCTCATTTCCCTGGTTCTCTTCTGGTCTATGTTTACCTGCAGTAATAACAATCTCTGCCCCTCCCCCTGCTCTGCCCTGCAAATGCTGCCCTGAGTGACATGTCTGCTGGGATACTTAGCAGCATGTTGTATGTGTAGGACTACAAGTCCCAGCTGTACAATGACACTGCTGATACACACAGGAACTTCCCCCTACCTGTTCTTGTACAATACAATACTTTGCAGATCTCCTCCAGATCAGCTCTGTGTCTGTGGGGTGAGGAGAGCAGATCCTGTGTCTCTTTACATCTGCAGCTGGTGTTGTAAAGCCTTCAGTGTGTTCTGGCTGAAGGGGTTAATGTTTTATCTGAAAGAATCCAGGGAGAGAGCAGATAGCAGGAGCCGGCAGAGCAGGGGTGCGTGGCCAGCACAGTGACGTTTCGTGTACAGGCTCTGTGCACGAATACAAGATTAGCAGGGAGGCAAGCTGACATCACAGGTCATGTGACCCTGAGTTAAATCTAAGAAACCAGCCGCTTTAGGAGCAGAAAGTGTATGGAAAAGCTGTTGTATTTGACTAGTTAGAAACATACAAAGGACAAAAAAATAACTTGGACAACCCCTTTAAGGTTTTTTTCCTGGATACTTTTAATTTGGTTCTGGTACAGTCACAGCAACATAAAAAAATTATGGAGCAATTTGGTCTTGTAATCTATTGTTGTGATTCTTCTGTCAAATTTCTTATTTTTACATTTTTTCCCTTTTGTCTTAGTTAATCATACATTGGTACCAGGTGCCTACTGCTTTTTGCTAAATTCCTCTGATGACACCTGTCACTTTTGCTGCTTCTCACACTGACCTCTCCCTGCTGTCTCTGCAACTAATCTGGGGGTGCTGCAACCCCCATGCAGACTCCACTGCTGTAGAGTACACAAAGCATGGACCGAAATGCTGCTGCTTCCCCTGGTTCTCTTTAGTGCTCTCAACAGTCAGACATATATGTTTAACATGATAGACTTGTGAAGGGGAATACGTAAAGGGGTTTTCCAAGGCTTTAATACTGATGACCTAGTCTCTGGATAGGCCGTCAGTATCTGATTGGTGACCCCTGCCGATTAGCTGCAGTGCCGCGGCCTTCTCACAGCTTTCCTTTGGCCAAGTGACGTCACGTTCATCAGTCCTGCTGACTGACCCCCAGTTTTTCTTGCAGTTTAGGTGGAGGCGTGGCTGACTCCACTACCATTTCGGTCATGCACTCCTAACTAACCTGTTTGCCTTACAGGCTGATTTTAATTAGTGCTAGCATAGAGCTGTGTCCTGCTCTCCCTATATGCATTGGAGACCAATTGGCACCAGGAGAGGTGGAATACAGAGTGGGCTCAGCATTATATGGAACCTGCATTCCCTGAGCGTAACAGAGGTCAGTGTGGCACTGGAGGTATCATATTGTGTGGGCTCGGCGTGCATGTGTAGCCAGCATTCCCTGAAATCAGTGGAGGCCATTTTGGCACCATAAGAGGTACAATATAATGTCGGCTTAGCATGCGTGTGGAGCCTGCATCCTCTGTAGTTAATGGAGGCTGCTATGGCACTTAGTGACTATCGCGTTTAGTGTTAGGTTCCCGTCTTAAAGAGATCGCCTTGATGTAGGGCAGACGGGCACAGATAATTTTTGTACAAAATTATTTGCCAAGAATCTCACATTTACAGTGTAGCGCTAGTATTGTGTGGATAGTGAGTATGGCGGTATTATATGTACTCAATTTATTGTCTGTGTTCGCAGAGTGTTGTTGCATTTTTTTATGTTTTACGTTCATCAGTCTTGTTGCTTATGAATGCTATAAGAAGTGCAGAACTAGAAGTCATCCCTGCCCCTGGTCCACGAAGATGGCCAAGTACCCATCTACCACATAAGAAAACGCCAGTATTGTACATGACACATGGTAGGTTGAGGGTCCTATTGCAAATTTTGCTTAAGGTTACACTTCTGACCACACAGAGACTGAATGTGTGCTACTTGTGTACATAATAGAAATTATTTACTAGGCTGTACTGTATCCCCTCTTATCCTGGCATCCAAAAATACGGACGGAAACATGAAACATAAAATTGGCCACGCCCCGTGCCCGTATTGTGGCCTGCATACAGCAGGTCTGCAATATACAGGCACCAGCCCTGTGCACTCCATATCATGGATGACTTGAATGGGTCCGCAATCCGCAGAGCGTAGGCATGGATCGGATGTCCACGGAAGAACTACGAATCCCTTCTGCAAATTGAACATGTCCTATTATTATTTTTTTATTTTTTTTGCGGTATGGACCATCTGTTGTCGGATCACGGACCCTTTTAAGCGAATGGGTCTGCATCCTCAAACGACTTGCACACGAACGGTAATTTGCGGTCCACAGCACGGCCATGGAGCATACTCGCTCATGTGCATGAGCCCTTAGTTGAAGGCTTGGAATCTTAAATTAGGAATACTGCCAGTACTGCAATTTAGCTTCATTTTGAAAAGAAAATTGCTTGAGAGTAAAACAGAACAGAAATTGCTTTAAAGTACAGCAAATAAACATTTTAGTAAAAAAAAAAAAAAAATATGCTTTTCAATACAAACAAAATGACTGCTATGAGTTTATTAACTCCTTACTTATCCAGCTGAGATTTAGTTTTTAAATCCTTAAAGAGGTCTTCAGGGGGTTCAATATTGAAGACCTATTTTCAGGATAGGTCATAAATATCTGATTGGTGGAGGTCCAACTTCCGGCACCCTCGCTGATCATCCGTTCTGGTGAGCTCTGCGGCCTGGTCACAGCATACCAAGAATAGTGCCATACATTAAATAGTGGCTGTGCTTTGTACTGAAGGTCAGGCACCTTCACTTGAATGGGACCGAGCAGCATATTGGCCAAGTGACTGATAAGGGTGACATCACTGGTCTCTCCCTAGACCAGTCATGTCACCCTTATCGGTCACTTGGCCAACATGCTGTTCAGTCCCATTCATGTGCAGCCAATGGCAGGCAAGGACGGGGAAGAGCCTCCCTAGTGTCACCCGCAATGCTAGGGAGGCTTGTGCCATTGGCTGCTCCCCACAACACTGGATGTTTTCATCTGTGCACAGGGAGAAGCAGCAGTGGCGGTGCGAGGGAAGTAGATTCAGTGTGAGGGCCCTGGGCATATGGGACATTTAACCCCTTCACCCCCGGAGCTTTTTTCGGTTCTGCATTTTCATTTTGCGCTCCCTGCCTTCAAACAGCCATAACTCTTTTATTTTTCTGTTCACATAGCTGTATGAGGGCTTGTTTTTTGCGGGACAAGTTGTACTTTCCAACGCCACCATTTAATATTGCATACGGTGTAGTGGGAAGCGGGAAAAAAATTCCAAACCGGGTGAAATTGCAAAGAAAACGCTATTCCGCTACAGTTCTACGGGTTTCTTATTTACAGCGTTCGATGTGCATTAAAACTGATCCGTTACTTTCATTCTACTGGTCAGTACGAATCCGGCAATACCTAATATGTATAGTTTTTCCTGCGTTTTCATAGTGATAAAATAATTAGAAAGTTGCCCCTTTTTTTTTTTTTTTTTTCCTTGTCAAATCTTGACCCCTATAACTTTTTGGTATTTATGTGTACAGAGCTGTATGGGGGCTCATTTTTTGCGGGACGATCTGAAGTTTTTATTGATACCATTCTGGGGTGTGTATGACTTTTTGATCACTTTTTTTATTTAATTTTTTTTAGAAAAAAAAAGCGACAAAAAACGGCAAATCGCCATTTGGACGCTTTTTTCCGCCACACAATTCGCTGTATTGGAATTTTTTTTTTATATTTTAAAAGTACGGGCGTTTTCGGTCACGATGATACCCATGATGTCTATATTTATTGTTATTTAGGTATTTATTTTTTACTTATACGGAAAGGGGGGTGATTTGAACTTTTACATCTTTTTTATTTTTTATATATTTTTTAACTTTTTTTTTAAATTTTTTTTTTACTATTAGAAAGCTCAAATATGGGCTTATATATTGTGGCTTTTTTTTTTTTTTCTTTATGAGCAATTCTGGGTTTTATAGACTCAGAAAGACATGAATTGCTCATTTCTTATCCTGGCCTGCCATCTAGTGGCCAGAATAAGAATTGCACTTTGAAAACTGTAATCCTCACCAGCGAGGATTACAGTTTTCATATGGTGTACAGACACCCCGATTGGCCACACGGGGTGTCTGTACACCACCCGGAAGCGAACGCTTCCGGGTTTAGCCGCAACTAGATGCCGTGATCACGTGTGATCACGGCATCTAGTCAACCCGGAAGACGCCGCCGATGTAGTAGGTAGCGGCAAGTCTCTGCTGTTAGAAACAGCAGAGACTTGCCGGCCATGACGCCCGCCGCACCCGCGAGCGGGCGCCATGTGCCCGCATCGCCCCAGCGCCGTACATGTACGGCGCTGGGGGTGAAGGGGTTAATAGTCTTAGATATCCCCTTCAACAGTGAACTCCCAAAAAAACCCTTCAAGGACTTCATGAACTCAATTCCAACAGAGATTCCGCTAAAGATCTTATCTGTCTTCAGGATAATCCCTGACAAGTAGAGCAGAGAGGAGGATGAGGCAGCTCTTTACCTCAGTGTCATGAAGTAACTTGTCCTCCTGTGTGATTAGGACAGGTTTTGTGTGCACTAAAAGGACAGCAGCCATTTTGTTTCTTCTAACAATTGCATTATAACTAGTGTAAGGTATTTGTGAATATATTTATAATGAAGTAATATTTCAGTATTTTAATTTCCTTAATTCCTGGAGAACCCCTAGTCCAAGTTTATGGCATTTCAGTACCCAGCAGAACCTGCCTATCAATTTAAAGGGGTTTTCTGAGACTTGAACACTGATCGGTGGGGGGGGGGGGGGGTTCCAACACCCCTTGATCAGCTGTTGGCTCTGCCTTCTCGCAGCTTTTTCTAGGCAATTGGCGACACGTTCATCAGTCACATAGCCTAAGCGCAGCTCAGCCCCATAGAAGTGAATAAGGCTGAGTGTGATATCAAATGTATGGTGCTGGGCTTGGTAAGCTGTGAGAATGCTGTGACAACTCACGGGAGCGTTGGTAACTTCTCAAACATCTGATCGGTGGGGTCCCAGGTGTTGGACTCCCCAATCAGATACTGATAGCCTATGCTGAGGAAAGGTCATCAGTATTAAAGTCTGGGCACAGAAATGCCATAGCTGTGGAAAACATGCAATTTTATTTTTAACATGCTCCCCTGCTCGTTATTTTCTGAAAAAAAACATCTGCGGTGTCCAAATGCTCACTCCACCACTTGATAAATTGAGAAGTGTTTTCCAAAATAGGGTCACTTATTAGGAGTTTCCACTTTGATACCTCAGGGGCTCCAAAAGCCAAATGGTGCTCCTTCCCTTCAGAGCCCTGTTGTATACTCATACAGCAGCTTACATCCACATTTTCTGTAAATTTCTATTTTTTTATTTATAAATAAAAGGTAAAACAAGCAAAATTTGACTCACACGTACACAATAGCCCAGTCTTTATCCCACAAGCAAAGCACTCAGCTATTTCTAGCAGTCCCGTTGTGATCGAATAGTTCTCTTGTGGATAGGATAAGACTCGTTTCACGTCTCCGGGTGCAATTCTGGCAGGCTGTTCTGGCAAAGAATAAGTATAATGGGGTCCGGTGGAGAATGAGCCCCACAGAACACGCTGCATTTTGTGTCCTGCCGGAACTGGGTACCGGAGATGTAAAACTAGCCTAACTTGAAGTAATCAGAATACTTTTTATTTCTAAGCTGTAAGGCAGCAAAATAGGAAAAACGCCAAGGTGGTGAATCCTTTTGCAAGGATTGGACTGGCGATGGCCCCAAAGTCCAAGAGTATGCCATCTTATTTAGTAGCCTCAGCTTTATGGCAGCTTCTTTTTTTTTCAGAATTTTGCATGCAGTTGCCAATCACACAAAGAAAGGAACAGAAAATATTTAGTACTAACTTGTACTTTTTAATTACACGTATTTAATTTTAAAAAATGAAACGTAACATTACATCGGTGTGAGCTCCCAGCTTAGAGGAGCAGTGCAAACACGAAGACTTAAAGGGATTATTCGGATGCCGTTTACTTGTCAGCACTGGAGAGAACATTAACACTTTAAAAGACACAACAACACGAAGTAACCTTCAAGGTATGCAAGCCTATGGAACTAAAAAAAAAAAAAATCCCAGCTAGACAGAAACCACGTGCATGGCCATGCTCTGACTACTCCACAGCCGCTATTTCACACCGCTCACACATTTGTAGTTTCCAGTACGTTGGTCCTCTCCAGTTTACTACTGGCTACGTAGGAAGAAATTGGTTTACCTGCACGGGTAATGCATATTCAACAACGCTGAACTAAGAGAGCGAGAGTTAAAAGCCTAGTTTTAAGTGCTGTAATTTCCAGTGGTTAGTTGCTATTATGTTCTTGCAAAATGCTTTTTTGGGGGAGGAGGAAATTGTACCTTTAAGCAAAATTGTATTATTCATTGCATGAAAATGACGCTCCCCTGTTTCCTGCAAATTTGGATTTTTAAAAGTGCCAAGTTTCAGAAGAGCTTTAGAAGAAATTCTTTAGTCGTGGAGTGATTTTACACATAGGTTTTCCCATAGGGAGCGCCACCTCCACGGCAATAAATGATGCCATTATAAAGCCCCCCCCACCCAATTCCTTTGCATAATTAGATACACGTGAAATAGAAGAGTCTTGTAAGGATTCCGCCACAAGTATAAAAACGTACAGGCAGAGGAGGTGTAGAAAAAAAAGCCCTTTTATATGGCAGCCTCAGTATTTGGTCAGCATGGGGAAGCCAAAACCATTTTCACTCTTGGTTTTGACTTACAAATAGTGATGCAAAGCACTGACTGTGTGAATGTGGCCTTAGTAATACCTGATGACACAGACCACGTCTGCTTTTATGTCCTATGGCTAGAGAACCTTATGTGATCTAAGTCTGCTTTAGTAGAACGGCACAGGTTTCTGTGTTACATTCGTAATATGGAAGCTGAAATAACTCTCCCCTGCTAAATAGCATACTCCATTGGACCTAGAGACAGATGGCTGTGCTCCAATGGGTCAATTTTCTTGGATAAACTGACCAATCACACAGAAGCTTGTTTGTACAAGTTATACATATAGTCTTATCTCATTGGCTGCACACAAGGCCTCTTGTACACAAGCGGATCCGTATAGTCGTCTGCACCTTGCAATTTTCTCCCATCAATAATGGACAAGAATAGGAAATGTTCTATCATTTGCAGATGCGGACCTCAGTGTGCTGTCAGGTTTTTTTTTTTTTTTTACAGACCCACAGAAATGAACAGGTCAGTGTGCTCTCCACAAAAAAATGTGGTCACGTGCATGAGCCCAAGTTCTTATTAAGGCAACAAGCCCTCGACGTCTACATTCCAGTGACTACAATCCTATGGTACTCCAAGTTCAGTTAGTTGAACTCTAATGAAGATGGGGCCTTGCCATATGGACCATATGCCCTCCTGAATGAAGCCTTAAAGTGTGACTGTCATTCTTTTTTTTTTTTTTTTGTAATGTATAAGGGCAGTGATACTGACCATTTTTGTAATATACTTTAATTACTGAAATTGTACATTTCTATTAGAAAAATAGCTCTAAAGTGGCCCATTTTGAGCCTTAGCAACGCTCCTCTGTCTTCTATTTACATAACAGTGGAGACTTCCTCATCATTGACTGTGTTATGTAAACAGAAGACAGAGGAGCGCTGCTAAGGCTCAAAATGGGCAACTTTAGAGCTATTTTTCTAATAGAAATGTACAATTTCAGTAATTAAAGTATATTAGAAAAATGGTCAGTATCACTGCCCCTACATATTACAATAATAAAAATAAAAAAAATTACAGTTACACTTTAAAAGTGTATTCCCATCTCAAACATGTATGGCATATCCACAGGGTATGCATAAATGTCCGACAGGTGTGGGTCTTGCAGCAGCTGTGACTGAACAAGTGGCCGCGCAAGCACAACTCTCACTGTGAACTTTCCCAGCCATAGCCCATCAGCCTTGTATCGTTTCTGCTGGAATTACTTGTTGCACCAGTTCTTGGTAAAGGACCACTAACCCTAAAGCCTGCAGCTTATAAACTATCGGTGACCAGTATGTAATAGTTACAGAACTTGACATGTAATAGAAGGACTTTTCTGGACTTCTTGTCCGTAATCATACTGGAGAACACAAGGTTGCACTGAGCTGCCTAGAAAATGTAGGCAGGATAAGCTGTAGATTTAGACTCCCTTTTATATATTTAAAAAAAAAAAAATTACATTCTAGTTTTTTTTTTTCTGCCTGAACTGTAGGCAATGGGCATCCATGTACAGCATCACCATTTTGCTTCATGACGGGGCTTTACATATGGAGTCATACATGGAAACAAACCACTTATTATAAGCGCTCTTCAAATATTTCCTAGTAAAAAGGTTTTAAGAGATGTTAAAAAAAACAGTTCTGAGCTCTTGTGTGATCTGCTCCTGAATAAAACTACTCTTTGGTAACCTAGAGCAGTGATTCCCAACTCAAGTCCCCCAAAAACTGGTAATGCTTTCAGGTCATCCCTAGTACTGAAAATGTGATATGACAATGGTTGGATCAGATCTCTAAGGGAGGTCCTCAATATCGCAACTTAATAGCGGTATTTGAGAAACCCTGAACTATGGCACTTAAAGGTGTATTTCTGTTAAGACAAGTTATCCCCTATAAACGGTTTGGTGGAGGGGGTCCCAGCAATCTATCACAAAAATGGAGGTCCTCTGCCCCCTATGAAGGGAATGGCAGGTCAAGCATACACACAGCTCCTCCAGTCACCTCAGAGAGTGCCGAGATAGCCAAGCACTCATCCATCTCCACCAGGATTGAAGCATGCTTGACCTGCTGCTCCATTCATATAAGGCTCCCATTCTTGTTATGGGTGAAGGTTTCTGATCCCCACCGATCTAACAATTATCCTCTATCCATCCTATTAGAAAAAAAAACCTTGTTCTAGCTTGAATACCCCTTTAAAGGGGTTGGCCACTTTATGGCTAAGAAATGTGAGATACAGATAATTAGATGCAACCCTATTACCATCACCATTACCCTTTTTCTGCAATGTTTTTGGTAGTGCTTTAGCAAGATCCTCTTATTCTGCAAGCCTTCCCTTGCATCTGCACCACGCTCCTATCCTTAAGATGGCTTCCAAGGGGACCAGACATGTTCCAGCCTCCTCAACTGAAATAAAATGCACCTACATAGCTCCTGAATGCCGGAATGTAACACAAGAGCAATGGAGGAGGCTGAAGAACATGTCTGGTCACATGCCACCATCTTGCTGGTCAATGTGGTGTTACTTAACCAATGCTGAAAACAGCATAGAACTGCAAGAAAGGTCATATTTATCTATAGTACATATTTCTTAACATCACTTCTATTCAGAGATCCTGGACTTAACCTTGACTGCAGATCAACAAGCTCTTGGGAAGATTACTTCTTATGAATAAGGGATAACCAAACAGACATTTCCTTATGTCCATATCGGATGTCCACCTGCTCATGGAAAAAGTCAATTCGTCATATCATTGCAAGTAGACATCAGAACCCATTGTGGAGATTCCTATGATCCAGTAACCCAGTTCATGTTCAAATAGAAAAGACAAAAAAAAAAAAAATCTTGAAGGCCATGAAGCTTCCTTCTACCATGCAACTGTTCCCTAATTGATAATGTTGAAATTCATCAACGTTCTTGGAGGGAAGTATCGGTAATAGCCGTTGCACAAGAACCTCACTGAACACTTCATACAGTTTGTGTTCCTGTCGGTGATGCCGGCATTCATGTTTCCTTTCAGATGTCCACCAAACGTTCTCTTGCAGCTGTGGAGGCAGCACCTAGTACAACCAGAGCATCAGGAGAGACTCAACAAGGCACCGGTGGCCTTGTAAGAGATTTAAATAGAGTTTTGCTCAGTAGTAGTACCTGGTATTTGAGATGCTGCTGCTTCGTTGGCATGAAGCCTCACATTGTCCCAACAGCTGTGGTCTTCAACTCTGGCTTGTGGAGATAAGGCAGGGCGTTCCTATCCCAATTATGCATAGTCCATCTGTGGCGCGGTGCGTGCTGCAGCAGGCTTCCTTTCTGGACTGGCTCTAGCCTCATTGCTGCAGTCCTGAGGTCGGGACGATATGTAATCCCTCACTTTGATCTCCATGTTTCTGGCACGGAGTGTGGCTAGGTGTAGCTTCTCTAGGAAGTCTGGCATCCCTGTGGAAAGCAAGAGAGTGTTAATTGAGTACTTGCAAATATCAAGCATCACGCCAGATGCTGCACTACATTTTTTCTTGAAGAGTCAAAATATCCATCAAGAGCATTTTTGAGGAGTAAATAGATAAAAGGGTGTGTGTCTGTCAATTAGAACAAGTCACTGCCTGTTTAGACGCTAAAAGAGAAAATAATAAATCTTTATTGATACTATGTTATAAAATAGGGTGGCATCCAATCACAGGCCTTGAAGACAAAGAGTCCTCCCAATCCAATGACGCTAATACAGTTTTGTGGCCTCCATATATATCAGGGGGTTACACACATGGGAGGATACATGTAGTGGTAAGACCCTCAAGTATTGGTGTAAGGCCCCATTCAGACGACAGTGTTTCACTGTACGGCGGCGGCCTCAGGAAGCGCACGGTGTCATAGCAACCAATGACGCCGTGCGCTCCCGTCCTCTGGGGCAGCACAGGCAGGGCTTTCACGGCCCGTATACGGCGGTGAAACACAGTTGTCTGAATGGGGCCTAAGATGGAGAGTTCCCTATAAAGGAGTGGAAGGAAACTAGGCCAGAGTACATGGAGGCAGTGGTAGACGCGTCCAGGCTCTGGCTCAGCTCACTAACACACCAATAAAAATAAACACCAGGTGTCCTTAATACCCTATATTGGCGTCAAATCGGTACCACGTAAATAGCGCTATAGTGGCAACCTGTGACATCCATCTATTGGAGTGATTACGCCCACTGTGCCTTCGAAATATGCACTGGTGCTCAGGCGCTACAAATCCGTGTGCACCTAATCACAGATGGGCTCACAGCTAACATGTATGGCGCTCCCACTACTGCTGGAGACAAACACAAGAGGCTCCCCAGGTGGCATATATAAGGCACGCTAAAGCGCTCAATTTCACCCTGGAGAGAGGTGTCTATTACTAATAAACTGATCGACACGTTTCAACTGTTGGAGGTTTTCCGGGATTTAACTACTGATGACCTATCCTCAGGATGGGTCATCAGTATCTGATCAGTGGGGGTCCGACCCCCACCGAGCAGATGTTTGAGAAGGCACCGGCGCTCCTGTGAGCACAGCAGCCTTCTCTTAGCTTTTCCTAGGCCAGTGACGTCACGTTCATCGGTTCAAGTGAATGGGGCTGAGCAAGATACCAAGCACAGCCGCTGTACAATGTATGGCGCTGTGCTTGGTAGCGGCGGTCACAGGAGCACCGGTGCCTTCTCAGTCAGCTGATCGGCGGGCGTCCCGGGTGTCGGACTATCCTGAGGATAGTTCATCAGTAGTTAAATCCTGGAAAACCCCTTTAAGTATCATCGGGAGCAAATCCATTATAGTAACAATCAGGCTGCTTTTTATGTTGTTTACAGGGTGGTATAAATAACATGTTATCTTTATTATATGACATACGTATGCATGTGTGGCGGTTTTTACCACTTACTAAATAAAACCACTTTATATGGAAAAAAAAGTTTCTTTTTATTGTTTACTACTTATTTACTATTTGTTAAATGTACCCATATTTTTCAGACTACAAGATGTCGTCCCCCCCTCCCCCCAAAGTGGGGGGAAAGTGGCAGTGCGTCTTATAGTCCAAATGGTAATGAGCGCTTTCATTATGGAAGCAGTCATCGGCATGCAGAAGGCATGGTGAGGTGAGGGCAGTGTTGTCCTGGCTGTACCTGCCTTCCCTGGTCTTCGTCTGGGTCTCACTGTACACAGTGTCCTGACATAAGCGTGCACTATGACCCGATTCTCTGCTCCGTCAGGTCACAGTATTCGGAGGGGAGCGATGATCCTGGATCTGCAGTGCCGTCTATTTATTTCTGTAATGTCTGATCTGATTCTGATGAGGGCTGGGCGGCCCAATCGGAGGATGATTGGGTCTGATCTGAAGCTAATGGAGGTTCGATCTGAGGCTAAATACTCCAGACAAACTATGTTCTGCTGTATTCTTTCTGCACTCCTAGTATCCTTTGAGATAATCGGACTTGTTCACTACTATATGGCCCTTACATATGCTGACATATCTGCTTTAATAAACTTACCGCTGGACACCATCCAATTCACACAGTAGCGAGGAAACACGGTCTGCGGGTTGTCACTGTAGGTCAGCATGTAATCAAAGCCGTTCTACAGAGAGGAGGACACTGTTAGCATCAAGAGTGGTTTTACACTTCTCATTTCATTAGTAAGCTTTCTCCTAGACTGACTGCAGGTAACAGCTATATACAGTCAGCAAAAGTAGTGTATACAGTGCAAAAATACTGTGTGTAAGGATATAGGATTCACGTGGGAAAGTCTGAAAATCAGAGGCACAATCCGGGCACCACTCTACAAATCTCTGAGGAGTCTATGTGCGCGGGCCTGAAGTTCATGTAAAAAATAGTAATGTAGCTCAAGAGGACCTTTCATGGGATTTTTTTTTAACCACTATCTATGAAATAGTCCGCCTCGACAGTCTGGGAGTAAATGAGATGCTTTCGTGAGATATTATGTGAGTACAGTACTCACTTACATAGCCGGTTTTCCTGAAATTTACCAAATCTTACAAAAACAACTCCCCTTCTCCCTGACTGTGATGCGGTATACTGCAATAGGACAGTGTCAGAAGGAGACACCCACTGAGGAGAGTTGCGGTCTTCTCCTCCCTGTATTGATGGTCCTTATTAGCATACGTGGCGCCAAAAAACAAATGAGTGCATAGTGTCGCAACGGAGGGGGTCTGTCATAAAAAATAAATAAAAAAGGTTTGCATCTGCAGCAGGTGGACTACTTCATAAGGTAGTAGATTAAAACAAAATCCAATGAACGGCCCTCTTTAATGGGAATATACATTTTACTAATTAAAGGGGTTCTGCAGTTCTTTAAAACTGATGATCTATCCTCTGGATAGATCATCAGCATCTGATCGGCGGCGGTCCGACACCCCGGCGATCAGCTGTTTGAGAAGGCAGCGTCGCTGCAGGAGCGCCACGGCCTTCTCTGTGTTTACCGCAGGCCCAGTGACGTCACAACTAGTATCACTGGCCTCCATTCAAGAGTTTAGCCCCGCCCAGGCCAGTGAAACTAGTCGTGACGTCACTGGGCCTGAGGAAAACACAGAGAAGGCCGTGGCGCTCCTGCAGCGCCACTGCCTTCTCAAACAGCGGCGAGGGTCCCGGGTGTCGGACCGCCGCCGATCAGAGGCTGATGATCTATCCAGGGGATAGATCATCAGTTTTACAGAACTGCAGAACCCCTTTAAATCCAGACAATGAAACATGGGCATGCTTGTGGGCATGCTCTGTGACCTGTGCAGAGATCATTGTGCAGGGAGGGAGAGTATATAAGCTGTGACTATCACCCACTGTGAATAGTGGATCCTGTGTTATCAATCTGTCATCTGTTTTTGCAATCATGCTTGTGATTATATTGAGATGACTGCTGAGAAGTGATATCATCAGAACAGGAAATGTCAGCCTATCATGAGGCCCAGTATAAAATTTGCCATTTCTTCGGCACTTTCCTGAAAAGAGGGCATGGTGGGATCAGCAGGCACATAGAATCTATCTTCATTTATAACCGTATTCTGGCATAAATGAGGACAAATCTCTGTTTAGGTGCACGGACTGCCGGAGGATGCGTCTCATCATAAATTGAGCACCACCTCCAGCAGCACAGGATACGTCATAGACTGGCATAAAATGGTGGTCTCTGATAAATTCTAACCTTTGTGTATGATATGTCATTTACATGAAGACTGGAAAATGAATTACAACTTGGAAAAAAAAACAGCTGGCCAACGCAAGGAACCTATACAGAGTAAGTGCAGCACACATACCTCATCAAAGGACGTGTGTGGCCTGATCACCATCTGGGACTGGTAGTTCCGTACCCGTACATAGTTAGGAGATTCGGGCACCTCAGGATGTTCCACCGCCCTATGAGATACAACAGAAATGGAAGCTTAAAGGGGTTATCCCACGAATAATGTAAAAAATGAAAATCAGACATCATATAATACATGGCAACCTCTTTCTAACAAAGCTAGGACCAGCCCTGTACCTCACATGGATCCAGAGATGTCCCCATTCATTGCTCTGCTACATTTGTATCAAGCTGACAGCTCAAGGGGAGTGTCTTTTCTGCTGCAGCTCAGGGGGCGTGTCTCAGCTCTCCCTATCACAGCTCAGGGGGCATGTCTCAGCTCTCCCTATCACAGCTCAGGGGGCGTGTCTCAGCTCTCCCTATCACAGCTCAGGAGACAGTTAAAAGTTGAAACTGAGCATGTGCGGCCTACTCAGTGAGCAGGTCAAAGAAATAAGAAATTAAGTGGTCCTATACAGATATATTTTATTGAATAACTCAGTAGGTATACAAAATGTTTAAAGACATGCAATTACAAATGTATTCAGATCCAGGCGCTGGTTTGAAAACTGTAGAATATTTTTCATGGGACAACCCCTTTAAGAGAAATTGTATTAGGACAGAAAGAAAACCTGATTATATGGCCAATTTTTTTTTAAACCACATCACTGTTGACCCGTGTCTGCTGGTGAAGCTTAGTCCCATTCAAGTAACAAGAGTGACACCATTTTGGGGGGGGAGGGGGATTATTTTTCTCTCATAAAACTCCTTCTACATACCATATACATCACAAAAATGCAGTCTCACCAGCATAGTTATCCAGGGTTCTTAGAAACACACATTAGGTGGTCACATCTGCCACTATCATGTATGGCCCAAGGATCTGTTAGACTAGTTTTTAAATTCCGCAGAAGTACATCCTGCCAGAGTTCACTGTATTTTGCATAGACGGATAGGGCCATGCAATGCGCAGTCATCGGCCGTGAGCAGATCCATTGACATGAATGGGTCCGCGATACACAATATATGGCAAACCATAGGACATGTCCTACCTTCTGCGATACAGACCCAAAAGCCCACGGAATCACATCCAATCATTGCCTCCGCTTTGTGCCATATCTTGCAGATTGCGGACCCATTCAAGTCAATAGGTCTGCGTCCGTGATTCATATAGCTGGGGCTGATATATTGCCGTCCAGCACGCACCACTTTTTTGCAGCGCGTAGGCATGGACACAAACCCCACAGGAGCACTGTTCAGTCTTTAGAGCCGCCCCTGGTTTTGGCTTACAATCGCTGATGGAAATAACCGATCAAATAACTGAAGTGTGAACTCAGGGCTCTCCTCCCATTGAAAAAAAAATCTGTCCTGGAATGAGATCAGCTTTTTATAGCAAATCTCAAAGAAAGCCTAATGTAACCTGTTTAGGTTAAAAGCTGCTTAGTACTAGTAGTAGAAGCTAATCTTTCTTTCAGACTTCCCTGCTGCTGTTTTCGGATCCTTCACTTTTACAGTATGAGCAATTGTATCAATCTTGATTGAGGCCCAACTGCCACACAAGGCAAAAAAATAAAAAATAAAATACCCGTTTTGGAGTATTTTCACACGTGGCATACTTGCCACAGTGCTTCCTGCAAATGAAAAAAACCTGAATGGGGATGTCTGTGCAGCAAGCATTTATGCAAGCTCCATTATGATGTACAGGACAGCTGTCAAAATTTCTGCAACAAAACTGTTGCATGTGAATACAACCTTAGAGCAACACATGCCCCGGCTGTCCTCTCCAAGGCCGCAGCTGAAAAACTGAAAGCATGAAACAAGAAAAAACACTTCTGTGCACATCCATCAATAGAAATGACTATTCTGATCTGCAAAAATACAATAATAGGACATGTAAATTTTGTGGATTGTGCACACGGAACTGTGTAAAAACAAAAAAACAAAAACACCCCTATGTGCTGCGGCTTATAAGCTGACAGAAGGAGACCCTGGAACTGTTCCACTAAAGTAAGCAGAACTATGTGGACAATAAGAGCTCTGTAATAGAGATGAGCGAACGTGCTCGTAACGAGCACTGTACCGCTCGGCTCCCCTGCGCTTGCATGGGCGCAGGCAGCCGCTTCCATCCTCCTGAGGACGGGGCTGCCTGCGCCCATGCGAGCGCAGGGGAGCCGAGCGGTACAGTGCTCTTTACGAGCACGTTCGCTCATCTCTACTCTGTAACTCTGAGCAAAGGCTGGATTTTCCTTCTTTTTCTGGAGTTCCCCTTTAACCACCTAACTGTTCTGCCTGAGTCCTGCTCGGGCAGTGGGAAAAGTAGCTAACTGGAGGGGGGAGGGCTGCTTTAGATGCTGCTACCTCCTGAATGGTAGCAGCTAGAAACATGCAACTGGTCTTGTTTGCAAGGAGACAATCAAAACTTTCAGACAATACAGCAATATGTTCAGGACAGAGAAAGATATCACTGATAGAAATCGGTATGCTGTGAATGCAGCTGAAAATTAAAGTAAAAACCGTGGCAGTGATTTCTCCTCCGTTTCTTGGACTTTAGCTGTCATCGTATTCATTGTATTAAAGCCTGGACTGTCAGCTTTCAGACAAGATTGTTGCATGTTTCTAGCTGCTACCATTGAGGAGATATCACCATCTAAAGCAGTCTTCCCCCCTCCAGCTACTTTTCACACTGCCCGAGCTGGACTCGGGCAGAACAGTTAGGTGGTTAAAGAGGTTGTCCACCAGCTTTAAAGCAATTTTTTCCTGTGGCACGCAGAGTGTTGTACCAGTTGAGGGGAAAAAGAAAAGTCATACTGCTCTGTGCCAACTACTTGGTTCTGTTCAGCAGTTTTCTAGTCCCCGGCCTGTAAACTTGAAAGCAAACGACTTCATGAGTGCTGCTGCAGCCAATGAGTGTATTTAGCAGGGACGTGCCATGAAGCAGCACATCATTGGGTCACCTGCTGCTTGGGGACACGTCTGGAGGTTTACAGAACGGGGACCAGAAGACCACTGAACAGAGCTGGGGACTGCAGGAGCCAGAAAGGAGCAGCAGTGAGCAGGCAAGTAGGATTTATTTATTTTTAAACAGGTACAAAATGTTGCTGGGGAAAGGCAAACAATTCCCAAAAGCTGGACAACCCCTTTAAGGCTAGATTCACATCATCGGCACTGTGAACCGTCTGCCTAATCCAGCAGAGAATGCCAGTAATCGGCTGAACACAAAGTGCAGTGTGCAGAAGTTTGTGTCGGGCCGATTCTCCGCATTTTTGCCGGATCTACGTCGGACCCCATTATGGTTAATGGGTCTTCAAGTGCATTCTCCGAATTAATACCAGTAAATACAATGGTGACAATATAATTACCGAGACACCAAAACCATGAGGTTGTTCTCCTGGTCAACGTGGTACTTTCTGACGTAAACATAATCCCGGGAATACATTGGATACTGTGAAGGGGGTGAAAATTAAAATGTTACTGGTTGGAAGTGGCATAGGGAAACAAACCAATGTACATATATAACTACTGTGCCCGGTGGGCGACCTCAACTGCTGAAACACTTCCATATCTCTATATATAGTGAGATGGAGGTCTTCAGCTGTTCAGTAGTGAAGCCAGATGGCAAGAGAAGCTTTCATTACACAGCGTAGACATTTCACGAACTGTAACAAGATTATGGAAAGCTTATAAAGCTTAAATACTCTAAAATCAGAAAAAAATAAACTAACAGCATACACACACTATATACACTACTCACAAAATGTTAGGGATATTTTGCTTGTGGGTGATATTTCAGGATGAACCTAAAATGCACTCTAACCTTTACAGGTGAACTTAATGTAACCTTCTCTAAACTTTTGAACGCACATGTCCATCTGTTCAGTGTTTCAGTACTTTTTGCACAACTTGCTGTTATCTAACAAGGAGCTTAACGGTGAAATTCACAACAGGGGTTTGATCCATGAATCGCCCAATAAATTTCCTGATTCATTAAACAGTCCTCCTCATCATGCTGTTCACATTTTGACATCATGAGACCAAGACGACACCTAACAATTGATCAACAGTACCTTGCCATTGCGAGGCTTCAAGCAGGATGCTCTCAGATGGAAGAGGCCACTGAGCTTAGAGTGTCACAGTGTCAGGTTGCAACAGAGAGACTGGAAGAGTCACAGTAAGGCATAGAAGTGGACGTCCTTTGGCCACATCCCACACTGATGACTGCTTCATTGAACAATGCCCTGTGGAACTAGATGAATGCCCCACAACTCCAGGCACATTTAAGGTGATGAGAGGCACCCAAGTGTCAAAACTGTTTACATCAGAGTGGTCTGTGCGCTAGACGACCTGCAAGGGTACCTGACCACACTACCATAGTCTTGCATGGGCCAAGGAGCTTCTACGCTGGATGAGGGACCAGTGGGCCTCAGTGTTATTCAGTGATGAAAGTCGATTCACGCTGAGCAGAAATGATGGCCGCCAACGATGTTGGAGACGTCAAGGGGAGCGCTATACATCAGCCACTGTTGTCACCAGACGAGCCTTTGGTGGTGGTTGTGTTAGTCAATATAGAACTGCCCTACACTGTGTGAATGGTACAGTGACGAGCCCATACTACTTGAATAACATCATTAATGCAGTCATTGTGCCTCTGCATGAACAACAGGCCTAATTACATCTTCATGGACGACAATGCGCCAGCTCATCGAGGTCACATCATTAAGGAACAGCTGCTGGAGACGGGGGACCTCAAATGGAGTGGTCTGCACTTTCTCCAGACCTGAGTTCCATTGAAAACCTATGGGATCAGCTGAGTCGCCGTGTAGAGGCTCGTAACTCTGTACCCCAGAACCTCAATGACCTGAGGGCCGCCCTTCAAGAAGAGTGGGATGCCATGCCTCAGCAGACAATAAGTCCACTTGTGAACAGCAGGAGACGTCGTTGTCAAGCTGTAATTGATGCTCAAGGCCACATGACAAGTATTTGAGACATTGACATTTTTGTGGAGGTATGCCCAGCACTGGTGTTGGCTTTTGTTTCAATAAATTGTTTGAGATGAGGAAATCACCATTGTATGCTTCTACCAAATGCCCTACTTTCATGATATATCATCACTGTAGCGTGAACTTTTTACATTTTCCATAAACGTTACCTGAATGCCAAATATCCCTAACTTTTTATGAGTAGTGTATCTGTTACCGTCATTACACAAGCAACAAAAACTACCTCAACATAAAGCAACAAAATGTAATATCTGTCGGGCTCAGTTATGGTCAGACGGATCAAATATGGATGCACAATTTGTCCTCTTTCTGTTCGCAATGTAGTCACCTTCTATCCATATTGGTTCCATTTTTTTAAGTCATTTTTATTATGATTTCTGTAATATTACTGGAGAACAGGTAAAAAAGGGACAAGCAAAAATGGAAGGTGTTTTTTTTTAAAATTTAACCCATTCACTTCTAAGGGTTAAAAAGCTACCAATTTGGATTTGGGGGGAACATGCTGCATATTTGAAAAAATTTGCACGCGCATATAAAAACATAGGTGTATAAAACTATTTCAAGTAAAAAAAAAATAATTTTAGGAATCCATAATATACAATTGTGTATTCTGCTGTTTAGTTTCAGGGAGTCTGTATTTGAGATCCATGGGATATACCATAAATGTCTGACAGGTGGAGATCCTACCGCCGGGAGCTGGAGAAAGCCTGCACTTCTGTTTTTGGTAACTCCCATAGACAATAATGGAGCATGCACGTCCACCCTTCCCTTCTTCTCTCACCCGTTGGGGTGGCTGGCTTCTCATCCACAGGACGAAAGGAATACTTTGGCTATTCCTAATGGCCATATTAGGCTTTTAAGAATTTTTCACCTCAGAAGAAGATGTCTCTGGAGGACCCAACACTTCACCCATTACATAGACAGTCCAATGATTTCAATGGACATCATGCAATGCTTCTTTCCCCCTGTGGTAGCACATTTGGTTTCAGTGAAGAGTGCAGCTAGTTATTGCGGGTCCCAGCAGCAGGACAACTTGCGATCAGCTTATTTTCGGGGGACTACTTTAAAAGAAAAGGGACTGTTGAAACCTGACAACCCCTTTAATCATAATCCACAATCGAATGATAAGGGACAGACAGACATGTAATAGAAGACTTACAGGGAAATGAGTGACCCAGTGAATCACTTCAGATCCAGAGACCACGTCTCTCTCAATCACTTCCAGTTTAATGACCAGTGCGTCCCACTTCTTCCGGTACTCTGTGTCCAGCTGTGGGTGAAATACAGAACGTTAAGCCATAGAATACAACGATCAGAAACACGACACCTACATGAATGGAGGAAACCTTACCTGGACATTAAAGAACTGACGAGGCGTGACATCCTTGTAGGAGCCAAACACTGAGGGAAGAGAACAGAGATGGATATCAAAAACAGGAAGGCCACAAAAAGTAAGAACAGACACAGGATCGTCCTCCTGGTATGATGGGAATCCACGCTAGCCAAGATAACCCCCACAGATTCATAAGGAACTGCGTAGGTTTCAATTAGCTAAGTACTGGAGGTAATAAATGAAAAACGTTTTCATAATTCATTTGGTAGGAACCATGTCAAGGCAAGTTTAAAGTGGACCTCAGGTCCAAATCTAAAATTTGACTATATATGTATAGTTAACATACTTGGTGCCCTCCGTTACTCTCATGCTGCCTTCGTTCTGGTCCCCTGTCGTATTCTTTTCAAGATGGCTGCCACTGGTTCAGACTTGTAGAAAAGCGTGAGACACCACCTCCTCTCATTTGCCCTCAGATGGACACCGCATACGTCCATGTGCATGTGCATTTGAGGGCAGTAGGATGAGGAACTCTTGAGACACTGGTGTCAATCATAAAAGGAATCAGTTAAAGGGGTTGTCCAGGTTCAGAGCTGAACCCGGACATACCCTTTATTTCACCTAGGCAGCCCGCCTGATGTTAGCATGGATCGTGCAGAGCAAGGGCTCTTTTGTTTACATAATACACACTGTCGGGCAGAAGCTTCCGCCCGGCAGTGTGTTCGGTGACGTCACCGGCTCTAATGGCCCGGCTTTAGCGCTGCCCTAGCCGCTTCACTGGCTAGGGTAGCGTTAAAGCCCGGCCAATCAGTGCCGGTGACGTCACCGAACACACTGCCGGGCGGAAGCCTCCACCTGGCAGAGCCTAATTCGTCACAGGAACCGGGCTAAATGCCAAATTAGCGCAGGGCAAAGGAAGGCATCGGAGCACGAGATGCTCCAATGCTGTAGTCAGGCGGGCTGCCTGGGTGAAATTAAGGGTATGTCCGGGTTCAGCTCTGAACCCAGACAACCCCTTTAAGCGACCAGAATGGATGCAGTGTGGGAGGAAGGAAGGGCATGTACAGTCCAATTTTAGATTTGTATTAGAGGGTCACTTTAAGACCTACAACCCCTGGCAAAAATTATGGAATCACCAGTCTCGGAGGATGTTCCTTCAGAAGTTAAATTTTGTTGAAAAAAAACAGATCACAGACATGACAAAAAACTAAAGGCATTTCAAATGGCAACTTTCTGGCTTTAAGAAATACTAAAGGAAATCAAGTAAAATAATTGTGGTAGCCAGTAACTGTTACATTTTTAGAACAAGTGCAGGGAATAAATTATGAAGTCACTCAATTCTGAGGAAAAAATTATAGAATCATGAAAAATCTAAATTTTTTTTAGTCCACAGGGCTGTATCAGTGAAGACTGTATAGTGTGTTTAGTTCCTGCCGCCTGTACCATTAACCCTGACGTGGGTGACAGGGACTGAAGAGACCCTGTGCTGGACTGATACAGCTGGGCTCTCGCTGGAATATCAACCATGGAATTAAGGCATTTAAAGAGGACCTCTCCCCTCTCCTAACATGCTTGTTTTAATAGCTTCATGCACTCCCCATGTAATAATTCTGGAGCATCTATTCTTATGGCTATAGGTTGTGCCATTCCGCTATTATTCCTGTTAGAAGTTATGAATGAATTGTTAGCAGTCTGCAGTAAGGGTACAGAGGGGAGGTAACCAGTTGTGTGTACCTGCACAGACTGAAAATGGCATCACTGATAGCGTGAGTCTGTGCATGTACCGTTACTGTACCCCCTCTGTACCGTTACTGCAGACTGCTAGCAATTCATTTTTTTAAATTTGGGGCACACCCACATGGACAAAATTCTAGCATACATCTGGTGCAGGATTCAGACAGCAGATTATATTTGAGCTCTCCTGAGGAGAAGAGTGGTGGTCAGAGCTCACAGGCCCCAGGGATGTGATATTCTGACGTGTGTGGATAGGTCCGCTCAATCATTTCCCCTTTAAGTGGTCAGATGTAATTTCTCAGATGCATTTGTTTCCTGGTTCTTGGGAGGCGTCCAGCCCTAGATTACAATCACCAGATTAACTCTCTAATGTCGCTATAAGAAGAGCAACTACATCTACTGCCTCATCTGTTACATGACTGCTGCCTGAGCCGTCATGCATAAGGTAAAAGGGGACTGGATTTAAATAAAAGAAGTCACATTAGTATGAGAAAGAAATGAGTACAGAAGGAGATGTCCGACCCCCAAGTAATGCGTTAAGGGTCAGGATGTGGTTAACGTTGCCTGTTCACTGGTGCTCCGTTTCAGAGCTGAGGGTCCCGTCACCACTGCTTCCGATCCTCTGTGGACCTAATGTGTGGCGTCCTGTCCGTCGTCACGTGCACTGCTGAAGCCAATCACTGGACTCAGTAGTGACATTCCGGTTGGGGGACAAGGCACTAGTAAGGCAGCAGAGCACAACTACAGACGGGAAGCCATACATCTGAGTCCACAGAGGACCAGAAACCACTGATGAACAGGTGAGCGGTTTTTTTTTATTTGAACGCATTTCGGCAATTCATTTTAGCATGGGGGCCGGGTCATAGAACCCCTTTAAGGCTCCTTAAATTTTGTCTGGTGTTATTTTGCTACTAAACCCCCCCCCCCATAAAAACAACATGCATTCTTATGTATTTCACGTGATTTTTAGGAGTTTTTCACTGGCGTTTTTTCACTCCCACATATAGTAGGTTATGTAAAAACACCTGAAAAAAATACTCCAACATGCTGAGATTTAAAAAACAAACAAATACATATAAAATCAAACACTAAAAAAAAAGTGTGTTAAAAACAAACACATAACATCTACCATTACAAAAAACAAAACACACACAGGAAAACACCCCTAACCTCCAAAAGTGGCCACAAACCGCAATAAAAATGGTGAACCCAGCCAGAGGCCAGTTATAGTAGAGTTTGTACAGGTTTAGAAGAACATACCTGCTATCATACCAGTAACAGCACCTATCCAGGGGTTGTGCCTGTAATTGCAGTTCAGGCCCTCCTGAAGTAAATGGGACTAAGCTACAACACCACTCAGTCTATGAACAGGGGTGGTGCTGTTTTTGGGGGGAAAAAAAAAGCAGCCATGTTCTTCTAACCCTGTCCCTCAAATTCTGAGCAGGGGTACAGCAGACCAGTGGCAATCATGAATGCTCAGCTTACACATAACTAAACACTTCCCTTGGACGGTGACAGCAGTGGTGGAGATTGTGAGAAGTGATGAACCCTAACACTATGTTGGCTGGAGTCTTAAATTCCTGGCAGGGCCACCCGACTATGTCGCCTGAAGTTCTGAACCTCTGGCAGGGCCACCCGGCTATGTCGCCTGAAGTTCTGAACCTCTGGCAGGACCACCCGGCTATGTCGCCTGAAGTTCTGAACCTCTGGCAGGGCCACCCGGCTATGTCGCCTGAAGTTCTGAACCTCTGGCAGGGCCACCCGGCTATGTCGCCTGAAGTTCTGAACCTCTGGCAGGGCCACCCGGCTATGTCGCCTGAAGTTCTGAACCTCTGGCAGGACCACCCGGCTATGTTGCCTGAAGTTCTGAACCTCTGGCAGGACCACCCGGCTATGTTGCCTGAAGTTCTGAACCTCTGGCAGGGCCACCCGGCTATGTCGCCTGAAGTTCTGAACCTCTGGCAGGGCCACCCGGCTATGTTGCCTGAAGTTCTGAACCTCTGGCAGGACCACCCTTGAGAAACAGATTTAGAAAAAGGCTCCAGAATAACAGAGATCCAACATCTGCAAAGGCATAAAAAGGTGGAAGAAACTATTTGCTTCCACTACTGGTGCAATGGTGCAAAAAGGCTGCAGAGGGACAGCGATCCCTGACTGTAGTGACCACCTTTTCCACTAGATCGAGTTCACTGACCAGTCAAGATGGTGTAGATGCTCTGCGCTCTAACGTCCATCATGTAATGTGGTTTTTCACAAGAAGGTTCCCATCAAACTTTGATGGGTGTCATTCTCATTTCTAGTGACCGCCAATAAGGATAAGCTTAAAGTGCAAGGAGCACTATAAAAAAAGATGTAGATCAGCACTAGTGATGCACACTACAAGTACCAGCATACACTGCACAGCCCTGTGACATGGGCACCACAAGCATAGTCAGAAGAGCAGCCAGCCAAGGCGAGATGAGGATCAGGCAACACGCCCTGTCATAACACACACATCTACAAGATGCAGACTGCAAACCTGTGGAGATAATATGACAAGTGCCCCTCACCTCGGTACCGATACAGGTGAGTCCCCTCGATGGGTCGCCTCCACAATCGAAAGTCCTTTCTATCCACCACCAGCTCCCAGCCTTCTTCACCGCTGTCAAGTCCTGTAGTCTGCCCATGAGATACACGACAGGCAAGCTGCACACGCCTCATCTCCTCAGCCGGCCTGCGGAGAGAAAAATCAATACCAGTGAGGAGGTTGAGGAAAGAACGGAGCACGTGGAGGAACGCAGACAAAACACGGGGAGAACATACAAGCGCCAGGCACATGTAATCATTGGATGGATTCGAATACAATGGAGTTTTCATTGAAGACCGCATATCCCTAAAAAAGTTGTCCAGGACCTAAATATTGATGGCAGATGTTTCGGAAAGGCCAGCAACGTGTTATCACTAATGGGCGTGCCCCTGGGACAGGAGCCGATCAGCTCAGTAAAGGGGCTGCCCATCGTTTACCTAGGCACAGCAGCTCATCCGTACAAGGAGCAGAAATCTTTTGACACCATCTACTAAGATTTTTTTTTTCCTTTTTGACCCATACTTTTATCCACGATAAGGTGTCAGAACTGACTGCAAAATCCACCCCCTCCCCCACACACGTGCCCATCCGTGGCGGCATCCAAATTAAACAAGTGGCCACACAGTCACCACGCCTGTTATCACACGTCTGGGCAAAACTCACGTTATTTCTACAGAGGGTTGAAGATAAGCGGCTGCCTGGTAAACGTGGTTATTACAAAAGGCTCACACGGATAAAAACCCAGCCTGTCCAATCGGCTTCCCCCGTTTGTCCCCAAAGAGATGACCCTGAAGGAACAGTCGACAGAAGTCTAAGGGCGAATAGCAGGGTGCACTTTAACCAGCTTAAAGGGCAGCTTCACCTTCGATACGCCATTTACAGCTCATGTAGATACACGAAGTCAGGGATGGCCAACCTGTGGTCCTCCAGCTGTTGTAAAACTACAACTCCCACCATGCCCTGCTGTAGGCAGTCTGGGAGTTGTAGTTTTTCAACAGCTGGAGGGCCGCAGATTGGCCATCCCTGCACTAAGTACAGATATCTGCAAGTACTACTAATACTGCATTCATTATACTCCAGAGCTGCAGTCACAATTCTGCTTATTGTCAGTGAAAACAGTGAACAGCAGCCCTATTAGTAGGCCCTTGCTCCTATAATCCAGTAGGACAATTAGGCCTGTTTCAGACTGGCGTTAAAGAGATCCTGCAGCGCATTGCCATCCGGCCCCATTCACTATAATGGGGACCGGCAGCAACCCAGCAAATATGTCGAGAAGCGGCCGGGCAGACATCGCTGCGTGCATCGGTTTTTATCTGGCTGCTTCTCGACATGAATTGGGCAGCGCCAGATCCGGACATCTCCAGCAGGCTGTACCCCTGCCGGAACAGCCTGCCAGAGATTAGTTACACTAGTGTGAAACTGGCCTTAGTTTGTCCCGAGCATGCAGGATGCTAAGAGATTTCAGCTCTGAAGCCTGCAGAATTATGAATGCAGCTAAGAACTACAGTACAGGCTGTAACACGGGATCAGTTATTAGGTTTCACTGGTAAGAACCCTTAGGTTGGGTTCACCCCAGTGACAGACATTTGTTAAAATGACGGAAGTGCCAGATTCAGCAAATAACTGGTCCCAATGGTACCTGACAGACCCCACTTACCGTAATGGGGTCTGTTCAGTTTTAATTTGGGTCGCAGCTTTTTTTTAGGAGCTGCAGGCGGGATTTTTTTTATTTTTTATTATGGATTCTGCAGAGGTGCAGATGTGAATAAGCCCCAGAGGCCAGGCACAACTGTTAGAGGCCCACGGGCGCTGTCATGGCTCCATCAGACCATGTTCAGACAATGCAGAATTGCAAAGCAGTAAAAAAAAATATAAAAAAAAAAAAATTAACCCTGTGCAAGGCACAGCATGAGATCAACATGAAAACTAAATGGTCCAATTTTGGAATCATCTTTAGGAGGCACCTACTACACTGCATGTCCTTGACAATGAATGGACTACAAACCCAGCATGCTCTGTCATCCTCCAGCTGCTAGAGCACGCTGGGGGTTGTAGTCGGAGCAGTGAACGGCGGGTCTCACCTGAGGATCTCTTCCTCCTGAACACGCTCCTCTTCCCACAGAAAGGCCCCCGTGAGCGCAGCCAGCAGCCTGCCCGTCCTCCCCGGCCTGTTCCTGTAGCGCAGGCCCCGGATAAGAGCCCTGGCGCTCCGTTCTCCATAGCGCTGCTGCTGTGCCCTCCCGTAGTGGCACACAGGAGGCAGGCGGCAACGGAACCATCCCACGATCCCCGCCGACACACCGCGGACCACCTGCTGCCACATCCCGAAGCCGCAGCGCCCAGAGCCAGCCTGCAGCACACACTGAGGCCCGGGCCAGACCTTCCTGCACCGCAATAGGTCCCCGGCTCCCGCGCCGCTTTGCTGATTGGAGGAGAGTGCTGTCAATCAGCGCTGACTTCTTACGTCACCAAGAGCAACCGTGCTCAAGGGCAAGGGAGATGAGCGGATAACGTGACCCGGCCATGTGACCAAGGACTTTAACTGGACAGCGCCTCGTGCTCTGGGAAGTAGAAGAAACGCACGTCCTGTGGCAGAGCTGTCAGTGAATAGCTAGCGAAATGTGCAAGTGCACCGTTATAAGGTCCCCCGGTACCTTCTCTTGAGAGCCAGCCAGTGCCCCAGCCATAGAGTTCCCATAAGTACCAGCCAGTGTCCTCACAGTGCCCCAGACATAGAGGTTCCCATAAGTACCAGCCAGTGTCCTCACAGTGCCCCAGACATAGAGGTTCCCATAAGTACCAGCCAGTGTCCTCACAGTGCCCCAGCCATAGAGTTCCCATAAGTACCAGCCAGTGTCCTCACAGTGCCCCAGCCATAGAGTTCCCATAAGTACCAGCCAGTGTCCTCACAGTGCCCCAGCCATAGAGTGGCCATAAGTACCAGACAGTGTCCTCACAGTGCCCCAGCCATAGAGTGGCCATAAGTACCAGCCAGTGTCCTCACAGTGCCCCAGACATAGAGTTCCCATAAGTACCAGCCAGTGTCCTCACAGTGCCCCAGACATAGAGGTTCCCATAAGTACCAGCCAGTGTCCTCACAGTGCCCCAGCCATAGAGTTCCCATAAGTACCAGCCAGTGTCCTCACAGTGCCCCAGCCATAGAGTGGCCATAAGTACCAGACAGTGTCCTCACAGTGCCCCAGCCATAGAGTGGCCATAAGTACCAGCCAGTGTCCTCACAGTGCCCCAGCCATAGAGTGGCCATAAGTACCAGCCAGTGTCCTCACAGTGCCCCAGCCATAGAGTGCCCATAAGTACCAGACAGTGTCCTCACAGTGCCCCAGCCATAGAGTTCCCATAAGTACCAGCCAGTGTCCTCACAGTGCCCCAGACATAGAGGTTCCCATAAGTACCAGCCAGTGTCCTCACAGTGCCCCAGCCATAGAGTTCCCATAAGTACCAGCCAGTGTCCTCACAGTGCCCCAGCCATAGAGTTCCCATAAGTACCAGCCAGTGTCCTCACAGTGCCCCAGCCATAGAGTGGCCATAAGTACCAGACAGTGTCCTCACAGTGCCCCAGCCATAGAGTGGCCATAAGTACCAGCCAGTGTCCTCACAGTGCCCCAGACATAGAGTTCCCATAAGTACCAGCCAGTGTCCTCACAGTGCCCCAGACATAGAGGTTCCCATAAGTACCAGCCAGTGTCCTCACAGTGCCCCAGCCATAGAGTTCCCATAAGTACCAGCCAGTGTCCTCACAGTGCCCCAGCCATAGAGTGGCCATAAGTACCAGACAGTGTCCTCACAGTGCCCCAGCCATAGAGTGGCCATAAGTACCAGCCAGTGTCCTCACAGTGCCCCAGCCATAGAGTGGCCATAAGTACCAGCCAGTGTCCTCACAGTGCCCCAGCCATAGAGTGCCCATAAGTACCAGACAGTGTCCTCACAGTGCCCCAGCCATAGAGTTCCCATAAGTACCAGCCAGTGTCCTCACAGTGCCCCAGACATAGAGGTTCCCATAAGTACCAGCCAGTGTCCTCACAGTGCCCCAGCCATAGAGTTCCATAAGTACCAGCCAGTGTCCTCACAGTGCCCCAGCCATAGAGTGGCCATAAGTACCAGACAGTGTCCTCACAGTGCCCCAGCCATAGAGTGGCCATAAGTACCAGCCAGTGTCCTCACAGTGCCCCAGCCATAGAGTGGCCATAAGTACCAGCCAGTGTCCTCACAGTGCCCCAGCCATAGAGTGGCCATAAGTACCAGCCAGTGTCCTCACAGTGCCCCAGCCATAGAGTGGCCATAAGTACCAGACAGTGTCCTCACAGTGCCCCAGCCATAGAGTGGCCATAAGTACCAGACAGTGTCCTCACAGTGCCCCAGCCATAGAGTGGCCATAAGTACCAGCCAGTGTCCTCACAGTGCCCCAGCCATAGAGTGCCCATAAGTACCAGCCAGTGTCCTCACAGTGCCCCAGCCATAGAGTGGCCATAAGTACCAGACAGTGTCCTCACAGTGCCCCAGCCATAGAGTGCCCATAAGTACCAGCCAGTGTCCTCTCAGTGCCCCAGCCATAGATTGCCCATAAGTACCAGTCAGTGTCCTCACAGTGACCCAGCCATAGAGTGGCCATAAGTACCAGCCAGTGTCCTCACAGTGCCCCAGCCATAGAGTGCCCATAAGTACCAGCCAGTGTCCTCACAGTGCCCCAGCCATAGAGTGCCCATAAGTACCAGCCAGTGCCCTAGCCATAGAGGTTCCCATAAGTACCAGACAACCAGTTCCCCTAAAATGCCCATGGGCTAACCATAAGCATCACCCAAAGCTACCCCATAAGTTGCAGGCGCCCATGCACATCCACAGGGAATTTAACCCCTTGTAAAGCCAAGGCTGAAATCCACAGTCCAGCCCTCAAAACATGGGAGCACTTCTATTAATTGATTTAGTGACCCTAGTCCCTGGTTTTTGGCCCCCTAAAGGTACCGTCACACGGTCAGGTGCAGTTTTGGAAACCAAAACCAGAAAGTGAATTCAAAAAAGAAGAGAAGTTGTATCTGTCCTTTATACTTTCTCTCCTTTTATGATCCACTCTGGATTTTGGCTTCCAAAACTTTATGCAGAAACTTGACCTTGTGTCCGTACCCTCTTGTCCACTGGTCAGGTGACCTGTTTACTGGTGTTAAGTGTTGGATTACTGCTACAAACGCTGGATGGATTTAATGTCACAATCCCTGGGGTCCAGTGGTTCGCAGCCATGGTTGGTGGAAAACAGTGGTTTAGCACCTCCCCCTCATCACTGGTGCCCACTGATTTCGTGATCCCAGTCCCCAGTGCCTGGTACAGGGGCGTAGCTATAGGGGGTGCAGAGGTAGCAGAATTAGGCATGGGGGGTGCTGGGGGGGGGGAAGCTGAACTATTGCACCAGGGCCCATGAGTCTTTAGCTACACCTCTGGCCTGGTGATTTTGTTTCCAGTCCACTGGTTCTCATTGGTTTGGTGGTCCTGTCCCTCGTGCTCAGTGATTTATTGTCCTAGTCTCCAGTGGTCAGTGGTGTCTTGTTTTTTGGACCCTTTACACATGCAGCCAAATGTACGTACAAACACTGGTTCCCAAAATCGGCATCGTATTAAAGGCGTGCCTTCAGTCCTGGAATATCCGTGAGACTTTCACAAAGGGGGTGCAGGCCACAGACCTCCGTGAGTATCATTCCAAGCACATGCTGAAAGATCCCAACCCCTCAGGGCCATCCCAACATCCCTCATAATGTATTAGGATATCTCCATCTGGAGTGAATAAAACAAGGAACAGCAACCTATGGGGGGGGGGGCATTCTAGTCATATTAGAAAAATAGAAAATAGTTACGTACCATCATGTTACAGCTGCTTTATTCTATGTGATGGTTCTCACCTGCATCAGTAACTCTGGAGCCTCCATCTCAGATTCTGCCATAAACATGCAGCACGGCGACAATGGGACAATGTCTTGGGTACTGTCAGGCGGCACTGGTGCCCATCACAACTTGAACTCTGTTCTACAGTTCCTATGACAACATTCCTGAAAGGGTCACTGAGTTTAAAAAAAAAAAGTTGTAATCCGTTGAGGTCTTAATGCTGAGACCCCCACCAACTGCTAGAACGAGTCAAGAGAAACGCTCACCTATCCGGCTCCCCTCGCCATAGGAGAGGAAGCGAGAATGACTCAGTAGAAATCTATGGGCCGGTGTTGACTCCATCCTCTGCAGCGAGGCGAGAGCATACTGTAAGCCAATGTCCCCCCAACTCCAGTCCTCAGGGCTCCCCTACAGGACATGATTTGAGAATATCCCACAGAACGAGTACCTGAGGTAAGTCCTGATGCACTGATCACCTGCTCAATACTAAGGAAATCCAGAAAACATGACCGGCAAGTAGGTCCTGAGGACTGGAGTTGAGGAACCCTGCTGTAAATGAGCGCCTCTCTCGTCTCGTTCTGGCGATCAGTGGGGTCTCTGTGTGACGTCAAAACTTTTTTGAAATCCGTGACCCTTTATGAAGATTTGAACCTTGCCTTCTATCTATTTTTAATTTGCTGCATCATTTAATTGGTAAGTAGCTGTAGATATAGAACATACCTGTAACATAATAACGATCATTAAGAAATCTAGCCACGCCTGATCCACCTACCTCCTCCCATCACCACCCAAACACCACACATCTCCAATCTCCAGAGTGCAGGGGTTGTAGACAGCAAACATTGAGGACTTTTTCCCTCACCAGTTTTGATAAATCTGACTATAGATGACTATATGGCTCCTGCATAGATCATTTGGTATGAAATATTGATGAAAAAAAGTAAAATTCTATAGTCTATGGGCACATAATGTGTAGGGGGAGGAGGGATAGGGATATATGCCCTATAAAAAAGTATTGACTAGAAGACTGTAAACTTTCTTACTTCCTGTCTTCAAACATCATGGTGATTGTGCCTGCTGAGCCGGCTGTTATTTGCTTCCTTTTGATGGAAACTGAAAGATAAACAAGCACGATGCACTAAAAAAGCTGCATGAATCATTTCCAAGTGCACTCACAAAATACAGTATTGTCAACGCCAAGGCGTGAAATGCCAGGGAGATGATTCTCCTTTTATTTCATGAACTTTAAAAGCATTTATAGACATAACTTTATGATAAGGTGTTTTCATAGGGAAACTTGAGACGTTCAGCTGATGATCGGCGGCGGTCTGACACCCTGCACCCCTGCCGATCAGCTGTTCAGGGGTAGCTCCGGCACCGCGGCTACAAAGCTTGTCCTTGTCCACACCCACAGCGGGTTGGGCCACCAGAGTCTCGGTCTCCTACTGGAGTCCACAGTTATTTTTTTGTTCTTTGTATGTTTCTAACTAATCAAACAGCTTTGCCATGCACTTTGTGCTTTTACAGTTGCTGCTTTCTCAGAGTTCACTGAGGGTCACATGACCTGTAATGTCAGCTTCTCTCTCTGCTATGATGATGATCAGATAAGAGTCTATACACGAGATGTCACTATGCAGGCCACGCCCCCTGCACTGGCTGAACTGCTGCTCTCTCCCTGGATTCTTTCAGGAAAAACTTTAACTCCTTCAGCCATCACAGACTTAGGGCTGTAGGCCTTACTGAGTAGTTGCAGGCAGTGCAGAGACAAATGTTGGGCACAGGAGCTGACAGAGCAGATCTGCAGAGCATTGCACAAGAACAGGTAGGGGGAAGATCCTGTGGGGGGGAAGATCAGCTATGTCTTTGTACAGCTTGGACTTGTAGTGCTACACATATAACATTCTGCTGAGTATCCTAGCAGGCAGACATGTCACTCAGGGCAACACTTGTATTCACTCCCTTTGCAGAGCAGGGGGAGGGGCAGATATTGTTGTTATTGCAGGTAAACAAAGGGCCAGAAGAGAATCGGGTGAATGAGAAAATAGTTTGTTTTTTTTTTCCTTAAAACTTGCTTAGCTTAGTTATATATTGCTGCCCGTCAGATTTACAGTGCTATATTTTTTTTTCATAACTCGGACAACCCCTTTAAGAATAGTCCAAAGCCAAACCAGTTAGTTGGCACAGTGGTTCCACATCTACTGTCTGTAACAGGATGCCCAGGCCCTGGTTCCCGCTGGTCCACCCTAAATAGGCCTGACAGCAGTATTTCAAGAACTGTCCCAATAGAGTACCTGCCGGGAGCAATTATTGTCCTATATTCATAACATATCTGCTCACCTTAACGCCCTGACAACTGCCGCAGCAATACCGCAATCTCCAGAAACAGCCGCAGTACCTGTAAATCCCCCAGGAGGTTCTGGTTTACATCTGTCACTTCTTCCACGCCTTGATGGAGACCCTAACCTGAGCTTTAGGTTCAAGGGTGACCAACAAAGCTGTTTGATAGTCCAGTGCTATTGTGATTTACCTACATTTATCCTGCATTATCTCCTGCCTGTATTCCTGCCGTGTTTCAACTGTGTCCCATCCAGTCTGTGTGCCCCTGCACTTTCAAGCCCAAGTTCAGTTCAAGCTTAAGGTAACCCATTCTGTCTACCCTGTCTGTGCTCCAGTCTAGTCCCCAGCCTGCCTGCCTCATGTTTGGCCCAGCACTCCTCCGCCCACAAGTCTTTCCTGTCCCTGCATTAAGTGTGCACTGCCTGGATCTCTGAAAACCATCATTCTAGCCTTGGAGACTGATCAGACTATACTTGCGGTTATCCTGCGTTTTTGGTGCAGTTATGCACACTGAGCTTCTGGTGCTTGCACAAGAGTCCCTGACCCCAGTTGGTTAGCTGCCAACTGCACCAGGACTATCCCAGGAGGTAGCGGTCTGGTTGCTTCCCTGCAGGAAAGTACAGATCCTCGCATAGCGATTAAAGCGCGAATACCAAGAGAACGCCCTTAGGGTTTGACCCAAAGCCAAAATGGTTAGTTGACACAGTGATTTCACTTTCACTGGTTTCGTAACAATATCCATTTCAAGTTGCAGCCCCATCAGTTTCCTACTGACCAGACTAAGGTAGCATTAATGATTTCACTATTGTCTGATGAAGCCCTTGCCTGGGCTAACCTGCTATGGGATAGAGGTAATACAGTGACCTGGACTCCACCTCAGTTTTCACCTGGAGATAAGGATTGACTATATTTCAGGACTCATGCACACGAGCATAAGCACAATATACGGGCACTGGCCATATCACGGATGCGGATTAATTGACTTGAATGGGTCCACAATCCGCAAAACACTGAGAGGTGCAGAGTGGATGCATGGATCAGAAGCACTACAAAGCGCCTCCGTGGAATTTTTGTCCTATTTATTTGAGGTGAGGTCTTCAAGTCAATGGATCCGCATCCGCAAACTGTGCACACGGAAGTTCCCCGTTCACATGAGCCCTTAGGAAGATCAGGGTCAGGGTACAGTCATAAAAACTGGCACCTCACTTCCTTATTCCGTTTGAGGTCATAAAACAGTTGAACCCAGTCTGGTACTAATTGTGTCTCTCTAATTGTCTGCAGAAACCTACTTCATTGCATGTCTCTCTTCTTAAGCCTGTGATTTTCAGAAGATCTCTACCTGGCACCTCCCCAGCCAGCCCTGATGATGTGTATGTGGTCACAGACATCCTGGCCATGAAGAGAATTAGAGGAATGGATTACTTCTTGATTGACAGGAAAGGATTTGAACCTGAAGACAGATAGTGGGAACCTACTGAAGATATTAATGCTCCTGTTCTGAAGAAGACGTTTCTACAATTGTCGGCAGGGGTGGACTGGGAACTTAAAGTGGCCCTGGAAAAAATACTAAAGTGGCCCCATTTTGTAGTCTGGTCCAAATTGATGGAAGGCAGGACCAGCAATACCATATTGTGGCACATTAAACTGCCCCAACTTAGCCAAATACCACAGTCCATCACAAAATACATCCTCAAAAACTTCCACTGGCCGTGAGGAGGGCTCAGGCGGCCCCCTGGGCATTGGCCCACCGGGAAATTTCCCTGTCTATGGCCAATCCGCCCCTGATTGTCAGGACCAAAGACGAGGGAGGATAAGGGGGTCCTATTAGTGGGTTGGCTGGTCTCTGTCGCTGTTCTGCTCTCCTGGGCAGGCACAGCTCTGCATTACTCACCCATCTAGTCCTGTCAGGTGGCTCCGATCCACTGATCCTCCTTGTCCTCACCCACAGAGGTCCTGGCTGCCGGAGTCTTGGCTTCCTCTTGCAGGCCGCAGCCTGCGTTTTGCTGCTCATTCTGTTCTTCCTGCCCCTAGGGCGCACATTTTGGCTCTTAAATGGCCAGTGCGCACATGGGCAGGTCCAACAAGCCTTGTACACACACTATAACCTCTTGAAGGGATTGGTTATTTGTACCAGGGTGTAGGCCTGTCCACATTCATTGTTTCTATGAGGAGGTAAGTTCTAGACTTGACCGCGGCGACTCAATGGATGTCGTATATTTGGACTTCTCCAAAGCGTTTGACACGGTACCACATAAAAGGTTAGTATATAAAATGAGAATGCTTGGCCTGGGAGAAAATGTCTGTATGTGGGTAAGTAACTGGCTCAGTGATAGAAAACAGAGGGTGGTTATTAACGGTACATACTCAGATTGGGTCACTGTAACTAGTGGGGTACCACAGGGGTCAGTACTGGGCCCAATTCTCTTCAATATATTTATTAATGATCTTGTAGAAGGCTTGCACAGTAAAATATCAATTTTTGCAGATGACACTAAACTGTGTAAAGTAATTAACACAGAGGAGGACAGTACACTGCTACAGATGGATCTGGATAGACTGGAGGCTTGGGCAGAGAGGTGGCAGATGAGGTTTAACACTGACAAATGTAAGGTTATGCATATGAGAAGGAATAATGCAAGTCACCAGTACATACTAAATGGTAAAGCATTGGGTAACTCTGACATGGAAAAGGACCTAGGAATTTTAGTGAACAGCAAACTAAGCTGTAGAAGCCAGTGCCAGACAGCTGCTGCCAAGGCCAATAAGATAATGGGTTGCATCAAAAGGGGCATAGATGCCCGTGATGAGAACATAGTCCTGCCACTTTACAAATCACTAGTCAGACCACACATGGAGTACTGTGTACAGTTCTGGGCTCCTGTGAACAAGGCAGACATAGCAGAGCTGGAGAGGGTTCAGAGGAGGGCAACTAAAGTAATAACTGGAATGGGTGGACTACAGTACCCAGAAGTATTATCAAAATTAGGGTTATTCACTTTAGAAAAAAGACGACTGAGGGGAGATCTAATACCTATGTATAAATATATCAGGGGTCAGTACAGAGATCTCTCCCATCATCTATTTATCCAGAGGACTGTAACTGTGACGAGGGGACATCCTCTGCGTCTGGAGGAAAGAAGGTTTGTACACAAACATAGAAGAGGATTCTTTACGGTAAGAGCAGTGAGACTATGGAACTCTCTGCCTGAGGAGGTGGTGATGGTAAGTTCACTAAAAGAGTTCAAGAGGGGCCTGGATGTATTTCTGGAGGGTAACAATATTACAGGTTATAGTTACTAGAGAGGGGTCGTTGATCCAGGGAGTAATTCTGATTGCCTGATTGGAGTCGGGAAGGAATTTTTCCCCCTAAAGTGAGGAAAATTGGCTTCTACCTCACAGGGTTTTTTTTTTGCCTTCCTCTGGATCAACTTGTAGGAAAACAGGCTGAACTGGATGGACAGATGTCTTTTTTTGGCCTTACAAACTGTTACTATGTTACTAGACATTGGAACACAATTTCCAGACTGGAGCAGATATAAAACTGGTGAAGGGTGGACAAATATCATCATTAAATGAATAAAAAACATCCTTTAAACCAGTGGTTGTCAACCCACAGCAGGTGTAGCCCAGGAGATATGCCCCACAACCTCGAAGGTTATATTCCACGGTTGGGAACTTAGAAGTTGCATTAACATATGTACTGAAGAGGAGCGTAATTAGTATGGAGATTTTTGATGTTCAAGCAGATTGGATAGTTTGAGTAGGCTGCTGAAGTGCAACATAGCCTGGGCAGTAGTGTGGACTTCAAGCAACATACACAGATCCTGTGTCAGCAGTGGGAAATTAAAACACTGTGCCCTAAACAAGGAGCCCATCAAGTACTGGGAGCTGGAAGTACTAGGCCCTGAGGCCCCAAGCAAAGTTATGTTTGGAAGACCCCTGTCCCACTGGTAAGCTTCACCTTATTTTCAGCTTAACATGGCAGCCTGGACACTTCTGCTACTGCTTACCCTCCTTGTGGAGGGTGTCAATGACAGCCTTCTGGACATCTGTCAAGTCAGCAGTCTTCCCCATGATTGTGTCGCCTACTGAACCAGACTAAGGGACCTTTTTAAAGGCTTAGGAAGCCTTTGCAGGTGTTTTGGGTGAATTATTCTAATGACTTTTTGGTTTTCCTCGGCTGTAAGCCATAATCATCAACATTAACAGAAATAAGCACTTGAAAACTTCACTCTTTGTAATGACTCTATCTATAATATAGGTGTTTCACTTTTTGAACTGAATTGATGAAAAAAAAATTTTTTTGATGATATTCTAATTTATTGAGATGCACTTTTATATTGGGCCCTTTAGTCAATTTTTTTATGTGAGTATGTGCATGGCTCCCCAAGGGCTCACATGTTCTCATGACCCAATGGAGCCTTCTGTACAGCAGTGTGTATGTACTTGGATGACCATATAGAGTTTAATAGGACTAGTGGTGCACCACGATGAGACGTTTATATGGTATGAGATGTACTATATTATTTTTCTCTTTTAGAGTTGTAAGTGACTTCTATGGAGTGTGTTGATCGATAATAAAGCTAGCCACACACATTAGATGTGTATCAGCTGGTCCTGCTGATTTTGGTGGGTTCGGCTGACCATCTAATGCGTATGGGGCCTCTCAGTTCTCCACCGATGGCCTCTGTTGAGGAGATAAGTTTTGGGCATGCTGGATTTAACGAGGACCTTTCACCGCTCCTGACATGCCTGTTTTAATAGCTTCATGCATTCCCCAAGTAATAACAAGTCTGGAACATCTATTCTTATGTCTGTATGTTGTGCCATTCCTTTATTATTTGCACTAGAAGTTATGAATGAATTGCTATTAGCCTTCAGTAAAGGAACAGAGGGGAGGTAACCAGTAGGGGGTTTGTACCTGTACAGTCTGACTCTATCCAATCAGTGCTGTCATGTTCAGACTGTGCAGATACACACCCCCAACTTGTTACCTCCCCTCTGTTCCCTTACTGAAGACAAATAGCAATTCATTCATAACTTCTAGTGCAAATTATACAGGAATGGTACAACATACAGACTTAACATTAGATGCTCCAGAATTGTTACATGGGGATTGCATGAAGCTATTAAAACAGGCATGTCAGGAGTGGTGATAGGTCCTCTTTAAACTGCCTGAACCTTTTGTTATAAGGAAATAGGCTGGGGCTACACAGAAAGCTTGACCGAGACAACTATGGTGCAGCTAAAGATCACTAGCAGTGCAGCTATTGTCATGAGGGAGGCCGCAGCAAGACTTGCAAGTTGCCAGAACAATGATCAATTCTGGGGTCATAGCAACCTGCAAACCACTCTATTATCCCATTCAGATCCATGGCTGCACGGCTACACAGCGATCTTTGTTCATTTGATGGGAGTCGTAGACAAGATCACCATGTACTGTAGTCCTTGTCATAAACCTCTGCCAGAAGTGTCTGTCAGTAGCTTTCTCCCCTACCCCATATGCATGCTTGGCATTTATGGGGGGGGGGGAGGGGGCGATACAGAGAGATAGGTGTCGACTGAACACTCAACTATGTCATGTGTATGGCCAGCTTTACTTGCAAATTACGGTATATGCCCATATTGCATGTCTTTATAGCTATATGTTGATTGTGAATGCTGCACCCAGAGGTATAGGCTGGACAGACCTATATGGCAAGTGATGGAAAAACCATGAATCTAACATTTTGTGCAACTTCTAATCACATCCTAGTTGTGGTTGAATGCAACTGATGTAATGCTATTAGTCGTGCCCTAACTCTTAGTTCTAAAACCAGAGATTTTGGGGTGTATTAGATTGCCATATTTTCTGGCAGATGATCTCTAACTAGCGTTTCTATGAACACTTATTAGCGATCATCTGGCAGTCTAATGTAACATAGTTTATAAGGCCGAAAAAAGACATCTGTCCATCCAGTTCGGCCTGTTTTCCTACAAGTTGATCCAGGGGAAGGCAAAAAACCCCTGTGAGGTAGAAGCCAATTTTCCTCACATTAGGGAAAAGAATTCCTTCCCAACTCCAGTCAGGCAATCAGAATAACTCCCTGGATCAACGACCCCTCTCTAGTAACTATAACCTGTAATATTATTACCCTCCAGAAATACATCCAGGCCCCTCTTGAACTATCTTAGTGAACTTACCATCACCACCTCCTCAGGCAGACAGTTCCATAGTCTCACTGCTCTTACCGTAAAGAATCCTCTTCTATGTTTGTGTACAAACCTTCTTTCCGCCAGACGCAGAGGATGTCCCCTTGTCACAGTCACAGTCCTGGGGATAAATAGATGATGGGAGAGATCTCTGTACTGACCTCTGATATATTTATACATTATACATTGATAATCTTTCTGGGTACTGTAGTCCACCCATTCCAGTTATTACTTTAGTTGCCCTCCTCTGAACCCTCTCCAGCTCTGCTATGTCTGACTTGTTCACAGGAGCCCAGAACTGTACACAGTACTCCATGTGTGGTCTGACTAGTGATTTGTAAAGTGGCAGGACTATGTTCTCATCATGGGCATCTATGCCTCTTTTGATGCAACCCATTATCTTATTGGCCTTGGCAGCAGCTGTCTGACACTGGTTTCTACAGCTTAGTTTACTGTTCACTAAAATTCCTAGGTCCTTTTTCATGTCAGAGTTATATTTTACCATTTAGTATGTACTGGTGGCTTGCATTATTCCTAATGTCTCGTTCACATGTCAGGGGCGGCTCTAAACACAGAACAGGAGCAGTTCTTTCCCTTATACCTTATGTCTGTGGAGGCTCCAATCCTGGTTTTGTCTCACAATCACTGATGGAAATCACTGACGTGTGAATGAGGCCTAATACTGCCTCCAAATGCCCAATGAACAAGCAAATACTCGTTCATCGGGCAACTGTCATTTTAAAGCATGCGTAAAAATCGCAATGGTGCCGGCATTAGTTCTCACTCGCGATTTGCTGCCGGCACACTGCTGCCCTGCATGGGGACGAGCGATGGCATAGCGATCGCTCCTCACCATGCCGGGGAGGACATTGCTGCATGTAATGGTAGCGGTGTTGTCAGGTCTCTGGCCCCTCGGCGTGGCATCCCTTGCTCCTCGCTGGCCACGAGGGGCAGGGTGTCAACCCTGGGGTTCACATCCAGTAAGGGTTCGCGTTTCATGCGCGCTCGTCATTCTATGAGACGCACTACATGTCCTGGTATTGCTGGGAGACGGGACCCCGTCATTCCCAGCACTGACGCTAGCCAGGGGTCCCGGGATGCTGGGGCTCCTAGCGTCAGCTGTTGCCAGAGAATCACTACCACTTTATCTCCTGAGTCAGGGAGGTGGTGGGAGGTTTTCTTATTTTCACCCACTCAGTCCTCACCTGTGCTATTTAAACCTCAGTTTGCAGGAATCTATGACCTGCAAACGGTCTTTGTTCTAGGGGAATAGGCAGCCACCTAGCAACAGCTGAAGGGTATAGGCCGCTGCCTCCCAAATCCGCCGGGGAAACAGTGAAAGTGAGCGCCACACAGTGCGACGCTCACAGTCACGTGACCCAGCGAGGCAGGACTTGCGCGCAGCGCGGGAACTGCCTCGAGAATTTTTCGGAAGGCATGATGGCTTACCATCCCCTAGAATCATAATAATTCATAAATAAGAAAAAACACCAAATAAGTGCTAGAACTAGACCTTTATTTCTAATCTAGAAGGCTCTTAAAGACAGAGTCCTAAACAGTGTCATATAATAACTTTCTGGCGTTACTTATACGCTCTCATTTTATTAAGACTCTTTTTTTTTTGATAGTGATAGTGTATGAACATAAGTGAAAATGCTCCAAGAAAACAGTTGGCCTGCAAGCAAAAGGCCGTAATCTCTTTTTAGGAATTAAATCAGAAGTTAATGCTGGTAGGATCCCAGTCAAACACCACTTCCTCTATTATTTCTTCGCATCTGCTGGAGCCTGTTCCCCTTGTTTCTGTGTCCTTGTTTGTCCTAGAAGAGACCAAAGAACAACCTTAGGACATGATGCTATCACCAGGACCATCTATAGGGTGGGTGCTGTTGCTAGGTGGCTGCCTATTCCCCTAGAACAAAGACCGTTTGCAGGTCATAGATTCCTGCAAACTGAGGTTTGTTCTTCGGGGAGGCAGCCACCTAGCACCAGCTGAAGGGTAGAGTAGCACACACACCTGGTGGTAGCTCTCATGAATTCTAAACGCTCGGTTTTAGAAGGTCGCCAGTAGTGTCTGACAAAAGTTCTGTCCAACGTCCACCTAGCTGACTTTAATATGACTGCCAGCGGGATGCCTTTGGCTGCGGCTCTAGATGCCGCTGCGCCCCTCAGAGAATGAGCTTTAAATATGTTCGTGTCTATTCCGGCTTCAGACATGGCACCCAGAATCCAACCTCTGATGGTAACATAGTAACATAGTTTATAAGGCCAAAAAAAAGACATCTGTCCATCCAGTTCGGCCTGTTTTCCTACAAGTTGATCCAGAGGAAGGCAAAAAAACCCTGTGAGGTAGAAGCCAGTTTTCCCCACTTTAGGGAAAAAAATTCCTTCCCGACTCCAATCAGGCAATCAGAATTACTCCCTGGATCAACAACCCCTCTCTAGTAACTATAACCTGTAATATTATTACCCTCCAAAAATACATCCAGGCCCCTCTTGAACTCTTTTAGTGAACTTACCATCACCACCTCCTGAGGCAGAGAGTTTCATAGTCTCACTGCTCTTACCATAAAGAATCCTCTTCTATGTTTGTGTACAAACCTTCTTTCCTCCAGACGCAGAGGATGTCCCCTCGTCACAGTCACAGTCCTGGGGATAAATAGATCGTGGGAGAGATCTCTGTACTGACCTCTGATATATTTATACATAGTTATTAGATCTCCCCTCAGTCGTCTTTTTTCTAAAGTGAATAAGCTTAATTTTGATAATCTTTCTGGATACTGTAGTCCACCCATTCCATTTATTACTTTAGTTGCCCTCCTCTGAACCCTCTCCAGCTCTGCTATGTCTGCCTTGTTCACAGGAGCCCAGAACTGTACACAGTACTCCATGTGTGGTCTGACTAGTGATTTGTAAAGTGGCAGGACTATGTTCTCATCACGGGCATCTATGCCTCTTTTGATGCAGCCCATTATCTTATTGGCCTTGGCAGCAGCTGTCTGACACTGGTTTCTGCAGCTTAGATTTCTGTTCACTAAAATTCCTAGGTCCTTTTCTATGTCAGAGTTACCCAATATTTTACCATTTAGTATGTACTGGTGACTTGCATTATTCCTTCCCATATGCATAACTTTACATTTGTCAGTGTTAAACCTCATCTGCCACTTCTCTGCCCAAGCCTCCAGTCTATCCAGATCCATCTGTAGCAGTGTACTGTCCTCTTCTGTGTTAATTACTTTACACAGTTTAGTGTCATCTGCAAAAATTGATATTTTACTGTGCAAGCCTTCTACAAGATCATTAATAAATATATTGAAGAGAATAGGGCCCAATACTGACCCCTGTGGTACCCCACTAGTGACAGTGACCCAATCTGAGTATGTACCGTTAATAATCACCCTCTGTTTTCTATCACTGAGCCAGTTACTTACCCACATACAGACATTTTGTCCCAGGCCAAGCATTCTCATCTTATATACTAACCTTTTATGTGGTAAAGTGTCAAATGCTTCGGAGAAGTCCAGATATACGACATCCATTGATTCGCTGCGGTCTAGTCTAGAACTTACCTCCTCATAGAAACTGATTAAATTGGTTTGACATGACCGATCCCTCATTAAGCCATGCTGATATGGAGTAATTTGCTTATTTTCATTGAGGTACTCCAAGATAGCATCTCTTAGAAAACCCTCAAACAGTTTACCCACGACAGATGTTAAACTTACCGGCCTATAGTTCCCGGGCTCTGTTTTTGGACCCTTTTTGAATATTGGAACCACATTTGCTATGCGCCAATCCTGTGGAACACTCCCCGTCAGTATAGAGTCCTTAAATATCAGAAATAACGGTCTGGCGATGACATTACTTAATTCTCTTAGGATACGGGGGTGTATGCCATCCGGTCCTGGCGATTTGTCTATTTTAATCTTTTTAAGACGCAGCTCTACTTCTTCCTGGGTCAGACAGGGCACTTTTAATGGGGAATTTACTTTTATATTCTGCATTTCATCTGACAGTTTATTTTCCTCAGTGAATACAGTGGAGAAAAAGATATTTAGTAGCTTTGCTTTCTCCTCATCGCTCTCTGCAACTCCCCCCTCATTACTCTGTAAGGGGCCGACACCTTCAGGTTTATAATTTTTACCATTTATATAATTAAAGAACATTTTAGGGTTAGTTTTACTTTCTTTGGCGATTAATCTCTCGGTCTCTAGTTTGGCTGTTTTTATTTGTCTTTTACATATTCTATTTTTTTCCTTATAGTTTTTCAATGCTTTCTCGCTCCCCTCCTGTTTTAGTGATTTAAATGCTTTCTGTTTGTCATTTATTGCTTTCTTTACAGTTCTATTTATCCACATTGGTTTTTTCTTGTTTCTTATTATTTTATTCCTATACGGTATGTACCTCTCACAATTAGATATTAGGATGTTTTTAAAAATATCCCATTTTGCGGCTGTATTTTTATTTTTGAGGACTTTGTCCCAGTTAGTTAGGCCTATGGCCTCTCTTAGTTGGCTAAATTTAGCTTTTTTGAAGTTAGGTATTTTTGTTCCTCCCTGAAGAAACGCTCTTTTGAATGACAATTGGAAGGTTATTATGTTATGGTCACTATTTCCCAGGAGTCCCCCAACCTGCACATCTGTTGTTCTGTCAGGTCTATTGGTTAATACTAAGTCCAGTATGGCCGTCCCTCTAGTCGGGTCCTGAACCAGTTGGGAAAGGTAATTGTCTTTGGTTATTTCCAAGAACCTGTTTCCTTTATGAGATATACAGGTTTCAGTTTTCCAGTCTATATCTGGGTAGTTGAAATCCCCCATAATAACGACCTCATTATGATTTGCCACCTCGTCTATTTCGTTTAGAAGTAGATTTTCTATGGGCTCTGATATAGTAGGGGTTTATAATAAACTCCTATTAGTATTTTATTATTGTTTTTGGCTCCATTTATTTCTACCCACAGTGACTCCACATCTTCATGTTCCTCACTTATATCTTCTCGGAGTGTGGGCTTTAGACAGGACTTTACATAAAGGCAGACCCCTCCCCCTCTCCGGTTTTGACGATCCTTTCTAAAAAGACTGTAACCCTGTACGTTAACTGCCCAGTCATAGGTATCATCCAGCCATGTCTCAGTTATTCCCACTATGTCATAGTCCTCCTCACACATCACTAATTCCAGTTCACCAATTTTATTAGTCAGGCTTCTGGCATTAGTGTACATAC